>ML677334.1:49774802-50169179 GCA_007922305.1 Dermatemys mawii
GCCAGGAAGTGCAGGACCCACAAGTACAGACTTGGAGCTTTGTCACACAAGTTAGGAAGCATTTGTGTTCATAGGAAAACTTGCTTTACACATCCACCTGCTGGAAGATTTGAATACCATGGGTATGTTTGCTGATTTCTTTGTTTTTTCCTTTCTCAGCTCTTCCCCGAGGTGGGTGAGTGAAAGGGCTTAAGGGTACACCACAGGAAGGAATTCCCAAGTGTGCCTTCTTGGGTTCCAAGAAGTTTTGCTTTTGGGTGGTGGCAGCATCTACACAGCCAAGGTTAGGGGAAAAACTGTAACCTTGGCAGTTTAATATAAGCCTGGAGTGGCCAGTGTTAATTTTTAGAGTCCTTGCTGGCCCACACCTTCTGCACTTGAAGTTCCAGAGTGGGGAATCAGCCTTGAAAGGAGCTCAGTCAGGACTGTGAATGCCTTGCTTGCAAGAAGTAGATGGTTTGTGGATCAGACTAAGTTGCTCATTCAGTGTTGTCTGGTCATTTCTATTACATCCCTTGGGATTTAAGGACAGTGCATTTTTTTGTGAACACGTTGCAGTAGGTGAAATCTGCTGACTCTGAAGGGTAGTTGAACATATGATATAACTGACTGTGACGGGGTATACCAACCCCACACTGGATCTGAGAGGGTTAAAAGACAATATTGGGCCCAGGAAGCCTTGCCCCTCCAGAACTGCTAAGCACACTCTGACTGGAGGAGTGGGTTAAAAGGAGTTCAGAAGCCCACGCAAAGGGTGGTTGACTGGCTGCAGGACAGAAGAAGCCTTCTCCAGGAAGCCAGACACAAGGCTGACCCTGAGAGGAGAACACAGAGCGGGTAAGGCTCACAGGCAGAGCTGTCTCTAACTACCGCCTGTAACCCTTTGAGAACCAGCTGGACCAGCAGGACCCTGCTCCTTTTGACTCTTTTGTTATGTGATGATTGGTTTGAGCTATCGGAGACATGCCCCAGACTGAAGGGACATATAGGTAGGAAGTAGCATCAGGCAGCAAATGTGGAACCTCTGCCGGGAGGACCCTGCCAACATTGATTCCCACAGGGCACTGGTCTGGCACCTAGTTAAGGAGGAGGACTGGAGTCCCCCTGCCATATCCCTTAAGGGCCAAGGCTCGGATATGGTTACAGAGCTGAAGATTCCAATCTTAGGGACAAGAACAGCCACCTCTACTTCCTGGCAGAAAGGCAGGGGACCAGAATTCATATATGCTATCCACTATGTCCGCTAGGCCACCCAGCCCTCGGGGAATCCTATCACCCTGACTCGCAAATCCCATGATGCCTTATGTGATTCAGTAACAGATATCACTTGCCATTGTGGACGTATATGTAGAATGTCAGACTGTTTCCACAATCTGTAATGGTTTGTGGCATAAAGGTCTTATACAATGTTCTCCTTGTAGGTAGGTAGGTATATCTACCTGTTCTGCTGATTGGATTTCTGCTGGTAGGACAATTAAAAAAATAAAGGCAGTTTTTTTTTCTTTTGTGGTTAGAGGAAAACCATTATTCTTAATTTCCACAAAATACCAAATTTTGATTGAAATTGCTAGAAAACTGAGGGAGGCAGAATGTATTTGATCTGAGTTTGGTACATTAGTAGGTCTAGTAACTGTTAGTTTTAGAAAAGCAAACATTTACTGGAGAGCTGTAAAACTGAGTCTGTTTTGTTAATACCTACTGAAAAGCCTTGATTCAAAAGAAGTGCACTTCAGAACTAAATGTCCTACCTACAGTCTTCCTATCTGTCGTCCTCAATGACTGTAAAGTCTCATCTAAGTGGCTTTTGATTTCATGAATACCTTCCAGAAACGATACATTGCTACATAGCTGTCATTTTCTATCCAGGGAACTAAAAAGTTTATAATAAATTCTCTTTCTTTGGAGGCAAGTTGTACCTGTCCTTTTGCAAAAATAATCTGCCCAGCCATCCATGATGCAGTAGCCTGTATCAATCTAGACATACCCAAAAAGCCACAGGCACTGGCTGATGTTTAGAAATCTGACACATCGAGGTTTTAAGTGTATTAGAAGTATATGATGTCGCTGTTTGAAAGGCAACTGGCTGAGTACTGTCTCCAGTCCACTTCCCTTATGAAATCTACACTATGTCCATTCTTATTCCAGAAGATTTAATTATTCAGATTAATATTTTGAATACGATGTAACCGGTTTTTCCATGAAAAAAATCTTAGCCCAGCTCTTACTAATGTAGGACCTAGTCAAAGTTAACGAATGAAATCCTAGCCTCATTGCAGTCACTGGCAAAATTTCCATTAACTTAAGTGGGGCTTGAATTTCACCCAATAAAACTTTTATCACTGACTTCAGTGAAAGCACAAACAATCCCTTAACCTAATAAAGCTGCTGCCTGCATGCAATGCAAATCCTACTCTATATCTTAGCAGCAAAGGTATGCAGCAACGCAGAATGAACTCAGCTAAATCTATGGGGGCCACATATGGACCTTGCTAAATTTGTGGCATGACTAAGATCAATAGTAAGTATTGTGTGCTTTTAAGATTTTTAAATCAGTGTTTTAATCCCCAATTTCAAACAACTTATGACATTTTTCTGTACTGAATATTTCAGCACTGTTATCCAAAAGTGACTCATTTAATACTCCAGCACTGTGTTCCTCTCTTGAGCTGAAGTAGAACAGAACCTTTAAAATGAATTGATTTAGGAAAGAATATTTTTTCCTGTGCCCCTAATAAGGAAATGGACTGTAACTTCAATGCAAATGGAAGAAAACTATTACTAAGACTGGAGATTTCCTGCTGCAACCGCAGCAACTCAGGCTAAAGTGTAATATTTTGTTACTGAATATATGCCACTGATTATTTTTTGTGCCAGGAAATTCATGTACTCAGAATAACAGACAAGGGATGAATATGAATCACTAAATGGTCCAGAGCCTGTCTGTCCAGGTGTGTTCAGCACACAACCTTCTATATAGTATAATGTTTAGTCTAGTTTCTAAGTTCCAAACAGAGCAGTGGTGTTTCAACCACTTCCCTTGGGAGACTAACCAAAGCCAAACATCGACCACTGTCAAGTTTTCTTGGTATATATTTGGGGCAATAAGGGCCCCTGTACAAATGGATGCCTTGGACCTGAATGTTAGGGCCTGGCATGGGATTTGTGGAGGAGAGAGCAAATGACAGGAGAAGCAAGCAGGAGCCCAGTACACAAGCAAGACAAAGCCGTGCAGCTGGACATGCAGACTTGCAGAAAGAAGGTATAGCTGCTACCAACTGGGAATGCAACCAGGGATCCAAATGATCCCTTTCTTAATCTGTTAAAAAGACTCACTGGGGTTCCACACAGTAGACGCATAACAAACACCCGCTGGCAAACTGAAAGGAGCAATGGCTGATTTGTGTGGATTACTCAAACGATATAATTTCAATTAAACAAATGAGCATGGTGTATTCACTTTTATTGTATTAATTCCTTTATTTACTGGAGATGAGTCTGGGATGCTGGTAAACCAAGCGCCAGCACTGGCCAAAGCCATAGGCTTTAGCTAAGAACTAACAAACTCCTAGCTGGAAACCAAACCAGCTCACCTATATGTTAGTTTTGTTCAAAATAGGTATTAGTCTTACTAAAGTATTTAGTGTTTAGATTCTATGAAATTCTTGTAAGTTGCTGCATGCATTAATCTCACTTAGTGTCTGTATTTTGTGCTATAAGGAAATATGTAGTGTAGTTGAGCCAGTCCCAGTATATTAGAGAAAAGATACTACCTCACTTATCTTTTATTGGACTGACTTCTGTTGGTGAGAGAGACAGAGGAAGAGCTCTGTGTCACTCAAAAGTTTGTGCTTCCCCCATCTACCTGGCTTCCCACATCCACCCGGCCAATATCCCAGTCAAAGAAGGAAATTAGGTTGGTTTGACATGATTTGTTCTCAAAACTACATTATTCTCTAGGTGCTTACAAACTGATTGTTTAATAATTTGTTCCACTAAGTTAGGTTGACTGGTCTATTGTTCCAGGTCCTCTTTGTTCCTCTTTTCAAAGATCGGTGCTAAGTTTGCCATTCTCCAGCCCTCTGAGACCTCACCTATCCTCCATAAGTCTTTGAAGATAATTGCCAACATAAATGGTTACATACATGTATCAGGCAATCGATATCCCAAACAAACCTTGTGGAATTAAGTTAAACCTTTACTGAATTAAATTAAACATTATTGAATTAGGGTTAACCTCTTTGGAGTTCATTATATTACCAATGCAAATGTTGATGTACTATTGTGAGACTAGTAGAAAGACTAGATTAATGCAGTTTCTGGAAGGCATGAGGAAGTGCACAGGTCTTTCTGGAACAATATGGGTAAAAAGTGGATTTACTTAGGAAATACCTAGAAGTGAGGGGAATGCACATTCTCTCCCTCTGAATCCCGTCTTTTGAAGATATGCCCTGGGGAGAGAGACCCTTTGTATATTGACTGCCTGCTTTAGGAAATTCCCTAAAGACCCCTGAACCAGGGGCGCTGTAACAATTTTCATAGTGGGAGTGCTGAGAGCTTTGAACCAAACTGTAAACCCTGTATATGATGGAAACCACTTCAAGCCTGGGGGTGCAGCAGCATCTCTAGTTCCAGCACTTATGCTCTGAACTGTATAAAAAGAAACTGAACATGCTGTGAGTGTGCTTGTTCTGAGTTGAATGTCTGAACTTGTAACCACAATGAGGAGTATTTAAGACTGCCCTTGCCAGAGCCCGTGGAACAGTTGGGATGAATTCTGATGAACTTATTAACATACATGTAGGTTCTGTTATTGTTTTTTAATGTGTTTTTCTGTAATGTTTTTTACCTTTAGAATAAAGTAGGCTTGCTAGAAAGAGCTGCGTGGTAACTTATATCTGTAGCAACGACGCTGTTATCCGTGTCTGAAGAGAAAGCAAGCAGGTGTCATCTGGGGTCTTCCTGTGGTAATTGTTCAATGTTACAAACTTGTATTAGAATTTTAAATCCAAATCCAATTTTGGGGCTCCAGTATTAGTAATTAGTTTTCAGTAGTGATCTATGTTACTTGGTAGAGATGTTGAAAATCAATAATGTCAGGTTATGGTCATCCCTTGAGGTGTAAAATGATTAGTAGGGAAAGTAAATTGCAGTTTTAATTAAATTACTGGGATGAAAATAATCAACCACTAAAGCCAGTTTGAGATCTGCAACTACCAATTTGTCTAGTTGGATGATGCCAGCACAATACCTCTTATAATGTTACTCATTGGTGGTGTGATCTCTGTATATTATTACAGTGACCACACCACCACCACCAATATTAATCTATTGCTCTGTAAGGGAGGGAGTAAGTCATGCTTCCTATTGGCCAGTGCTTATTCTCTATTCCGTCTCTTTTCATGTGATAATTTATCTCAATTTCACCTTCATCCTCTTGATGATGTTAGCTGAGCTTTCTTCAGTATCAAATTATACAGAGCACAGAGACTGATTTGGAGCCCTAAGCTTTTTTAACTAACCTTTTTAACTTCTCCTTCCCTAGGCAAACCTCTTTTGTAGAGATTTATTTCATTTGCTCATCGAAACTAGTGAATTACTTTCCATTTGGATATTTTGCTAAGGTTATTCCCTGGCAAAAAGAGAAGCAAAATCAATCTAAGCCACTGCAAAAACCATTCTGATTATGTCTGTATCACATAAGCTTTAAAAAAATTGATTGCAGTCAGGTTTCAGATTACCTGACCCAATATTATTATTTATTACTATAATTTTAAGACTGCTGCAGTTTGGTTTATTTTAGAGTTTGATGATTCATCTAATTCTGCCCTTTGGAAAGCTGAAAATGATACTCTGAGTTTAACCATCTTGCTGGGATCTTTATGGATCCCGGCAAGATGTTTAAATTGAGAATTTAGGCTTTGATATTATGAATTATCTTCATACTAATGGAAAACTTGCTTTCAGTATTATTAGCAATATTGCACTGCAGTTGGTTGTGAGCTGCAATACTATTAAAGCATCTGCAGAAAATGACCATTGACAACCAATATCCTGAGAAGAGAAATCTGCCATAGGTTTCCATCCTCAGACCATTGTTGTTAACTTATATAAATAACATTGTGTTGGACATAGGTTGTGGCAAAGTAATGGCCTCAGGATAGATCCATGGAGACAGACTCCGCTGCGAAGCCTCATTGACTTTGTCCTTTAGGGTCTATCTCTTGCTTCTGCCCCCCTCACCTCCCACCGTATCATGGACCTAGTTCCAGGAATCTGACTTTTGTTTTTTCAGGTTTGAGGCCATTTGTTCACTTCTTTAAGTTGAAAAGTAATAAAGAGAGTGGGGATCTCGTTCCCATTCCTAGCACTGACATCACAAAGCCACCCCATGAGAGCCAGCTTTTGCTCATGACAGGCATTGTGTTGCATGCCATTATTGATGTGAATTAGCAGAGCTGTGTGGGCAAGGCTTTCTCAGCATTATCCTGCATCATGTCTGCCTCCATCCAGTGCTATTAATTTGTACCATACTAAATTCATCCAATTTATTTTTAGAACAAAAAAGTCCTATCTGTGTAAGACTTGGGCCTGACTCTCCATTTCCATGACTCGGAGTTTTCTGGGCATTCTGATTTGGCTGTTTTTTATGCAAACATTGCACAGATGTAAATGACTACAGTGCATGAAAGGCAGTGGAGAATCAGATCCTGTGTCCGTATCCATGTATGTTAAATTTAGGGTAGGAGTTCATTTTTGCCAAGATACATATAATCTGCAATCTGTCTTTACAAAACCCAGTATGGATTTAACAAAACCCACTCAATATTTTATTTGAATTCTCTCTCTTGCGCTCTCTCTCTCCGTTTCTCCCAGAGCTTGTACAAACCACAGAAGGCATCAGTGGTGGTAGGATCTGAAGACGTTAGTGTGGGGGATTTGGTTGCTGCTCAGGATTTGTCTATAACCAGTTTATTGCATCAAATAAATGGTGAGTTTTGGCAGGAAGAGAGAATTAGGTCCTGATTTTGCAGCTGCCATTGTGCAGAGACCCACATAGTTCAGTGGGGCACTATGTGGCTGCAAAAGTCTGTAGTTGCAGGACTGGGCCTTTATTTGAGCAAGACAGATTGTTTTAACCATCCCTGGAAATCAATGGCTGTACAGGGACCACACAGGAGTTTATAGGGGGATAGAGACACAGACAGAGGGAGGACCTCAACTTCCTAGCTCAACTGATAAACAGCATGGAGAAGATGCTGCAAACATCCCATCCCCTAACAGAGAATGTGTCAGAACGCCCTGAATATGCCAGAAGGGGAAACAAGCCTATTACTCCTTTCTGAACAGGCTAGGGAATTGCAGACCATTGAACCTATCCACATTGACAGAAGACAAAAGAACATAGGGGATGTGGGCTTTTTGAAGAAGAGAAGATCATGTAGGGAGGGGACTCCATGGGTTCTGGCTGTTTAGTTGAACACCCAACAGTCATCAGCCTTGAATTATTCATATAAAAAAAATCTAAAATTCCACCTGTGATCCCATCCGACACTGGTCAGCCCTCAAAGTCTCAACTTCATTTCAGAATCTTCAGGATTTAATATATAATGTTGACAACTATATGAATCATTCCTCTTTTCTCAAATATTTCTTGATTTCCTCTGTGATTTACTGTTGTCATATGTCTCCTATATTAGCTATAGGTTCTGTCTGTAAGCCTGCACACGGTTTCAATGTATATGTTAGGACAAGATCCCACTTAACACTAGATTTATTTTGACACTATTAAAATGATAATAAATGGGATTAGGGTCAGAGATAACTAATATCAACTCTCCACTAAGATACACTGTATTTTCAGGCAAAGATTAGAGCATATGGGTCAAACTAAAAATATTGTAGAGTTTTACGTAAAAAAGAAGTGAATAAAATACTTCCTCAATATGGAAAAATACTAGTACATAGCATCCTAATCCCACTTCTTCTCTTAATTAATAATGATCTACTGTAAATTGAAGCTTCCAGCAGCTACTCTGGTCAGCCTTGCTTTAGGGTCCATAATCAGTAAGAGTTTGCATGTTTTAAGCATACAAAATGAAAGCAGAAGCATCCTAATACATGCATTTAGCATTTGCAATATCAATACATGTTGTCAGATGTTACCAGCATGGTGTTCCACTCTAGCCAATGTCGATAACAGTCAGCTGCGTGTGTATATTCTCTCTGTGTACTGCCCTGGCCCTGCAGATCACTGACACTGTAGCCCCCAAGAGAATCCTTCAATGACCACAGACTCCGATAAGGTACCAAGGCACCCAGCCAGTTTTTTTTGTCTGTCAAAGTACAGTAATACTTTCCCGCAGACTCTACCGGACATACTATGAATATGTGCCCTCTGACAATGGACACAGCTTAGTCAGTGGCAGGACTCCACACTCCCTGTAGGCTGGACAAAGACATCCACTCAGGGATGCTTTCTTGTACACAGGTACAAACAAGTTACACATCACTTCTGACGCATCAAGGGTACAACCCCCCTGCGTGTTGGGGTGCTACCTCTCTTCTGGTACATGTTGGTTCAAACAAACAAGTCCATCC
The DNA here is from genome assembly GCA_007922305.1 of Dermatemys mawii. Classification (NCBI taxonomy): domain Eukaryota; kingdom Metazoa; phylum Chordata; order Testudines; family Dermatemydidae; genus Dermatemys; species Dermatemys mawii. The sequence continues at coordinate 49,783,401 of ML677334.1, forward strand.
ATCATATTATCCTTTTGACCCTGTCTTTTAGGACAGGTCAACCTCTTCCTCATTATCATTATGGAATGTATTCATACCGGAATGTTCTGGTGCCATTCTGGCACATTTATCCTATTAGTGCTTGATACCCTTTAGATATGTGTATATGTCTAATTATCAGCTGCCTTCTTGCCTAGTGATCAGGGCCTGCCCGCTCAGGGGTGGTGGTGACGGGGAACAGGATGAACTAGCAAGGTATTCTGCTGATACAAATATAATGTGTACCTCCTATCTAATTATGTTCCATAACAAAATATTAGTGTGAAGTTTTCATTAAAAAGTAACTGGAATTCAATGAAAGTGATTTCACTGTCTCTTGACTTTTGTGAGTCAGGAGGTCATGGTAATTGTTCATATTTCAAAATGCTCAACAGTGACAAAGTGCCATCAGGCAGGTTCCTTGAATTTAAGGATCTGAAATTCAGAATCCACCAAAAAAAAATACTGCTAAAATCTTTCATTTGATTACTGAACAAGAAGAGCTCTCTAAGGAAATGTGGCTTGAGAAGGGTGTGGTAAAAGAAGCGGGGGGAGTAGCTTCCTTTTATGGATACCCAGCCAATCAGTTAGCTATAAAGTCCCTCTTGGTAACTGTTCTTTACTTGTTTTACCTGTAAAGGGTTAAAATGTTAAAAAGCCAATGGGAAGACTAGAACCTTTTAAAATTGGGGAAGAAACTTTCCCTTTGTCTGTTGGGCTCTGGGCTGGAGGGACAGAGAAGCCATGCTATAAGCAACTTAAGCCAGGTAATATAAATCATCAGGTCATGCCTAGAACTACTTATCTGAACTCCAAATGCGTAAGCAGATCAGAATGTTTAGCTAGACGCAGTTAGGGTTATTTCTTATTGGCTTGTGGACTGCTCTATGCTAACCCCAGGTGGTTTTGTTTGCTTGTAATCTTTAAGCTGAACCCGTAAGAAAGCTCTTTCGGGTGCTTGATTTTTGGAATCGCTCTTTTAAATCTAGCAACAGTCTAAGTTCCACATATATTTTCTTTCTTTTGGTTTCCCTCCAGTACAGAGGGGGTTAATTCCCACTAGTGGGTGCAACCAACCCCACCTTGCCCCCCACAGAAAGTGTGGGGTTGAGGCAGAAAGTATAAGAATGGGGCTCTGTAGGTCAGTTGCAACCAGACCAGGGAAGGAGGCAAACGTCCTGTCCAGGCTGCTGAGCCCTCAGCAGAGCCTGCGACTGGCAGTGGGGAGAAACGGCAACTGCAGGGCCCCAGGAAACCGAATATTGCAGGAAGAGACTGGAGGAAGGGCCACCTGACTGTGAGACTGAGGGATGGGTCTTAGAGACAATGGAGCAGCACCAGCCCGAGCCCAGGGAAACAAGACTTTGGTCCAGTAGTGCTGCTGGGATGTGCACATTTCCCTGCTGACCGAGAGGCAGGATCCCCCACCAGTGTTAAGGTCCTGGCCTGGGACCCAGTAGAGGAGGATGGTCCTGGGTTCTCCTATCCCTTACGCTCAGCCTCATACGTGGGGCTGACAGCGTGCTAACCCTTAGACCAGAAGGCCAGCAACATAAACTGTTCTAGCCACGCCAGAGGGCCAGAGCCCTAGTCTATTGTTATTGCCCCAGCCAGGAGGCAGAAGTGCTTCACCCACTCCCAGAAAGCGGAGCCCTAGGCTCTGCTGTGCTACCAGCTGTCTGGTGCTATGTCAAATCCTCCTTTTGGAAACTGGAACTGGGTGATTGTGTGGCCGCAAGCTGGACCATAGGTGCTGACTCCATGGGTGTTCTGGGGCTGGAGCATCCAGAGGGAAAATTTAGAGGATGCCCTGCACCCACCTGCAGCCAAGCTCCCCCCACTCCCTGCCTCACCTCACTTTCTCCCCAACCCAGAGTGCGCTGCATCCCCGTTCCTCTGCCTACCTCCCAGTGCTTCCTGCTGCCAAACAGCTGTTTAGCATGCTTAGGACTTTCCAGGAGGGAGGGGGAGAGAGCAGGGATGTGGTGTGTCTGGGGAGGAGGCGGGGCAGGGATGGGGGCTTTGGGGAAGGAGCGGAATGGGGGCAGGGTGAGGGTGGTTTAGGGCCAGGGGTGAGAGTGAGGTCGAGCACTTCCCAGAAACAGTGGAAGTTGGCACCTATGAGCTGGACCACCCAAACAGCTGAGGGACATATTGACTCCCTGACGCCACCTCCCTGACCTTGAGAGGGAGGATGGTTACACATCCAAGAAGCACAGATTTTGATACCTTTTTATTTAGTAGTTTCAATCTGATAATGGGTATAACAGAGGTTTAACAATTCTACACTTACAGACATCAACAGAGCAGACTATTAGCACTGATTCAGACTTGTAGGCAACACTTAGGCAGAGTCAGGGTGGCAAAGCAGTGATCAGCATCATGGGGCAATGCTGGCATTGGAAAGGTAACCCTGATAACGCAGGTTGTCGGTGCAGCAGTCAGGAAGGATCAGGACTCAGGATGATGTGGTCATATGTAGTGACATAATGCAAGGCAAGACACTGGAGTCAAACTAGGGACATGAATTACTGAACATCCCTCCCAATTAGAATCATAAATTCCAACCTGGGGACACAGTAGTGCTGGTAACAATAAGTACTTCAGGCACCCAACCCATGTTGGGTTGTTAGGAGCATTTTGCCTGGGAAGCTGCTTAGAAAACTAGACACAACATGGTGAATTCTTTTCTACTCTGTGGTATTCGCTATTTCATTTGACCTTATCAAAGCAGTTTTCATGTGTATTGTATACCTTGTAATCTAAAAGGTCATGTCAGCCAGTTTCTGAGGTAGCCTCCTGCCCCTACTCTTGGCAGACAAGTGTTTTCATACAATAGCTACTGCAGCAAAATCTTGAAAATTAGGGATTGAGAATGTACAGTGTATACAACACAGAAAAAGCAGCTGCCAATAATCCAGTCATTAAAAAGTTAATTTAATACATTTTCACAATTACAGTAATTATTATCAATTAAAAATATGAAGTACTGGATGTCTAAGTCTGGTACAGATTTATTTTTATCAATAATTCATATTTTATCTAGGGTGGAAATTCTGGCAGGAGGGAGTTTATAGTGAGAAGAATGTATACTGACATTTTATGAGCGAACAGTGGGTTGGTTTCAAGGTCAACAGCAGTTTTACTTCCTTTCTACCTCCAAAGGCTCACCAGTTCAAATTTCAGACCAAGTCAGCATTAAAGAATATTTGAGTAATGCCCCCACAGCAGACACCTACATGTGAATAGCCCCAGACTCTGAAGGATTATAGAATCTGAATCCAGCTCCAATTTTCTCAGCCCCTAGTTCTGTAACTGGCAAAATCCAAAACCCTGATCCAGACACTTCAGAACTTTTGGGGTGGGGAAATGTAAAATCAGGTCTGGATTTTGCAGCTTTGGCCCTTTTTTAATCTCTCAGAGCCTGGTCTATGAAAAGCAAGCTGTTGGCCTTAGTCCACAGCTTAGTGTAGATGTCCATGCTACAAATGGCACTAATTAGCTCCCTTCTTTGCAGTTTCAGCTGACAAGTGCTAATGCAAATTCTATCTGTCCGCCTCTTCCAAAAATAGAAGCAAACCACAGGTTTTTACTCTCTTCTCAGACAGATATATAATCACTGGCAAGAAATTATTTGACTCGTACACAGTGAATACATGATGCAAGACTTGCCTACAAGAGAGAAGAAAAGACCAGACCAGTGTCTCCTCCTTGCTATGACTGCTGTAGTTTGATGTCTCTACCTTTGCCAATGTGTGGTATTAGCCCTTAAAGAGATAGCTTGCTGTCTACGATGCAAATAACTGGGTTTTCTACTCGGGTGTCTGTAACCATCTCTCATTCAGTTACAAATGTGGAATGCAAGGTTGGAAGAGAGATGACAGATTTTTTAAAATGAGGCACAGCAATAGGGAGCCAATTTCAAACAACAAAAGGAGTGGATTTATTTAAAAGATAAACAAGATGATGTTTGCCTAATATCTCTCCTCGTGTTGTCTTCTTTCTTCTAGCCTTGTCTGAGACCACAAACTGATGGGCCTGTCTCTCTGTTATGTATATTCACATAAAGTGTTTAGATGCTCTAAACAATAACAGCCAATTGGACCATATTTTCAGAAATTTTCAATGCTCAGTCGTGTCTATTCTCAATAGAATTTACTACAGTGGTCTCTTCTTATCACTGTAAAAAGAATTAAAAATAAATAAATCTCTGCACTATTTGATGTACAGAGAACATGCTCACATGTTGTCTCAAAAATGCTCCTGTTCAGGTGTGTATTTCATCTAAAATTTCAGCAGAATGAGAATTAGGCTGCATTATCTTAAAATATTGGCCCATTGAAGAAAGAATGGGTTCTGCTCTATCCAAATTCTACATTTGATGACACCGATGACAATTACCATGCTCTGTTACTGAGAGACTCTGACAAGCTGCCTGTTCTTCTGCTGAGAAAAAAGGCTTAATTAATCTTCATTTTAACAGTCTAGAATGAACATCACGTTGACAGGTAGATCAATATTGCCAGTCAGAATTTAGTAACAACAAATGGGTTGATCATAGATAAGCAAAACTCTGAGGATTTAAAGCAACTGGGAGAGAACAAGAGTGTTAAAACCTCACATAGAGACCTAGCGACAAAGTAGGTAGAGAATACTAAATCAAATATTTATTAAGACAATTCTGCATCAACACAGTTTTTCTATTCCTTAGTATTGCATATATTTATCTTGGGATATTTCAAATCAACATTTTTCCTTTGGTCATATATTGATCACAGATTTTTAGTGCAGAATGTGATGTCTTTATTTTTAACATGTTTTTATACATGAAATACTTTTAAATCTGTTAATAATTGAAGATGTTTCCCAAATGGAACATGAAAATGTCTGGGATACATGTTGGCTTTGGCCTAACATTTTCTAACTAGTTTGTGTCTCTGCTGAACCTGACTGATGACTCATTTGGGAGGTCAAGATCAAAATGTTTGATCTCTTCTTCAAAGGAAATCCAAGTAGTCAGCTTGCTAGAACGAGGGAGTGGGGGGAACCTATTAATATTAAGAGCCAAAGGGACTCCTCTGTAACCAATGTAGATGTGCCTAGGTGCCCCTTCTAATAACAAGAAAGAAAATTATAGCCCATTTGGAATTAACCAAACCACTAGTCCAGTCTATACAGGGACCAGAAGAGAATCTGGTATTTCTAGCAGACATAAACAGTCCATCCAGAAGTGACCAGAGAGACATCTGATCTGAGGAACCCACACTGTTCAACTAGAGTGTGTATTGAGAAGTCAACACCAGAATTGATGCAAGTTACTCAGTGAGACAGTATCAGAGAAGCATCAGTGGAACTAGAGTCCATGGCAGGACCAGAGCAGAGTGAGCTGTGCCAGACCACAGTGCAGTGTCATGCAGTGTCTAGACCCAGTCCTGACCTGACAATCAAGAGCTAATGCAGCAACCACTGGCCTGTGCTGATTGGCAGGGAGAATAAAAGAGTTAAGAAGCAGAAGGGCAGGGTCACAACTGCCAGAGGAGCAAGCAGGCTTCAGAAGGAAAGTACTGCCAGAAAGCTGGTGAGAGGACACCCCAGGAAAGGGACGACTGGACCTACAAGCTGGAGAAACCTACAAAACCAAGGGAGATAGGAAAGAGGTCAGGGCACAACAGGAGTCGTTGTTGAGGCTTGATTCATCCTGCCTGGTTTAAGGACCCTGAATTGGAACCCAGTGAAGTGGGTGGATCCAAGTTCCTCTACTGATCCCTCAGAAGAGATCTAAGAATCAAAGTGGTTTCCAGACCCCCTGAGGACTGCACTGCTTACTCATCTATCTTACCTAATTTTAATTCTGTGCTCAATGACTTACTACTCAGGAGTTAGTACCTTTTTTATCACTTCACGTGTTTCTAAGGTTGCATCTTCCCACTCGGTTCTGTTCAGAATGGTCAATAGTTCTATGTCTTAAAGGCAGCCTTACATTCAAGAAAATTCTTATTTCTTTCATATTCCCCAAATCCTAATATTGTTGGTGATAGATTTCCCTAATGCCAGTTACCTCTATCACATCCCTCCTTAGTCTCCTCTTTTCCAATCTGAAAAGTCCTAGCCTCTTTAATCTCTCCTCATATGGGACCCGTTCCAAACGCCTAATCATTTTAATTGCCCTTCTCTGAACCTTTTCTTATGTTAATACATCTTTTTTGAGATGAGGAGACCACATCTGTACGCAGTATTCAAGATGTGGGCACACTATGGATTTATATAAGGGCAATAAGATATTCTCCGTCTTATTCTCTATCCCTTTTTTAATGATTCCTAACATCCTGTTTGCTTTTTTGACTGCCACTGCACACTGCATGGACGTCTCCAGAGAACTATCCTCAGTGACTCCAAGAGCTCTTTCCTGATTAGTTATAGCTAAATTAGCCCCCATCATATTGTATGTAGATTCCCAAATAGTAGATTCCCAAATATGGGTATGGGATTCCCAAATAGTAGATTATTAAATTCTATTCATGCATCAGATGACTGTTCATTACACTGTGGAACCTGAATTGTCAAGGGTTATCTTAGTAAAATGCTATGTCTGTGGAACAAAACTTTGTTTTTCAGCCAATGCCATGAGAGAGAGGTGATGGGGAAGGAAGAGGGAAAGGAGGATTTCAAGCTTAAAAAACAAGGTTGTCATTTAAGTACTTAGAATAATTGGAAAGGGCATTGTGGGGAGGTGGGAGAAAAGAGAAGGAATAGTCATTCAGGCCTGATGCAGAGGCAAATGTTTTTACCTTAAAACATTGGAGATATTTTTGGAGAGTGGTTAATGATTAAATAAATATTCCCCCATAATGCAGCCAAGTTATAATGCTATCCCAAGGATCTTAGGTTAGCCACTATTTAAGTGCTATGACAGACCAGTTAAAGCTGTTTGCATTTGTCCTTAGTAGTATTCAAATGAATATGTCCACCAAAGCAACATTTCATCAAATTTTTCATGACAGATATGTGGTAGTGGTAGTATTCAGACTTTTTTGGGCAGGTCTGCACTACCTGTAATTGATCTTTTGGGGGTTGATTTATTGTGTCTAGTCCAGACATGATAAATCAATCCCCAAGCACCCTTCCGTCAACTCCGGTACTCCACCACTGCAAGAGGTGCAGGCAGAGTCGATGGGGGAGCAGCAGCAGTTGACTCAGCACTGTGAAGACATCGCAGTAGGTCGACCTAAGTACTTCAACTTCAGATATGCTATTCCCGTAGCTGAAGTTGCGTATCTTATGTCGATTCTTCTCCCCTTCTCCCTTCCTAGTGTAGACCAGGGCTTTGAGGCAGACTTTGAGGGAAGGAAAATGTGGTAGGGAAGGTACATTCCAGTCAAGTGATTTGCCCAAACTTATATAGGAAGATTATGGTAGAGAGAATAATTTAAACCTATGTCTCCTGAGTAGCAGTCCAATGACTCACATGACAAACAATCCTTCCACTTTTCTTTGTTTCTCCTTTCTAATGGAATCACCTGAGTGTTGTTCCCAGCCAGAAAGAGAAAAGAGACTTCAGAGCTAAGTTCCCTCTAAGCTGCACAGCCCCATGGCTGCACAGTAGCTGATTTAAGCACAGAGCAGGAGAGCCGTTCTGTGACGGGGAGAGCTGCCTCCCCCTCAGCCCAGACCTGCCACAGCGGGAGAGGTGTCTTTCCCCACCAGCCCAGCCTAGCCCAGCCCCAGACCTGCCATGGCCAGGGAAGAGGCGTCCCTCCCCTGGCCCGAGCCCAGCCCCAGCATGGACCTGCCGTGCACTGGGGAGAGGCACCTCTGCCCCCCAGCCCAGGTGCTGCTGTGGGGAGAGAGCTGGGGGGAGTCCTTTCTCCCCACTGTAGTCCCAGGGCAGCCTGCACCCCAAACCTCTCATCCCTAATCCCACTCCAGATCCTGCACCTCTAACTGCAGCCCTCACCATCCACACCCTAACCCTCTGCCCCAGCCCTGAGTCCTCTCCCACAATCCAAACGCTTTGGTTCCATCCCTGCCACATGAATTTTGCTTGTGCACCAATATGGAGGTGATGTGACACATCACCTCCATATTGGTGCACATACCAAAATTCATTCTGCACATGCGTGGGAAAAATTAGAGGAACACAGCTTCAGAGTAGCTTTGATCAAATCTAGCTGTGACTACTTTTCCTGGTCAAGTGATATGGTGGTGGGCTCTTCTCTCAGTGTTTAATTAGCAATCATAGTTAAGTGTTCTATACACGTGACACACAAATAAGATCTTAATACCTTAAAATGTTGTTTTATTTGAAAGGTTTTTGTTTTGTTTAATGAAAACAGCACAATCTCTCTCTTGCTCCAAACATTTTAAAGAAATGATTGGTTGGTAAAGTGCATAATAGCTTTTATATTATGATTCCCAATGAAATCACTGGGCATTTTGCTATTCACTTCAGTGGGAGCAGGATTGAGTCCCTGGGATAAAAATTCCCCTTCAGATTTTATGATTCTGCCAATTACAGAAATGCTGAGACTATTACATTATGTACTTAGAAACAAGTATAGAACGTAAATCTTTGTTGATATATTAGTGCCAGGCTGGTGTGTATGTATAACTTCCATTGTCACAAAACTGGAAAATCCCTAGCTCATGGCAGAATTATTTAATACTACTCTTAAAAATTAAAAGCAGAGTGTGATTTTGTGCAGTGAGTCCAAGAGGCACCGTGTAAAGCTTTCAGCCTAGAGGGAATATGTGGAGCATCTAATCCCTTTTTACATAGAGCATCTGGGAAAAATTAAATATAATTTTGTGAAAAAAAATTAAAAGAAACACATTTTCAAAGTTTTCCTGAACTGTTTCAGTTTTCTTATGACAATATTCATTTTGGTGTGGGAGGGAAATTGCTTTTTCTTTTCCTTCTTTATTCCCTCTCCTTATGGAATAAGGGAGGGTGAATGTTTTTAAAATAGAATGAGCTTTTTTATCAAAAAGGAAAAATCTCCATCCCAAATGAGAATGGAAATTTGGGTGAAAAACCCTCTGTTTCCCTCTTCCCTCCACTAAGTTTGAGATGGAAAAAAGGGTGACCAGCTTTCCCTTTGTGCCCTCCTGATCCTGGGCTGCTCTCAAGGCAGAAACCATTCAAGGTGTAACGTAGGGAACCCAAACTAAACTTCCTCTGGGCAACAGCCCTGCCCAGGATCACCAGAGTGGCAACTGCAATGGCCCACTTCTGAATACTACCTAAAGTGGAGCTTGCAGAATGGGACCCATAAAATGTCCTACTGTCCTACTCATTTTCTGTTCCAGAGGAATTCTCTCCCAGCTAGAGTGGGGGCGGTTCCACAGCCACTTTCGCTGTGGCCACACAAAAGGAAGAATTCTTCCCAGAGCTAGGTAAAAACCTCTGTATTCTGCAAATAGCCATTCAAATAGAGACCTGTACTTGTTTTTCGCATTTGATTTCTGCAACTGCTGTAGCAAAGGAATGGACAAGCAGGGACGTTTGGAGAAATGGTGAATTTTGCATTTTTTAACCATCATCCATAGTGAGCTGCTTTTAAATACGAATATTTGCATGACAAGCCACGTCAAGCTTCTCACCTCCACTGAGAGAACAGAAAACCTGTGGTGCCATGTGAAGAACTGCCAATGCAGTGTGAATTTTAAACATATAATTCTCACAATGTATCGACAAATATTTATTTGTGGAAATGATCTGCAAAATAATATCCAATAACAAATCTAAGATAATTGTAAGATGCTCATGGGTGGCATATGAATAAAAAGAGAGGCCAAATCAGCAGAATAAACTATTCACTATGAATTATTTAGTCATCCATAATTAAAAATGGAATGCAATGTACATATTTAACAAATTATGTTTTCACTAATTATGTTAAGGAAAAGAAATAATCTCCTGTTTTTTTCGTGACTCGTGTTTTTTAATATAAAGAGCATTGGGAGGTAGACTACATAACAGAACAATTCTGCCACCTAATGCCCAGCAACAGAAATGTCAATCTGATTTTTCTTTTCCAAGGATCCTACGTATCTTACAACTGTTACCATAAAATAGTACATCACTATATCTAATAATGCTATCACTCAATGCAAGAAGATTATTATTGCCTGTCCTTGTGATGACAATAAATGACAAAGTTAGAAGCAAAGCTCTTCCTTTACAATGATTTGCATTTTTTTATTTTTAATGGAAAATTACAAATGTTAAGAGAACAGTTTACAGTAGTAGTGGTTCCATGATCATAAGAATGAGAGAGGACAAACGCAAAACACAAATGAACAAAGACAAGCTCTGTATCTCATTCAGTGTCCAGGAAGTTATCACCATATGTTTACTGTAGTAAAAGAAAATTTCATGAGATCATAAAAGTCTTAGAACTATAATATCCTACTAGTAAACTTTCTAGTTATCAAGTCTTCTTGATTAGCCTGCTCCTTTGAGGATTAGGCCCCATAATTTTGAAATCTTTTCAAGGTTCTTTCATAGGCTGCTGTCTGGGCTGGGAGATCAGTTCTACTGATCTTTTGATGAGTGCAAAGTGCCCCATCGGGTGGTAAAGGATTATTTGTTTTGCTATTTGTGCTTTTTGTAACACACTCTCTTCTGGGAAGTTGATATTTACATTAGGTGGTAAGGTTGGAGCTGTGTGCCAGGTGTCTGCCCCCGTCCCAGAATTGCTTCCTTATTTATAGTGCTAAAACATCTGAATAAAGATATCTAGTGCACTTGTACTTTTCCAATGTATTTGTTGAACTTCATGACAACTTCTGCATTTCTGAAAGAAAAAATGTAGTCTAGGGAGCATCTTAAACAATTCCGGTGCAGTTTGGCATTATGTAGCCTCTTTAACTATTAAAGAGCTACACTATAGTTGTATCAACAGACTCCAAATGAGATCAGATCCCATTGTGCTAGGCTCTGTACAGATACAGAGTAAGAGACAATACCTGCCCTGAAGAATTTACAGTATAAATAGATGAGACAGACACAGGGTGAAAGAGAAGTAGTAGTATCTTACGTTTACAGATAAGGAACAGAGGCACAGAGATCAAGTGACTTGCTCAAGGTCACAAAAGAAGTCTGTGGCAGAACTGTGAATTGAGCTTAGTTTGTCTCATGAGTCCCAGTCCAGTGCACTAACCACAAAAATTATCCATCCTCTTTCATCTTCTATTTATGTTAGTTTCATTTATGTTTATTTATGTTAGTTCCATTTGCTCAGTTTTTGTCCCAGTTTTAGTTCTAGCATCTATTTAATAGCTCACTGTCTCTCAGTTGTTCCAAAATCTCTTTCTATTAAATTTCTGTGTGTTGCCTAAAACTGTTCTCCATAATTGTTTTAAATATCTTGAATATTTTGTTAGCATAAACAGAGGGTAGAACCGTTCAGTTGAAAGTGCTCTGTACATCAACGACTGAGCTCTTGATGTAGAAGAAAATCCCTTTTCTGTTATACAAGAAATCCCTTTTCTGTTATACAATTTGTGTTCAGGAATTAGGGGTATTAATTCATATTCTAAAATGTAAACAAACAGTACAATCCAATAGTGTATAACTAAATACGTCTTTTCCTCAAAAATTGCATCACCATTGTTTTGTTATTTTTTTTTTATTTAGCCACTACATGACTGGGTTGAAAATTCCAAAATATTAAATATGTATGTTTTATTCTGAAAGTAACTTCTATTCTTATCTTTTCTCTTCATACAAGGTGTTTCCGCTTGTACTTCAAGAAGGCCGTGCAGATGTTCTGTCTTAATAGAGCATTCTTCTCCCATAGGAAGCTTTAGATAAGGCTGAGTAGTAGTTTCAATCTTCTTTCTCCAAACAGGTAGACAAAACAAAATTCCTTTGGTATTGAAACTTCCCCTGTTTGATATAAGCATGAGGTAAACTAGGGAAAAATCGGTTCTATTGTAATGTGTGAGGGATGAAAACAAACCTCTCGACTATTCTGTTTGCATGTTTAGATCAAATATTTGGGAAGAGAGCCATTAATGTGCCATGTCTTTCATCTCATTCCTGCCCTCCTTTTCAGTCAAGCTCTCTTCACATCTAGAATGCCTTATATCACAGCCTGTGGATGAATAACTACACAAAGCAGCTGAAATGTTAGCGATTCAGAAATATCACACATACAGTAATCTACGTCTGGATTCTCCTATGCAATTACAAGGTTAAGGTGCTGATGTAAACAGAACAGTAAGCCATCAGCCTACCACTAATGAATTTAATTGTGCATAAATTGACAACCTTCTTTAAGCTCTCTTGTAGTTTGCATATTTCTGTGATTACATAAATAGGGAAAATCTCATCTACTCATCCATGTTTGACATGCCTGACATGGTTAGAATAGTATTTAACAAAAGACACTTTACTGACATTGGTCTAGTTTCCATTTATCAGGGTTAAGGCTAAATTTTTATCATGGATATTTTTAATAAAAGTCAGGGACAGGTCACAGGCGATAAACAAAAATTCGTGGAAGCTCATGACCCTGACTTTCACGAAAAATATCCCTGACAAAAGGGGTAGGTGGGTTGGAGGTGCAGGGTCCCCTTGCCCCCAGGCAATGGGTAGCTGTGGGGAGTCCCTGCATCTGAGTAGATGCAGGGGTTTTGCCAGCCACCTGCTGCAGCTGGGCAGGTGCGGGGTCTGCAGCCGTGGTCCAGGAGCTCTGACCCAAGCAGCCTGTCAGCAACACACCACCCACACTCTGACTTCCACCTGCCTTGATTACTACTTGTAGGGTGACCCCAAGAGACTCCCAGTCCCAGATTTTTCCCCAAATGTGTGTTCTTCCCTGTCCAGCCCTCTCCTGGACAGATCAGATATTATAGGTCCATTACCCCTATAAGGGATCAATATCCAACATCCTTTAAATGCAGTTACCAAACAGCTCAGTTTAAAAACAACAGTAGATTAGTTTTGATTAAAAAATAAAACCACTTAAAATCTCTCTTTGTAGTTAGTACACATATAAGGTATTAAAGTCCAAAATAATTACAAGAGAAATAGAGAAAATGCTTTCTGAGTGCTAAAACTTAAATTAGATTTGGTTCAAAGTTAAATCCTTACCACAGTTTCCCAGCAACACAGCTGACCAAATTTTCAGATCAGGAATTCCCCCAAAGTCAAAGGGCTGGTTCCTTTGACTTCTTGGGTAAGAGAGAGAAAGATAGATAATCTGGGATATTTTTTGCCCCTCACTTTTATAGTCCAGTCAGCCTTTGAAATACATTTTCCTGAGGGTTACCCCTAGATAAAGGTCCTTCCTGCTTTGAATCTCACCATGAAAGAGGTTCCATATTGTGGCTCTGCATTTTAGCAAGCAGCCTGTTTCTGCTCCTCTTCCTTGCCAAAGAATGGCCACTTGATCAGGCTGATTAACACCTGACTAAGGCAGCAGTTTGTCCTTTGTCTTTCTGAAACTGGTTTACTCCCTCTTGTTGCTTCAAGGAACCTGTTTTCTACTTATATGTAAATTGAGGTAAACACATTTCTTTGTTTAGAACAGACATATTTAATAACTTCTTCCTAGTCAGGACTACAAGGGTTTGAATACATGCCAACATCGTCATACAGGGGCAATTAGTAACTATATATAGAATGGTGGTGCATACATTTCACCATGTTATTACTGAGCAGGGAGTTATTAGTTTTCAAATGATACTTCACAAGGCACATTTTGTACAAAAAGTATTGCAATAGTGTTTAGGGTGTTATTACATTCAATTGCAATCTCATCTACAGTAAAAGCAAACCAGACAAATGTGTAATTTCCTAGCGAAGTGCAGCCCTCTTAGCAAAACAGGCTAGGGAGGATGGATACTGACTGAATAGAACTAGCCAACAAGTAACTCCAAGGTCAGAAGAGCAGATAAGTGAGAACAAGACAACTGTTGTAAGAAATATTGAGTACATGACATGAATGAACAGACAGCTGGATTGAGTAAAGAGGAGGATAGTAATGGGTTAAAAAAAAAAGATGTCCCAATTAGAGTAGAAGTTTGATTAGGATAAGTAAAAATGTATCAGTTAAAAGGATTTGAGGTTAGTGTGTATGAAAATATACTTAAAACTACCTCATCAATAAGCAATCTATTCTAATCATCTGCACCTGTATGGTGGTACAAGACAAGGTATAAAGAATGAATGTTTAAGGGTTGGGAGTAGGGGTGGGGGGCAGGCAATGCAGGACTTGCATCAGAGCAGACTGACATGGATGGATCCAATGATGACCAGCACAGCCTATCTGTACCCCAGGACTGGGTAACTGATCTTTACCCTAGCCTGCTTTATTGGCTTTATTTGTATCCATGTATAGTGGATTGTGCTTTTCACCCAACAGGTTTGTGGAAGAAAACACACCTGTGAGGTGAAGATATGGCCCTATGTCTGCCAAATAAGAAAACAATTGTTTTGGGCTGGGAGAGCAGGGCCATGCAGCTTGCCACGTGTGGGCTGGCTCAGGAGCAGGGGGCTGTGTGGCTTGCTGCGCTCGGCCTGCACCCCAGGCAGAGTGGGCAGGGCCACTAGCACTGCCCCCAGGCCCAAGCTTGTGGCCCAGATAAAAATGGCTGGCGGGCCACATGTGGCCCACGGGCTGTAGTTTGCACACCCCTGCTCTACCCTGAAGTCAGTAGAAAGTCCTGTTTAAAAATCAATGGTACAATATGGCTTTTGGAGCTCATGGGGGCAGTGAAGGGTCACAAAACAATTTCAGAGAAGAATTGGGATTACAGTCTGTGGGCCAAATTCTGAGAGGAATCTTAGTGACTGTAATTTATGCCTTCTTCTGGACTCCCTTCAACATTTACACTACGTATGAGGAAGAGTCGAGGGAGTTTAAATGAGTGTAATTTACATCTGCCGTGTCTTGTCTGTGAAGACTGTTTGCTTAACTCATAAATCTGAGAGCAGGATGCAGTGAGAAAAGCAGTTAAACCAAGAGTGTAAATGACCATAGGCTACCCAGACCTTGTAGCTTCTCAACATTTAAATTATACAGATTTTTTTTTTACACATCAATGAATTGGTTTAAGTTGGTCAAATTTACCAATTAATTCTTTGGCCCTGTGAATGCAAGGGGGGAAAGATTCTTTCCTCCCTTCCCCTCATCCCAAAGCTGTGCAGGGCCTCAATCTGTGGATGAAGCTTCTGAATTCAGTAGCAAAATCAATATGTGCATTGTGAACACTTGTGACAACAAAAAATAATATAATATGGGCACAACCTCTGCTCTGCAAGTTATTAATTCACATTTCCTCAGAAGGAAGATGGAGCCCTAAGTACATATGAGGCAAAAAGTTAGCCCTTTTCACTTTTTAAAAAGTGACTTGCTAGTTCTGCAGAATAATTTCATTTGGAATGTAATGAGTCAGTTGTGATTTATAGTTAGAATTAACCACTTTGTGGCTTTGCTCAAAAGGTAATTGTCACTTAAATTATACAGTGCTGACCTGAAATGGTCTTTTTTTAAAAAAAAAAAAATAGACCAAACACTTAATGCTGTACTTTATTCTTAATGGATCTCTGAGTTGCTTTAGTCACTTGCATTTGTCTCAGCAAATCAGTAATATACAAATGTGCTGGCCAGATTCAAAGTCCAGTGAATTCAGTGACTTCACTGGGCTTTCAATCTAGCCTGTAATGCACAAGAGATGGCTGAATGTGTAATAGCTAATTTTGAATCCACTTGAACAGTGTGCACAACTAAGGAATACTATTGCTATTACCTATCTAATTGTTAAGGACCCTGTTCTGATTCTGCCACCCTTACTCATATGGAATAGTAATTTACTCTGTTGGTATTTTTACTGAAATCAGTAAGCTGTCCTTGAATAGTAAGGTACCTCTCAACATTGCAGTAGTGATAATTGAAGTACTGGATCCTAAATTACTCTACATAATCTTTTTATTAAGCAGTTTTGAAATATAACATTTAACAAAATGCAAAGGAAACTATAAGTGAAACAGGACTGGAATAATTTTCAGGTAACACTAATAGCATTCCATGGTGGAAAAAAGGTAACTTGGTGCATAAATACACTGTAATTTTACCTTTACCTCAAAATGCTTCGGTGTGGTTTGTAGAAATATTTCAGTTTTGCAGTTCAGTATTGCTCTTTCTCTGTTCTTATGAGGTCTACATTTTTTTTCATTAGCCCCAAAATGTTGAGATTAATGATGGTGGCTAGAAGGACTTGGAAGAATTTGTAGACTTGGACATAATGGGTCAGATCCTCAGCTGGTATAAATTTGGCATAACTCCATTTACAATACCTCAAGATCTGGTGCAATAGCATCATGGCTTATTATGTATTTCCAAAAGAGAGTGTTACATATGTCCTTATGTCATGCATATGTTGTGGCTTAAGCGTATGTCTTGAAGTCCCCACTTCTTAAACACTGTGCCGTTATCTGCCATCTGACAGTGAAGGGAGCTATGAGTTGGGATTATAAAAAGTATATCTGAGGAGAATCAAACAATAGGAGAAAATAAGGGGGAAGAAAATAATGGTGATTGGAGGAGGGGTTACAGTAACCAGGTGCCCATGTGTGTGGTCTTTTCATTCTGTTCCAGCCATAAGAATTAAAATAGTGTAGATACCCAGCAGAGAAGGTTGGGTAGGGCTTTAGAAAATAATGCATAATTTAAAATAGTTGTAATGAAGTGTGCTTAGATACTAGGGGCTAGAGTGTGATACTCTTGCTCACTATGAGTAGCACCTTCTTCCACAAGCAGCCTGACTGAAGTAGATGGGATTATTTGTAGTGGCTATATTCTACTCCACATGAATAAAGGTATGAGAGCCTGTTCCTAAATGGATTTGATCAAAAATCTTGAGTTTTTATTAAAATGTGCTATTACATTTTACAAATTTGGAGTTATTTTAATATCATTGCTGCTTTGGTCCTTGGAAAAGAGAAAATGAATGTGTCACACTTGACAGCACACAGACACCAGTGTGAGAAAGGAGAGATCACTTAGCTGAGTCAATTACTATGAAAACTGGAGGAGCAGACAGATGACAAGAGAAATTATACAAACACCATGTAATTAATTCTCACGATACTGACTAATGTTCCATGACATGCCCTTCACTAGCATTGTCAGAAACTATAAGTGAAACAGGACTGGAATAATTTTCAGGTAACACTAATAGCATTCCATGGTGAAAGAATGCTATTCTAAAATGGTTGGCTCTGATCTTGTACTCAGCTCCAAGTATTTCTGAAGACATAGAATTTTAACAAGCTTAAATTCTGTATTGATTTTCTTTTTTAAAATGACATTTCCTTTCCAACCAATATTTATTCCAATTGACACACACATTTTTTTCTATATTACTTCCCTTGAGAACACTCTGAAATTACAGAAACTGCCACAAAAGCATACTAATATATGCTTTTGGTGACTTTCTTATGTTTAGAAGGAAGCATAAAATGTTGTATTCTAAGGGATTTATTCTCTCTTTAATGCACATGGGATTGATGTAGGCAATAATACAAATTGATAGGAGAATAAATCCTACATTTCCCGATTCATTAAGCACAGTAGAATGCCCGCCTCCCATCTTATCATACCTCCCAGGCAGATGTATACATATAAAAATAATTAACAAATAGTGTGCATACCTTCTTCCTTTGTTCTGCCATATCTTCTGGATCTACTTACAACAAAAACTTCTTTTGGGGGGCAGCACTGATTAAAATCATAGGTCGCACTGGTAGCATCACTGATAGTTCAGGCTGCAGGACATTTTCCACTGTAAGCAACTGAAAATAGGTTATTATAACTTTGCCCAACTTTAAATGTTCTCACTGAAATTTTCCATGTCAGATGAATGCTTCAGGCTGAATAACTTTGGAAATCTTCAGCTAAAATGGTTCAGCCATTTCTGAGAACAAGGCAGTGAAAAATGCATTGTTTTGTCCACGTTACAACAACTCTTACAACTTCGTTGAAGTCCTAGTGTTTCTGTGCTTTGGAGCAGGGACTTGAACTTTGGCAAGGGGGCAACCTTTGTGCCAGGGATGTGCCTTTTGCCACCCCAATGAAAATTTAGTCCAAATTTGGTCAAGTAATTAGCTTTCGAAAAAGTTTGGTTTATGCATGGTCAGTAGACACTTGTAAAAGTTTGGCTGCCAAATTCTCTGGAGATTCAGTCTATGCTGGACATGCTCTATCCCTTCACAGCTTTTATGTGTCAATCAAACTGTGCATGCAGTAGCTTCCCAGAGTGACTTAGCATTCTTCAGCCCAGGGATGCATGAACTAAGCGCAAGTTCTCCTGCAACTGCTCTTTACAGCTGCCAGGGGTGACTGGGGACAGAAACTAAAAGCAGGGTGATTCTCTGGCCTGTGCTGCTGCTGCTGTCTAGTCAACAGGGAGAGGGCGGAAATGGCCTGAACTGGATGCAGAGAGCTGATGGGGAAAGTCAGGAGCTGAGGGGGAAGGAAAAGAAGAATGGGCAGGATGGGAGGAAGCAGAGGAAGAGCAGGACAGGAGCTGATAGGGGCGCAGTCAGGAAATTCTAAAAAAGGGAAAATGTGCAATAGAATAAGTCCTCCACAAAGTATAGAGCTGCCACATTTCCGGTACATTCTGGACGCTCTCTTTGGTTTCCTGGAACACTTCCTGGTGTGCTGTTGCCAGCTTGGGTGATTTTTCACCAATTGGGCTACTTCTGAAAGGACTCTGAAGATTTTTCTGGTCTCTGTCTGTGACACATGGCTTTTTCAGAGACGCCTTATGACTTGTGATGAAATCTGGACTATTCAGACACTGCCTGTGTCTTTGATTCCCAGGTGACCTTTCAGCCACCAAGGAGCATGTGCAGCTGGGTATAAATCTACAAGCGACCCACATGCATGAGTGGTAGCTGCTGCTCCATGGAGTGTGCTGGCACAGCGGCTCTCAGCCTTGGTTGCCGGCAGCACTTTTTGCCAATTCTCCCCTAACCTTATTACTGCCCCCACTTTGTGCCCTCCTTGCCTCCCCCCCCCAGGCAGCACAGCAATGGTGAGGGAGAGAGAGAGGCTGAGCCGGCCAAAGCCCCCAGCCTCCTTGGCGTCTCCTGTGATATTGTGCACTCTTTCTGGTTTGGCCCATGGCAGGAAACAAAGCCAAGCAGGCAACAGAGAGAGGGTGGGATGGGGGTGCAGATGCTGCAGCCACAGGTATGAGGAGGAATAGGAGGCAGCAGCAGCAGCCTAACCTGACTTTGGTGGGGAGAGAGGAGAGGGCATCTCACCCACATTGGGCTCTAAGGGGTTAATAGAGCCCTTGGGAGACTGTGCAGGAGGCAGCCAATCAGGGCTGGCCTGGCCCAGATAAGAAGGGCTGCAGAGCAGAGCAGCTTTAGTCACTCCTTGGAGTCTGAAAAGGGAGGAGGCTGAAGGTGGCAATCACCCTAGACAGAGCAGTTCTACAGGCAGAGACATGGGGAGCTGAATGCATCTCCTGGCAGGCTGTAGGGATCTGCAGGCCGAGGCAAGGGCAAAGAGGGTGCTGGGGCCATGGGGAAGTGGCCCTGGGAGATCTACAGAGGCATCAGAGGTGATGCAGCAAGTGGCAGCCATCTACAGGGTCCCTGGGCCATGACCTAGAGTAGTGGAGAAGCCGAGGTCTCCTCTTCCCTTCCCCCAACTTTGCTACTGAGAGAATTGACTGGACCATTGACTGCAGTACATTCCCCCAGAAGAGGGGAACACAGAGTGTGAGACAGCAGGCGGGCTGCCTCCTGAAGAGGATGTTGCAGTCCTTTGAGTGACACGGGTCCAGGAGCAGAGAAGGTGGTGGGTGAGACACCACCAGAAGGTACACTGGCTAGCAGAGCTAATCTCCAGGACAGCCAGCAGGAGGTGCTGCAGTGGGGAGTGAACCCAGTCACAGGGGGCTCTTACTCTCTGAGTCAGGGTGAGTATTACTGTTGGGGTGGGGGAGAGCATATTGCTGCTCTGGGGAGAACAGGGGAAGAGGGTTACTCCTGGCAGCAAGAGTAATATTTCCAGTCTCTGCAATTTGAGGCTATGTTTTGCAGATGATTGGCAAAATCCTCAAGCTTTGAGGTTGGCAACACTTGCTTTGAGGCAGCAACAAAGCAGCGCAGGGAAAGGTAGTCAGAGGCTACAGCTACGTAGAGCGATAGAAAATTTTGTTCTCTTTTCTGTACATGGTTCCTGTTCATAGTAAAGTTTTTATTTTAAAACCACACTGCTCATCAGAAAGATTTGTTTTCTTTTCTGTTGTTCATAACCTCTTCAACTCTAAAGCAGTCCAAGGAAGGCAGCTCCCTGTACAAAGTGTACACCATT
Organism: Dermatemys mawii; assembly: GCA_007922305.1. Taxonomy (NCBI): domain Eukaryota; kingdom Metazoa; phylum Chordata; order Testudines; family Dermatemydidae; genus Dermatemys; species Dermatemys mawii. Next base: position 49,803,764 of record ML677334.1, read on the forward strand.
TCACAATCTGTGCTAATTATTGCTCTCACTTGCTCATTGAATCCCAATGTGCTTTTGTGAGACCAGAATTTGGCCTAGAAGCTTGTACCCAGGTCCTGGCAGGTTAAGTGTCTCAATTCACTTCTATGGAATTCATTGTAGAATTGGAATTTTTGACCCTGTGCTAAACTTCCAGAAAGCAATTACATATTGTAAATTAAAAATTGATCTTCGTGGCTGAGCATTTGTCAGTCATCCGCTGACTATACACACCTCAGCTGAGTTGAAGGTATGAATGCATAAAATGATTAATAAATGTGCACCTCCTTTGTGTAATGATACTTAGACAATTTCTTCTTTAGAGTCAAAGCCTTTTAAAAATGTTGCTCTACACACAGACTTTAAAAAATACATTTAATTCATTTGTCTCCCCCCTCCCCCAGGAAATTAGTAATTATCAGCAATAGAACTCAATATGTCTACAGTTGTCCCAGTAGCTAGAGTAGCAGTATTTAAGGCAATGTGCTGAATTCTTAGGTGGTAGAAACTGGTCAAAACTGAGTAAATAGTGATATAATTATATTGGCTGAAGAGAGTTGCAGTCTGCTAAGCTGATTCACTGTAGCTAATAAATCACTATCTATCAGTCCAGTGCCTTCTCCATGACTGGCAAATGCCAAAACAATGGCTGTCTCTATTTGCTTTGCAGTGATAGTAGTTCATAAGGAAAAGATTTGTATATCGTTTGCTTGACTCCTTTGACATAAGCTTAACAAAAATCCTCAGAAGTGTCAGTCTCCAGATCTATGGGATAATTGAGTCCTCTGGATATTTGATTTGTAAATGGAAAGTATTGCGTCACAGAATAGTGGAATCAGTTGTGAGAGCAAGAATTGCTGTTTATGTACATTTTACCAGGCTATAAAACTGTATCTTAAAATAATGTAAAATACAAAGCCTAGACCTTTTTAATGGTCAATCATTACATTGTTTTGATTGTAAAATTAGCAGATGGAACCTATATCATGGGATCTGAGTCTGGAGAAATGTATAACATTTTTGGAAAATACTTGTTTAAAATGTTTGACAAAAAGAGCTCAAGATATTACAAGCTGAAACACTTGGAATGATTGTGTTGGAACATAAACTTTTCTTGATCTATAAAGGAATGCATTTGTATTTTAGAGTTTTGCATAATGTATAATAGAATGAAGTACAGGAACAAAAAATGGCAGCAACTGTAAATGAATTGTGGAATGAGTCTGATTCTCCAATCTAGTCAAGTCAAATGACCAAATTCTCAACTGGTGTAAGTTGACTTCATTGAGCTCCATCATTGGAGCAGCACCAATTTACACCAGCAAAGAATTTGAGCCAATGATTATAAAAGGCCCGGAGTAGACAAAGCAGTAGACAATGTTCTGTAGTATATTATCCTACAGAAATAGTAGTGTAGTATATTATCCTGATTTAGTTGGGAATTGGTCCTGCTTTGAGCAGGGGGTTGGACTAGATGACCTCCAGAGGTTCGTTCCAACTCTGATATTCTATGATCTTGCTAATGGAGGATGCTTTCTAACAGGTCCTCTTCATGTCTGCTATTAATAAAAATAGATGAGTGAGTGTCAAACAGAGACTGACCAGGTGGTAAATAATGCTATGAATTTCAGGGTGGATTTGATATAAATCATGATTGAAATATCTAATCAGGAATACTCAATTTCATCATGAATTTCTACACAAAAGTGTATTATTGTTGGTTTTTATAACTTTAATACATATTCTTCACTACGCAGAGGTAGATGTAGGTTTCATTTTTAGAAGATATACGCTCTTTAAAGTGATTTATTTTGGACACTTTGCAGATTAGTTTTACAGATATATCAGAAAATGAATGATTACCTTTGGTAATTGAAATAACCAAACAATTGAAGCAGATATTTATGAAGTCATTGGGTGATGAACTGTCTCCAATTCAACAGATAAATCCTCCAAATATTAATGATTATCTTGTCATGCTGTATTATGAGAACATCACCAGACAGACATTTAAATTGTTTTATTCAACTAAAACAATATAATGTTTGCTACTGAAGAAAAAAATCCAGAATACATGTCATATCTTAACCAAACAAGCATACGAATTTTTAAATTTAGTTAAAGATTCAAGTTTTTTAAAATCAGGTTTTTTTGTTAAAATTGTTAACTAAAATAGTTAAATAAAATATTTGAAAACAAAAATTACATTGATCTGTTAGCCAGGTCAACATGAGAAACTTAAAATATTGGCTTCTGCAGCTAACTCAGTCGTCTTCACCTTCATTGTCCTGTTTGTTCATAATCTGGAAAAGAAAAACAAGCTTTCCTGTTTTTTCAGGTCTCAAACTATTTCTCAATTTGGAAAAAATTAGTCCAAACGAAGAAAATATTCTTTCTACACTGGCAGAAGAAGCTACTGCTGATAAAAGGGAGACTATCACTTCAACTGTCTCTGAATCCAAGTGCTTAAGTGACTTCCACCAGTTCATTGGTATAACTTTCTTTAAAACATCATTAGCAAACATATATTTCTTGAATGGTTCACCCTTAGCTCTGAAGTTTATTATAGTTGGCTTTATGGAGGGATGACTGCTAGATGTCCATGTCATAGCCAGCTCCTTTTCTTCAGCAGTTAATGTTTGACCCTGGTACCCAGTATTGAGAATATTTGCAAGAAAATGAGTTGGAGATAGCGCTTGTCCCATTTGTTTTTTAATGCTTGTAATTTAATTCTGTCATGGCATATTTCTCTTTAAGATCTCACTCATTCCTTCCAAATTTCAACAGCATCAGCAATAAAACAGCTACTTCCCTGCATTTTGTTCAAGGCTACACAAATAGGCTTCAGGGCACACAACACATGTGATATTTCCCTTAAGCCCAATGTTGAACTTTGGCGGTGCCATCTATTTTTTCCCTATTTTGTTCACCAATTGTCATCAGATTAGGCCAGTTCTTGATATAGTGCTCAAAACAGTCCACTACTGAGTTCTGTCACACATCTTGTGGGAGAATTAGCTTGGTTCCTCCCACTTTTTTCAGAGCAGCTACTGCAAAGTGGTTATTATGGAAGTATTTTGCAATTTCAAAAACATTAGCCTTTATTTCTGGAACACTGAGGCCTTTGGCTAGGAGGTGCATCAAATGAGCACTGCAACTGTATGCTATTAGCTTGGGACTCTTCTAAATAATTTCTTCTCATCTTGGGTACATTTGCAGCATTGTCTGTGACCGAGCTGTGTTCTAGATATTTGATTTTGTTTTCACAAAGCTTTTACTGGTACTTCTTGTAAGTATTCTGCTGTGTGTGCATTTCCTGATGTATCAATTGTTTCTGTAAGGAAGACATTCCCCTCTGTCACACAAGAACATACAGTAGGATCATAGTGGACATTGCTCCACCCATCAAGACTCAGTAACAATTTTACTCTCTAGACCTCTTGCACACTGCTCAATTTCTCTTTCATACACTTCATCTAGCAATTTGCCTGTGATATTTGCTCTATTGGATGGACTGTATCCTGATCTTAATGACTGAACCATATTAATGAAGTGTGGGGTCTCAATCATACAGAAAGGAGACTTTGTTGCATAAACAAACTGGGCAATTTCTTCATCAATTACCTCTTTTTGTAATTTGCTGGTTCTTATCACAAACTTATCTATGGTTGTTTCTGGGTGATGGAGATTTTTTCTTTTTGATACAGGTGATATACTGTGGCTATGTGACACACGATGTGACTGAAACGCTATCATTGTCAGATAACTCTGAAACTATAGGAAATGATAGTGATCTTGAAGGTGGATAGTCTTCAGAATCCTGTATGTTGAGGATGGATTCTCCTAAACAAATAAGTCAGTACAGTTATTTTAATTATTATTACCATACTGCTCATTTAGTATTATTCACACATTCACTGACACTCAGTATTACTTTAAAGGTGAAATTGTAAAAGGAAGATCTGCCTATTTCATCTATTTATTTTTTATCACAATTGCATCTAAAATGATAGTACCATAGAGTAACAACTGTATTTTTTTACTCAAACATGAGAATTCAAGAATAGTCCAGAAGATCCTGCATGTTCAGACATGTTCCTTTCATCATCTTCAACGCAGCTTCCTCCTGAGAAGGAACATTTCTCATGATGTTTCATTCAGGCAATCAGGCCTTGCATTTCTTTGTTGCACTGTTTGCATTTTGCATGCATGCCTGTCTTACCCATAAGTAGTGGAACTTCATTAAAATATTCTGAAACTGGGTCTCCTGTACAGCCTGCTTCCATTAAAGGTTTTCCCTTCTAGTGAGAGAATGGTATGGTAGATCTCAAATCAATGAAGGCTACACTCAGAAAGACCTCAGGACTTCTCAAATATGCTGCTTGAACAGTGTCACTTTTGTTTCTACTGTCTGTCCCTCCCTTCTCACATTTATCTCCAGACTTCTTCTCCTTGTCCAGATCTATTCTGTCACCAGCAATCTTCTGTTCACTGAACTTTTTGAAACTTTGCACTCAGAGAGAGAGATAAGGGATTGACTCTGTGTACACAAATTTGCAGAGGAGCAATAGGATCGAGGTCTTACTTTTCACCCCTATATAGTATTTATTTTAAAACATTTTTGCTTTTAACAAGCGTGTATCTTTGGGAGACAAATCCACAGACTGAGAACTGCAAAATTAAGCATCTCTGATAGTATCTTCTAGACTGAGTACTGAGTCCCATTGGGTAAATAGAAAGATTAACCTAAATAATCTATACAGAAGCCCCTGGAGCCCTATAAGATTGGGTCCCTAATCCACGAACTTGAACTCATTTACAAAAAATTTTTCTTAAACATTACATGAATATATTGTCTCTTACTATAAAATTAGAATTTATAACCCCTATTCCATGAGGAGATACGTTTATAGCTCAAAGATATCTTAATTACAGCTATCTTTAGATAGGGTTTTCCTCAAAGCATTTTATCAGAAAAACTTATTTAAATAAAAAAAAAACAATTTTTATCCATCCTGATGGATTTACTCCCTAATCCTCTGCCACTGACTCCCTGCTGTTGTATCAGAGGAGCAGGGAAGAGACCAGCCTTTAGTGACCCACTGTACCTCCTTCTATCCCTTGAGGCTGTCACTGTTCCCAAGAGAATATGAACATAAAGGCCTGATCCTGTGAATTGCTGAGCACCTTGTATAAAGTGCTGACCACCCTCCTCTCCTACTTCATCAATGATTGTAAGGGTGCTTAGCACCTCAAAAGATTTGGCTCTAAGAGCATAGAGAGCTGCACTCCCCTCAAACATTAACTGTGCTACCTAGTCTCCAAATAGCTGCCATCCAGACTCCTGATCCAGCTGCTTCTGCCAGGAGAGAACAAAGGTGGAGAGAGTCAGGCTGTAATCATTCTAGTAATGTGTCTGTGTGGGTTTTTTTGTTTCTGGAATTATTATTCTTAAATCTAGTAAATGGGCAAATATTCTTTTCTCTTCTGATGCCAGAAAACCAAGGAAAATCATAGATTTTTTTTTTTAAGCAAAGAAAAGGTCACTCATTGGAAAATATAATTATCAAAAATATTTCTGATTGAAACCCACTTTAATGAAGGAACATAGGGCATTTTACTGGCTTCTGTGTTAAAGAAGATTCTGGGATTCAGAAGTAGGTGTTTCTAAAGAAACAATTCTTTTCTCTGTCAAGTCTGAGGAAGTTCTATTAGGGATTCTAACTAAAGCACTGGTCTGTTCAGACCACAAATCAGACAGGATACAATCTTCAGTAAACTGGCTAGGCATTCAAGCTAATGAGCTACACGAAACCACAGCTCTTATCTCAGAAAATAAGTTGTTGTTTTTCTAAAAAAAAAAAAAAAAAAAAAAAAAAACTTTAAAAATTTTTTATACAGAAACTAATTTTCAGATTCAAGGTCGATTGGCTTGAGGAGGAAACTTGAGAGTTTAGAAAATATTCAGAGCAACCTTACATTTTGTTAATTTCCCTCTTATTAGGCCAGAGGACTCCATTGTGGATATGAAGTTCTAGTTATGGTAAATTATTAAGCTTTACAGCAAAAAATTTCCCACTGTTTACATAGGATTTAATTTCTTATTTCCACATAAGAACTTTTCTGAGTAATAAATTAGGATAAGCTTTCTGTTGTGCAGCATGGTAAAGATCTTGAATGAAATCCAGTTCCCTGGAAGTCAATGAAAAAATGTTGATTTAAAGAGCCAGGATGTCACTCCTAAGTTTGGTGGATGTTTGTTTCTATTTTAGTTTGAGTGTTCAACATCATCTACCTTGGGATCTGTAGTGCCATTCAGGTATCAGTTGCATATAGCACAACTTTGCCCCACCTGCCATTTATTACTATATTTGTAGGGTTGCCAGCTCATAGTGTTATGACAAGTGATATTTGGTGTTTTCATTAAAGCCATGCTCCTGATTACACGAAAAGCTTAGCTTTCATTTAAAGTGCTATGCTATGAATATACTGTCTGGAGATGAGTTTTGTTGTCACTGGAATACCTATAAACAGGTCAATTTTTTTTCTAACATGTCAACATTTTCAAAAGGATTTCACAAAGAGTTTTAATTATCTCTATGAATTTCAGATCAGAAACTTTGAGCTGCTTAGTTGTGATTGGTCATAGAAGTCACATGATATTGAGTTTTTCCTGAATGATGAGCATAAATCAGCTTTCTGTTGCAAATTCTTGCAGAAAGCAAATTTTCATAGAAAATGAATACATAATGTGTGTTAACATGACTGACACAAATTGCTTTAGGAATTAGAATGAATATTCACAAAAGTTTATTTTACAATGTTAATCCGGTTCTAGCGATAACTTAGGATCCCAAGGTTTACAGCTACCTTAAAGCAGGTTCTATATGATCTTGTGTAACACGCTTGTAACAAGTTGACTGCCAAAAGTTCAACCCACTTTTACCAGATAGGTAAAGCTCTCTAGTAATCACTGATCAATTTTTATAGGTTCTCCCCCTGCTTCTACCTCAAAGTGCTCACAGAAATCAATACTATAAATCTTTATTCTTATTTACATTCTAGCGTGAATTAATTCCCCTTCTTTGCAGAAGTCTTTAATCCTGCTGTAAATTAATCAGAGCACGGAGCAGATTTTCACAAGCTCTGGCAGAAGTCCAAAACAGGGATTTTATTTTTTTTCCCGAAAATAGGTCATTGGCCAAAAGGGCCAGTATGTCAGGGACTCACAACTGAAGACAGACCCTGCCCTTTGCTCTCAACTGATCAGCTAAGGAAGATTCCAGCAGGCACAGTTTTAAACCCTGTAGGGGTACTTACTCCCTGGCTACTCAATACTGTTCCTTGGTGGCTAGACCTGTGTTTCTGGACCTATCACCTGCTCTGAGCTCTCACTCCAGACCTCTGGTCCCACTTCCTGCTCGTGGTCCTTGGTTCTGCTCCCTGTTTCCAACTACTGGTTCCTGGTCCCTGCTCTGGCTCTGAACCCTGATTCCTGGATTCCAGCTCTAGCTTGCTCCTTGGACTTGATAACTTTGCTCCTGACTTGGCCACTTGACCTGTCTACCTCCATTCCAACCATTAAGACAGCCTCCTGCTGTGACCATTAGGAAAGGTTGTCCATGGCCTGGTTTTTACTGTATTAATATTGAAACCATTAATTCCTATCTGATGTACTGTATAATGCCTCCAGTATGTCCCCTCCCTTGAAGAAGCGACAGTAAACTATCAAAATGTTAGGAGACAGATCTCTCTTCTGGAAATCAGACCAAACTGATTAGGATCCTCCCTGGAAGAAAAAAATTGAGACTGGTTGTGATGGGATCCCTGGGCTACAACATGGAAATGAGGTACCACTGTACCCCCCTAACTCTCCAGCCAGGGCGGTCTCTCACAATGCTTTGCTAGTGACAAGTAGCAAATCCCTCCAAGTGCTGTTATCATTCACTACAACAGCATGTGAAACCCTGCACCGAGCCAAATAGTATGAATGATCTCTGAGCCACTTGTGAATCACCAGCCAGAAAGGTACCAGCTAATTCTCCCCAGTTCCCCAGACTTGCATCCCAGAACTGTACCATCTTGCACTAGTCAGAGGCCTGACCACTGTAAGTTTATTACCCTGTCCACCCCTCCTTTGGTATGGAGAGGACATACAAAACCTTTGTAAAGTGAGCTGAGATTTCCTAAGAACTTCAACCAAAACACCCTGTTTTAGGTAAAATATAAAACAGATTTATTAATTACAAAAAGATAGATTTTAAGTGATTATATGTGGTATGCACAAAAGGTCAGAAATAGTTACCAAAAAAGATAAGACAAGTCCAGAATCTAAATCTCAAACCTTATTACACTAGGCAGCATTTGGACTGAGGAATTTTCTGGATGTTACTGTTCTTAACACATTTAAGCCTGGGTCCAGTCTCCTCAGTTGAAGTCTTTGTCGTCCTAGTATTCTTGTTGCTTATAGCATAGGTAGGGGAGGAGAAAGGCAAAGAGATGATGCCACTGTTCCTTATTTTATACCCTCAGCCCACGTGCCTGGAAAATACTAGCCCAGACATGTCCTGGTGGGCTTTGCTGAGGGACAGAGTTAAGCAATCCCCTGACTGTGGTCTTGTACAACTGAGTCATAGAGTTGAGCAGTCCCAATTGTGTGGTGTTTGTATAACTGTCATTGAATTGTTTATCCCTTGTTACAACTCCCTTACTGATTAATGGTCACTTAACACCCTCCTGAAAATGGATCACAGCCTTTGTAGTAGAGACTCTCAAACTTACAATATATATATTGCTATCACCCATACAGCAAAATCTCATAATTTCATACACACTAACAATATACATATTTGGACAAAACAGTGGGTTTCAGCAGATCATGACCTTTCCTATGATATGTCATATGTCCTATGACATGTCATGCTGTGTCTGAAATATAGCATAATTATATGATGTATGAATAGGGAGGTTCCAGAAAGCTGTTTTAAGGTACAGAGTGCCACGCTGGTCAGCCAGAGAAGGCTATCACAAATAAGCAACAGTATCAGAGGAATACAGTTAGTCAGTTTTTATCCCTCCGAAGGACGGAAGAACTGGTTGCTTTAAGGCTCAGGAGTAGGTTTCTGGTGGCATGCCAAACACAATTTCTAAATCCCAAGGTCCACGGCAAGGTTTGAAATTCTCTATTCATGTTCTAATCTTTGACCTAATACTTCCAATTTACTGAGTTCATTGTTTAGCCAGAGCACTCTAACGGAGGTTATGCTGAAATGCCTGCACAGCAGTGCCACTGTGTCAATGATTGCAGAAAAAGAAGAATTAAAACAATTTACCAGGTTGTGAACATCCAGCAAATCATACTGCTACAATTCAGAACTCATTTAAAGAAGCGAAAGACATTCCCTGCCCCATAGGCAGAACATGGGGCTGGCAGTTCTCAGTAAGAGGAGCCCTTTAGAGGATGGGTAAAGATTGATAAAAATCATTGTATGATGTGACCATAGTATCACATACGAGTAATCTTGGTGACAAAGATTAAATTTAAACTTATCTAATTTTAGCCCTAAAATTTAACAAATTACTAAATTAGAAGCCAAAGATAACTTTAAAAAGTCATCCAGTATCAAAACTTCAATAGCAAGAATCCTTGGAGTTGGGCTGCAAGATTGTCTTGTATTGGACTTTTGTTTATCTCCAGAAGGAGTGGGCTTTGGTGAGTGATCCAGAAGCTCTGGGAGCTGGAGGAGTATTGTGGGAAGACAGCAAGTTGACCAGAGTAGGGAATCTGAGGCAAATTTTGCCTGGATGTCACGAGAGCTAAGGTGAGTGTGTCACAAAGACCTCTAAGAAGTTTGTTCTGTGTATGTATAATTGCTTTTTACATTATTTAATGCAAGAGTGTAGGGGGTCACCACTGGGGCTCGTCCCTCTGCGGGGCAGTTGGGCACCACGCCGCCTCGCTACGCACCTCGCAGCCAGGTTGGGGAATACCCGGGCCTGGGGCTCAAGTGCTCAGCCTGCCCTGAGCAGCACCAGTTCAGCACGCCCTAGCCCTGAAGCAGGGCAGGCAACACACACAGGTAACGTCAGGGGCTCAGACCCTCAAGCAGGGGCTGAGTAGCAACAGTTTGAAAGGCCCAGGCCCTGAGGCAGGGTGGGGCAACAAATGCAGGTAAAGTCAGGGCTCAGACCCTCAAGCAGGGGCTGAGCAGCGCCAGACAGCTAGCACTGGTGTCTGGCTGAGGGGGAGACTGCCACCCACGGTTAAGGGTGGCAGGGGAGACGTAGGCCCACCCGCTCCACTGCGTCCCGGCCCGGGGCCCTAGCAGCGGTAACAGGCCTGCTGCTGTCAGTGGGGATCCGGACCGCAACACACTGACATAGATTCAGACTCATTCCCCGGGCCACTTCCTAACTCCCCCTCAAAGGGTACCTGGTTAGGCGCGGTGACTTCCATGGGCTCCTCCGAGTCGCTGTCTGGAGGCAGAGGCAGCAGCTCCTTGGGGTAGCATAGACTGGGTAGGCTCGGTCCCTCTTCCTCTGGGTAGCTGGCACAGGGCAGACTGGGAGGCTCCTCGGGGTAGCATGGACTGGGTCGGCTCGGTCCCTCTTCCTCCGGGTAGCGGGCGCAGGGCAGGCTTGGCCAGTTCCCGGGCTCAGGCTAGGTCACAGGGGCTTCCCATTCAGGAGCTCAGGTTGTGGCCTCTGGCTTCCTCCGAAGTGAGCGCCGGGGCCAAGCTTTTATACTTCCAGGTCGGCCGGCTGACCTCTGGGGGATGGGCGCAGGTTTCTCCAGCTCCGCCCCCTTTTGCCTCTGGGGAAGCTCGTCCCTCTGCGGGGCGGCTGGGCACCACACCGCCTTGCTACAAAGAGAAATCTCTTAAACTGATCCAACTTTTGCAAAATGCTTCCCATTAATTTTACAGAAACATTTTGCTTATAGAGATTGTAATCTGAATCCTGGTACTAAAACAAATAATTTATCATAATTATGCAAGGAGTTTTAAAAGAGGCAATCAGAGTCCCTATAATGAAAAAATACACTCTGAAATAAAACTAGAATAGAAAGATATTTTACCCCCCATCCATGCCTGAGTGCAAAATCTGGCCCTTAGTATGTGACTTCTCTAACTCAATAAGAGAATAAAAAATAAAATGTAAAAAATAGGCCAACAGTTGTGCAAGAAGCACAGTTTCCCTGCTGTATGCGATTTGTTAGTAGCAAAAAGCATACTGCTGAGAGACATGAATAGCATGTTACATTTTTAAAGAATAGTGTGCAGCAAGTAATCTCAGTTTTATCATGTAGAATGATGCTACAGGAGGACATGGGTGGCTTACAACATATTATTTATATGCTTGAGAGCACTTGATAAGAGACAGTTATTAGGTCTAAGTCCTTCAGAGAGCTTTTAGGATCATAATATCTCAACTTTAACACAAAGAGATGCAAAAGAGCTGGGGAAGGATTCATGAAGGCTGTGGTATGCTCTATTGGCATTACTTTTTAAAAAGTTCTTATTTGCTAATGTTTTGCAGGAAAGGTTATAGCGAAGACTAGTAAGCCAAAAGCTTCCCCGCTAATTCTCTGAAGAGCACTTTGTTTTCATGATCTGCCCTAGTTTCTGGGGCTTTTCTTAAAATTTTAGGTGGCAATAAAAACATCTGAAAAACTGATTCTTCAGTTGGACTCTGTAGCCTTCGTTGGTTAAGATATTGATTAACCCCCTTCAAACTCTAGTTATTAGACAAAAATCCAATCTCCACTGCTGCAGCAGTATTTAAAATATGAGGGCTAATTAATACTATCGTGTGAGCCAGCCTCATTGTTGGAGGCTTGCAGCACATGTGAGAAACAACGATCATATTTAATCAGGTGTACCTTTACTAAAAGTCTTATCCCCCAGAAAACCACACTTAAAACTGCCATGTAAATTGCAATCGTTAGAAAAAACAATGTCCAGTCTCAGTATTTCTAATTCTTTCATATTCAAACACATACCCACGTGAAATACTGAAGAAGGATGGAGGTGACCAGCTCCTGTTGAAGGTCAAGGAATGATGAACTCCAAGAAGTAGGCAACCTCCAGCTATCTGCCAGGCCCTATTAATAATAGGTTATGCATACACCCACCGAAGCTCATTAAGGTAAGAGGCGGGGGGATAAGCCCCTAACATCCATTTTTGGGACTGTCACCCCAATACTATCTGGGCTTTTCACCTGATAAGCCACTTGTATAGTTCTTCTTTTAAAGTCTGTCACCCTATCACCATAGTAACATGCAGTTACCTTAAGGAAGTCTCTAATATTTTGCCCTTGCTACCAATGATCATCAATACATCTGCATACAAACCTAGACAAAAGCTCAGCAAACTCACTAATAGCACAAGTAAGTTAACTTATCTTTATACTATGGCCAACTCATCCTAAATATTAATGCCCAATTTGGCTAAGCTAAATATTTTACTAGACTAAGCCTGTCTTTTATTAATACCTATTTATTTTTTAGGTATATCAGGTATCAGTAGGGTGACCATGCATCACATTTTGGGTGGGACAGTCCCTCTTTTGAGCTCTATCTTGGCTTTTTTGGCAAAAGCGAGCATTTGTCTTGTTAGCTCTTGCCAACTTGATCAGTTGGCACCAGTGCCCGCTATTTTCAAAAAACAGGGTGCAGAGGAATGTGCAGGGTTGGGGAGTGAACAGTGATGACAGCCCTGCGCACGGGGGATATAGGGCTCAGGCAGGGGGCAGGCAGGGCTCCGGCAAGCAGTGACACCAGCCCCGCCTGGGGTAAGAGAGGGCTCAAACTAGCCCCACAGGGTGTCCCATTTTTCCCTTTCAGGAAATATGGTCACCCTAGTTATTAGTCTCTTATATCCAGCTCTTATAATAGATTTTATTTTTCCTTTTTACAGCCTCCTGCCTACCACACAGTAGTTTATGCTATTATTCCTGATCTAATATATGATTTTAAAAGTGGGAGGGAAGGGAATTATTACAGACTTAGACACAAAGGATGGATCCTGGTCCCATTGATTTCAATGAGAATCCTGGCACTGATTTGAATTAATATTTAGAGAGTAGCAGACACTTACTCTGCATCTCCACTGCTTTCTAACAACCTTTCCATTCTTTTAAATATAATTTAAGTTCTCACAGAAGAGGGTCCCTGCCCTTTTCCTTTCAAACATATTTCTTCTAAACTCCCTTAATGTCTCTGACTCTCCACTGAGCCACCCCTTCCCTCTTCCCATCTCTCACTCAAGAATGAAAGCTCAGTTAGGACCAAATCCATTAGAATTGTACTTGGGCTGGTGTTTATTGGTGACCTATAGTAGACAGCTAAAATGTGTCACAGAGTGACAGTAACCAGTGCCATGAAATGAGGGATTTTTTTTCCACAGAAATCAAACATGACTGGAGAAAATACATAAACTGAATTTCAGCTGTTTAAAGGAGGAACCCTCTAATCCAGTGTGTCTCGTACCCAAAAGAGGGTTGCATGGCTATTGCAGGGAGGTCACAAGATTTAAAAAAAAATATTGCCAGGGTGAGGAGGAGCTGGAGGGGTACAGCAGCCATGGCTTGCCAGCTGCTCTGCTCTGAAGGCAACGCCACCAGCAGCAGCAGCAGTGCAGAAGTGAGGTTGGCAATACCATGAGTAAGTTTCTGTGAGTATGTATAGTAATTTGCTATCAATTCTGGGGGTGAGGGGAGGGTCATAACAGTCATAATAGCAAAACCAAGTTTGAGAATCCCTGATATAATGTGTTTAAAGGGGGAAGCATAAGGAAAATAAACACAAAAGTCTACTGAGAGAAGGGGCCTGACTTTTAGACATGTTGAACCCTTGCAGCTTCTGTTGACTTTATTTGGAGTGGTGGGTGCTCAGCACTTGATAATCAGCCAGCTGCCATTTTAATTGATTTCCAAACAGAGAAAGAAAGTGGCACAGGAAGGAAAAAACAACATTTTAAGTCATTTTTTGGCAGTGAATATAGAATTAGAACAATTCTAGATTTTTTTTATGTAGCTTTCAGTCGTTTGTTTTATAAGACTTTGTATTAAATACAAATAACCATTGATTTCTTGTTCAAAAGGGAGAACACTGCACTTTTCTGCAATCTTTTTTAATTTAGTGCAACCGAGGATGTTTTTAAAGCCTGAAATCCATTTGCTCCAGTGTGTCTTTACTGACCTTGATTCCCCATTAATATGAGAGAGGAGAACATTGTAAAGCTTTTTACTGCCATCCTATTATTTCCTTTTGTTTTCACTTTTTGATGAGTCCTTTTGCCTTCATCAAAAACCCACACTGCCTAACTGATTCATGCCAATGTCCACAGTGAATACTTATGTTTCAAATGAAAGGATTTCAGAACAGACCTACTAGAACATAAATACTTCAGTAATCTTGCAACTTGTAATGAACTGAAAGTAAGAACAATTATACATTTTTTCTAACTAAATTACTTATTAGAGAAAACCCATGTTTGTAGTTAGATCCATCCTGTAATGAAAAACTAAACAGAAAATTATCTAAAGTAACCTGAACATAACTTGAAATCAACCACACACTTTAATTTCCTTTAATTTGTTTACAATTAGATAGTCCTAAACTGCAGAATTTCAATCCAGATCTCCAATCCCTTCTTCCCACCCAAAGTTAGATCCAGGGTTTTGGTTTTCCTCCTTTTTTAGAAAGGGAAGGTGAGAGAGGTCAACCACAAAATTTTGATCTAGATTGAGAATACCGCCAGCTTTGTAATAGGGCACATACAGAGGTTTTGTTGTTGGACAGTCTCACTTTCAAATATAAGGGAAGGGCAATAGTACCACACGCAGTAAGGCAAAATGTAATGGCTTTAGCACATAAGTATTCCTTAACGGAAATGAAGGTAAATTCTTTCCTTTCAGATATCAACTGTGGTTCATTTGTCAATCTGTAATTTTAATCCAGATTTACCCATAGGATTTGATATTGCCATACTGCAAACATCATTGCTATAGTCGGGGCGGGGTAGCGGGTGAAGGGGTTTCAGATAACACAACTCTTCCGCTGAGAGTTCTTCGTATACAGAAGCTTTAAGTACATCATGAAGAGGATGTAACTGGTAGACTAGTTTTCTAGTTTGTGCCTGTGCAGAATGAAAGTATTGAAACTCGCTTTGCAAAGTCTTGTCAATTTCATCAGTTTTTCCTTAGCTTTACCACTATTGTCACTTTCCTTTGCAATTGGGCTCCCTGCTGACTTGCTAAAGTCTTGCTAAGTCTGAGCGTCTCATACTTCCTTCCTTCCTTTCTTAGGCGCTTCTGAAAACTGTACCCACAATCTAAGGGTATGTCTACACAACAGCTGGGAAGTGTGATTCCCAGATTGGGTAGACATCTGTGTGCTAGTGCCTTAAAAATAGCAGTGTGGCCACAGTGGCACAGATGGTGGCTTGAGATAGCACCCCAAGTACAATCCAGCCTGACCCTTTGGTTACACACCTGCTGGCCATGCCACCATGGCCACACTGCTATTTAGGATCAAAGGCAAAGCTAGTACATGTATGTCTACCCAAGCTGGGAATCACATCTCCCAGCTCAAGATTGATGGACCCTAAACTGAAGCTTCAAATGTCACCTAGGCACTAGGTCTTTCCATTATGGCATTCCTCTTGTCTCAGAAAGTGCTGGGGGAACCTAGAACTTGCCCAGCCTTGTATGGAATGTATTTTAAAGCCTACTTCTTTTTCCTTTTAGTAATGATAAACTCTGCAACACCATTTTTATGCCAGTGTAACTCCATAAAAATTCATGGGAGTATCCCATTATAAATGGATGTAAAAGAATGGGGAATCTGGTTCATTATATAAGCATTATGTAAAATAATGTTAAGGCTGCAGAGTTAAGCACTAAAAAGTTAAGAAATGAGGCTTCTAACTTGGCCAAGTTTGTGCCTATTTTCACAAAGAGGACAGAAGGGCATCCCTGATATTAGGAAGACCCTGTTGCTAATTTTTCCCTGCTATATTGCAAGTCCCTGCTCCAAACCATAGAGATGCTAAAGCTACTTAACCATAACAGTTTTAACATGAGCAAAACAACATTTTTTCCCCCTTAACCTTATTCTTTGTAAATGAGCTAAAACACTTTAGCTGAAGTTTTCTACAAATAAATTCAGCCTCAGACAGACACCCACCATGGGACTTTCATAAGGTTCACCCCCACTCAAATAAGAACAGAGTAAAGGTTTTAGAATTTGGTCCTCTTTCCCCTCAACCCTTTATACTAGCCCTCTAAGTACTTCATCCAATACTGTGTTTGCTACCTTATTTCTGTCTGCTTTTTCTGTATCTGTTACATTCCTTCCTTTTCTAGTTGCCTCTTTTATTTTCCTCTTTTTCTCAGATATTTTCTCTTAGGACTACATTCCACTCCCAAAGGCACATACAATATTTCCAGTGTAGTCTGAGATCTTTATAACAGCTTTTCCAGTATCTTCTAGCTGAAAACAGTGTGAATAGAAGCTATTGCAATATTTTCAGCGGAAGACAGATCAGTAATAAGGGCCTGATGTAAAGCTCATGGAAATCAGTGGAGGGGGGAAGAGGTGGGCGGGCAGGCGGGGGAAAGGTTCCTTATTGTACCAGATCTTACAAGATCCACTGATTCTCCTACATATAACAGACTATTCACACATACATAAAACAAGTAGTGGCCTGATCCTTCGGCCCTTATTCATACAACTTCATTTCTAATGTGAGTAACCCTGCTGGCTTCAGTGTGACTCCTCCATGAGTGGGGATTGCAGAATCCAACTCTAAAAGATATATGTGCAAATAAATGGTTTGTCAGTGAAAAGTCTCTTGTATCACTTGCGTAAATATACACAACTTTGAAAATGAAAGCCTTAGCTTACAATTTTGTAAGTAGAGAGCAGTCTTTATTTCCTGGCTACTTCTAAAAATATAACCCTGAATGTTGAGATGCCAATCTGAAACATCTAATGTAGTAGCATCTGATTTACAGTGAAAAATTGTTACCTTCTAGTTATATTACAATAAACTGCAAATAATGAACCATAACTGCAATGAACTTAAACAAATATTTGCAGCATAAAAAACGAGAGTGCAATCTACAAGTCAAAGCATGAGGGGGGCATATGAATGTTTAGCATGTCTGGCACATAAATACTTTGCAGTGCAGTCTACAATAATGCTAAGTGAACACCTGTTCCCACTTTCAGATAAAACTTTATTAAAACTAATGTTAAAAAAATGAATACATACACAAGTTAAGAAGTAAGGTGCTGGACATCTGGAGTCACGCTGGGGTTATGGGCGATTGTATGTAAAAGCTACAGGGTTTTCAAAGTACATGCATATTTCATATCCAGCACAGATCCAGATTGGGGTGTGGGAGTTTTTTTAAAGCGTTAGTGTATAGGTGTGTTTGGGTACGCTACCCATGGTGTGTAGCGAGAGTCCAAGTCCATGGCGGTGCAGGTGATAAGTATAGGGGTGGGGTGCATCCCTCTGTTTGTTAGGAAAGGGGGGGTGGGTTGCTTCCCTGGCCGGTGGTCTCGGCTACTCGACCTGATACTGACGATGTCCTGTGATGTGTTCAGTGTATATGTCCCTGGACCACCTGATGGTATCAGACACCATGAGCCGTCTCATGAGCCGTCTCATGAGCCGGGCGTAGCGCTGTCCGACTCCCACTTTCAAATAATACTGTAAATAAGAAGGGGGCAGCACTATTTCCCATAAATGTAAACAAACTTGCTTGTTTTTAGTGATTGGCTAAACAAGCAGTAGGACTAAGTGGACTTGTCGACTCAAGTTTTACACTGTTTTGTTTTTGGGTGCAGTTATGTAGGGGGAAAAATCTACATTTGTAAGTTGCCCTTGCACAATAAAGAGATTTCAATTCACTTCATACAAGTACTGTAGTGCAAAATACTATATTTTTTTACTATGCAAATATTTTAAATCAAAAATAATATAAAGTGAGCACTGTACACTTTGTTCTGTGTTGTAACTGAAATTAACATATTTGAAGAAATATATCCAAAAATATAATTTAAATTGATATTCTATTGATTAACAGTGTGATTAAAACTGATTAATCATGACTATTTTTAATCCAGTTAATTTGTTTTGCATTTATCAATTGAGTTAACTGTGGTTAATTGACAGCCCTAGTTTCAAACCTTATTATTTAGGTTTTGAAGTCAAGCACTTGAAAGTTAGAATGTGTAAAATTTAAGATTGCCCATATAATCTTTATTCCGACCTGTGATGGGATGGAGCCCACACATGAGCACTGCAAGAGCTAAATTAAGACAGGTGAGCCCATTCAGCTAATTAGGCTGCAAGCAGAGGAGATTTAGGCTGGAGGCAGCCAATTAAGGACAGGCTCACCTGTTCAAGAACAGGCAGAGCCTGTACAAAGCCAGGTATCTGGTATGGTTGTAGAAAGGGGGCTGCTTCTGGGAAAGGCTGTAGGGAAGTAGTCTGCAGTCAATCCCTGAATGGAGGCTGGCTAAACCCAGAGGTGGGAAGAAGCCAGATGTACAGAAAGAACACCAGGGAAACAGCAGCAACAGGTAAGACTGTGACTGATTGTTATAGGGTCCCTGGGTTAGAACCCAGTGTAGAGGGCAGGCCTAAGTTCTCCTAGCAGCCACTGGGGAATGGCAAGGGTGTTGGAAGTGCCATCCAGACAGCAGGTGTGGACTTTGAATTCCCAGAAGGGGAGGACTTTAGTGACCTGGCTGGAGGGCCAAGCCACAGAGAGAAAGCTGCAGACCCAGGAGTGAGTGGGACAGCAGAGTGAGACAAGACAAAGAGAATACCAAAGGCAGAGTGCATGCTGGCAGACCTAATCCCCAGGATGGCCAGCAGGTGGCACTGCTCACAGTGAGTGGATCCTGTGACAATTCCTTGTGTGCTTATGCATTCTGAGACTGTTTTATTTATATGATCACATACTACATTTTTCCAGTGATCCCTTCCTCATTCAGTGCACAGGATGAACATATAAAAGGGCAAATTTAAGGTTGCATGGACAACTTTATACCTAGCATTTCCTAAACTTTGAGTACTTGAACTTGCAACATACATAGCATTGCTTTAACCTACTTTAAAAAAAAGTCAGTGTGGCTAGATGATATTACAGCACAAGGTAACTTCAGTCTTACACAAGCGTGTGGAGCTGATTTTAAAAAAAGAGAATCAAATATAGAAAGTACCTTTCCTGTTCCTCGTGTACAAGAAGTGTCAGCTCTCAGCTCCGGAGAGTGAAATCCAGTGTTTCCAACGTGATGGTTGAAAAATTTTAATCTTTCTCTTCTTTCATGCTTTTGAAAAACTTTAATAGCTCTAACAGGCTTTTATTGATGCTTGCTAAAAATAGCAGTGATGCTGTGGTGGCATGGGTAGCCACCTGAGGAAAAAAGCAGGATCTCCTGGGTGCTTGTACTCAGGTGGCTAACCTGTGCTGCTGTGACTTAACTGCTACTTTTAGCTCCATCAAAGCTAGCTTGGGTATGTCTCTGTATCCTGCACTCACACTTCCCAATTGACATGTAGCTGTATCCTTAGGAGACATGTTACTGCCTGTGTTCTAGGGGCAGTGATTGTTAAAGCCGTGACTTATTACAGTCTTTTTAAAAGGAAGAGGAGCTGGGGGGGGGGGCTTTCTTTGAGGGCAGTAGTAGAGCAAAGTTGGGCACTGCACTACAATGCTCCTTTCAACCAAACCCTTGATCCTGCAGACCCTTATGCACAGCTGTAGCTATATGAGTTGTCTCAGTGAAGTCAGTGGGTCTTGTGCTCCTGAGTCTCAGAGGTGTGTTAGAAAATCCCATGCTTAAATATGGTCTTAGAAACCTAATTTTGGCCAAAGGTTTCAAAACCAGTACTGACTATTCATGCATGTACATACTCTTGCAACAGTGATCGCAGGCTAGGAGCTAAGGGAGCTCAATGACCAGCGTAGATAACAGCAGGCTCAAACTAGCATATTTGAAGGCTTTTTTTATTTGATTATTTTTGTTTTAAGGAGGAAGGGCAGAATTTAAAAAAAAAAAAATAAAAAAAAATAAAAGCATCCCTCCACCCCCAGAACTGTGTGCCATGTGTTAGGCAAGAGCTAGTGGCATACTGTACTTGTGGGTTATTTTACACTGAAGTTATAAAACATGTGAGGATTTACAATAGGATTGTCTCCTTACTCCCAACCGAAGTGCTGCTTCCAACTCTAAGGTGCTCTAAAGGTTTTAAAAAAAAATCAGTTGGTCCCAGAATATAATTTTAGGATTGACGTTAGATTCTCTGGGCATGAAAATACACCCCAATCTACCAAAGAGCATATATTTGCATAGTTTTTGCATTAATTTTTAATTGGGTGCTAGTCAACAATGCACATCCAATTGCAGTTGTTCAGCAGCCCTGTGATTGTGCTGTCCACCCTAATTACCAAACAGCTTCCTCCTTGAGTAGATTAAAGGAGGTAGTCCCATTACCCAAAGCTATTTCAGTCACTGTGTTACAGTGCACCTCATCAGAGAAGTGCAAAGTGAGGCTGCATTTCAATTAGCTGTTACACAGTATCTGTTTTTAGTTTCTCAGCTCTTTTTTTAAAAACGAGTTTTTAAAAAGTCTCCTGACCCCTCTCCCCATCATACCAATATACACAGTGGAGAATGTCTCTCTAAAATGTCATTTCACCATTCTCATTGTGTTACCACAGAATTATGAAGTGAAATTCAGCTCTATCCCGCTTAATATACAGAAAAGGGGCCTCTGGGTTTGACTCTCCAGCTAGCATCACCTGCACAAAGTGGGCATAAATGCTACTACCTGACTAAAATGGCAGCTTACAATCACATTACACTGGTGTAAATGACTATACAAAGGGCAAGATAATAGCATATTGAGCCTCTCCTTTGTTCAGTTGCACATGGCTTTCACACATGAAAGCCTGACAAAGATGGCAGAACAAGTTATCACCCTCTGTAGTTCTAGTGCCTGATCCTACAAAGAGCCTTTCACATGGACCTGGGTACCCTCACTTAACATTGAATTTAGTGTAAAGCACATAAGCACAGTGTTAAGTCCCAGTATCAGTTCAATTTAAGCAGCTGCTTAAGCGGTTTGTTGAACTGTTTTCTAAACCAGTGGCTCTGAGTCTTTCAGACTACTGTACCCCTTTCAAGAGTCAGATGTGTCTTGAACCCCCTAAGTTTCAACTCATTTAGAATTTACTTGCTTACAGAATCAGACATAGAAAGGCAGAAATGTCAAAGTACATTATTATTGAAAAATTGCTTATTTCTCATTTTACCATACAACTATCCAATAAATTTATTGGAATATAAATATTGTACTTACTTTTCAGTGTATCGTATATAGAGCAATATAAAAAAGTCATTGTATGAAATTTTAGTTTGTATTGATTTCACTAGTGCTTTTTATGTAGCCTGATGTAAAACTAAGCAAATAGTCAGATGAGGTGATATACCTCATTGAAGACCTCTGTGTACCCCCAGTAGTACACATACCCCTGGTTAAGAACTGCTGTTCTCTGATTTCTTTATATTGGTTTAGATTTTTCCAAAGCCTGCTTCTGCAAAAGAAATATAAGTTAACTTGCTGAAATGTGAGTTGCTTCCAGCTGCAGCTTGCCACTGACAGAATCGTACTTCTCAGAATGCATGTGGCTCTGTATATTATCTATCACGGTTATAAGCCAAGGCCTGCCTTAAGAAGAAGCCATTTCAGTTCAGGCCATTCTATAATATTAAATCAAAGAATATACTCAATACACAAAAAGGATGTGTAGTGCCAGTGGACCTGAAAAGGAAAAGGGTTCAAGGACACAAGTAGAACAAAAAACAGTGGATCTAGTGGAACAAATGCAAGAATTGTATTGTGTCCTGTTCTAGGTCTTCTCCTCTACCTTAACCCTCACCATAGGAACTGTACCCGTTGCCAACTTGGCAACAGGTATGCTTATGCAAAGGTGTGAATTCTTCATGGGGAAACTGCAAACAGGCTTTAGTTCTTGGTTTTTGCATGGGAATAATCTCTGAGCAGTTTATTATGGATGGCAAGAAATTGAGAGCACTGATATAGCACTTCCTCCACAGTCGGCCCATGTATGAAAGTAAAGTATATAGGACTGCTTAACTATCAAAAGTCAGAACCTCTGTCTGTTAGGAAAGTGTAGATGTTCCTGAGGAAAAAATACATATATTGGCATTTTCTCCAAGAGCATTTGGTTCCATATTTTTTATATAATATATATGATTCTGACAATTTGTGGTTTTCCTAATGATCACATTTCACTTTTTGCAGAAGTTGGAGTGTTAGCTTGGATGTTTTGGACACCTTCAAATTGAGCAGTTTCGTTCTGCCTATAGAACTGATTGTGTAAAATACTCTTTCTCCTGCTCTGCAATGTTGAGTGGTATGGCTGTTAAAGAGCTGTCACATTTCACCTCCATGGCATCTGAATTTCTGTGATGGGTAAAGTGAGTTCATTCACTATATACTAATGTCTTCCAGACGTGTTATGATTAAAGCTACTCCCTTTTTTGGGGGGTGACTGATGCCTTGGATTTCATTTCCACCTTCCCTCTGCATTCCTTCAACTTTTCCTTTTTTTCTCAGGCCCTGGCATGGGATCAGCATGTTTTGCACGGAGTCCATCTAAAATACCCACCTTTAGTGAGATTGAGAATTTTAAGTAGGGGTGGTCAGAACCCAGAATTTCCTTTCCATGGGAAATATGGAATTAAAAAAAAACATTGATTCCACATCAGAACAAACCTCATTTAGAAATATCCCATCAAACAGGAAATCTGAAAAGTAAATTTGAAGTCAAAAGAAAATGTCATCTTGATATTTTCAAAACCCAATTTATGAGGCTCCCTCAGCTGCCTGGACATCTGACAGACCTGCATCCAGACTCCCAGCTGTAGACCAGGAAGGCTAGGAGCCCTGAGAGTCCTGTTCCTAGCTGTTGTTTCCAGGGCTGCCAGGCTCTCAGCTCAGGAGCAGCTCACCAGGTGGGCTACCAGGAAGGAGGGAGAGCTAGAAGAAAATCAGCCAGGTTTCCCTAGGCAACCTGCTTAGCTTCCATTGGAAGATGATTCATTGAAAGTGACATGCTCCCACAGAGCATTCTGATTTAATCAAATTGGCATTTTCCAAGAGAAAAATGTTCCATAAAAATGTTTCTGACAAACTGAGTTTAAACAGACCCAGTAGATTCTGATGTGTCCCTGCCCACAGAGTGTTAAAGGGCTGCAACTGCAGCCATCAGGGCTAGGGACACTTTCCCAGGTACAGGGGTTTTGGGGAGGACTGACTGACAACCCTTCAAAAAGCCACTGGATTTGTGGAGGGAGCAGCCCATCAGGCCAGCTTGCTGAAGAAGTAGGAGGTGGGACCTGTCCTGTCCTCTGTCCATTGGACCAGCTGAATACTAACTGGCCTCCACCAGAAGATGATAGACAGGGCAGACCCCAAATCAATTGGCAGGAGGAGTAATGAAAACCTAAGGTGAGGGAGAGAGTTGAACTTTAGGCTTCATGACACCTATGGCCACAGTCCCCTCTTATTTCTACATATCTAGCGCAATCTAGAAATATAGAGAGATCTTGGCTTTGCTTTAAGATTTACAAAGCAAGTTTCTAGCGCTCTTGGCTTTCAAAGAGCCTTGTAAACCTCATCTGTGTGAACTCACTGATTGTAAGATTGAAAAAGTCGCAGTGGCTAAGTTCCCCTTCTGCAGCAGGAGGCTGGGATCATGGGAGCTAAAGAGCCAGTTATATATGGGGTGACTCACTTCATTAATTCTTTCCTAAATCTTCAGGTTGGCCCTCATGAGGGACAGGCATTAGTTGGTGGGGGGAGGCACAGAGACTGTGAAAATGGAAAGGGTAGTTCTGCATAAGGGCCTAGGTAAGAAATTACCAGGTGAGCTGCATCCCAAAAAGAATGTATACACACAGCTGGAAGGTCACAACTCAGGTTTCACAGTCTGCTTAATAACACAGCAATGAAGCATATTCTTGTTTTATTATGAATATATCTATTAACAAAGATGGAGATTCAAGTAATACTGAGTAAGGATAATGGACACAGAATTGGTTACAAATAAAAAAAAGTATAACATGCTTTCTAGACACTAAAACTTAATTTGACAGGCTACAACCCTTGCCTAAAGCAGTTTCTCACCTTCAAAGTCTTTCTGCAGAGCTCACTGGTTTTCAGGCAAATTGCCCATCTCCACCCAAGGTGTTCCTCAGTGAAATGGATAACAAAATGGCCTTTTGTTTCTCATCTTTCCCAAAGGTCATTATCCTGATTCTGGGGACAGAGACAACACCCTAGGGCTCTGACTCTGGTATGTTTGCCCCTGCTGAATTTACAGCCCCCGGTCAGTTTCCTCCCAGGGTTGCTGGCTTCAAGTTAACTTCTCTTCCCCATGTTAACATTTTTGCTTCACCTGAAAGTATAGCATCCATTGTGCTTGGCTCCTATGACAGAGAGAGAACTACTTTCCCTCCTGTCTGGAGGAAACTTGTTTCTTTCTTTGTTTTGTTACAGACTTCAAAGCACAATATCAGTAGGTGTACATAATTCCTTATAGAATGTCAATGCATACATTTCACACAGATATTAATGACCAGTTTGTCACCAGCTTTTATCTAATACCTCACAAGACACTTTCTGGTTAAGAACTTTGAAAATGGTGTTAGGCCTGACAAACTCACTAAACCTGCAAAGAGTTGCTGGCACAGAGTAGTGAACTGCTGATGGGCCTCTGTCACAAAGGAGACTCTATCCAAGTTGGTTCACTTATCCCAAATAGAAAATCCTATTTGGGGGTTCTCAAACTGTGGGTCAGGACCCCAAAGTGGCTCACAACCCTTGTAGCCTATCAAATAGGTTTACTGAAGGTCGCCAAGGCTGGCTTAGACTTGCTGGGGCCCAGAGCCAAAGCCTGAACCCCAGCACCCAGGGCCAAAGCCTGAGGTCTTCAGAGCCCTGGACAGCAGGTCTCAGGTTATAGGCCACCTGCCCCGGGTGAAGCCCTTGGGCTTTGGCTCCCCTCCCCATGTCTCCCCTAGTGAGGTTGTGTAGTAACTTTTGTTGTCAGAAAGGGGTTACAGTGCAATGAAGTTTGAGAAGCCTTGCTGTAGTTAACAGGGATTTGTGTGCTACACATTTGCCTTATTTATACTAGCGAACAACACTGTTTATGGTTGGAAGAAATGTCTTCCACAGGACTCTGAACAACAGTCATTTTGGGTTCACAAGAAAATGATCAAACTGAACTAGGAACCGGTATAAACAGATTTGAAAGTGAATTTTTATATTCACTGAAGCGTTTCAATTTCTGTCATAGCTTATAGGTTAAGCAAAACATAAAGCAATTCTACAAACTGTATTCACTGCTTATAATCAGGCCTTTCAACCATAAAATGAACTATCTAAGGATGTAAAGCATAAAAATACAAAAGTATGAAACAAGCAAGATTTCTCCTCTCCAATTTCTTATTTTATCCTCAGAAGGTAGTTTATGTAAATTGTTGTTCTCCAAGAAAACAGGTATATTCAGTATGTTTGAGTTCTACTAATTGAGATGGACTTTGTTACACTCTCTAAAAAGTTGTTTAAATTTACAAAGTAAATTTTCCTGAATGTATATATGGAGACTAGGTTCAAAGATGAGGTTATTTTTTACTTACGTTCTGAGGACTGTAGAAGACTTAAAAGATGATATGTTATCTGTCCCAAGGCATGTAAGTCTATTTACATGGTAATGTAAAAATACACTTGGAGACCTAATCTGAGTGTTTGTCT
The DNA here is from genome assembly GCA_007922305.1 of Dermatemys mawii. Taxonomy (NCBI): domain Eukaryota; kingdom Metazoa; phylum Chordata; order Testudines; family Dermatemydidae; genus Dermatemys; species Dermatemys mawii. Next base: position 49,829,654 of record ML677334.1, read on the forward strand.
TAATGTTAGTCTGAAAAATGGCTTCCTTTCATAGTTGTTGGATCAGGATTCATGCTGATCTAAATTTGACCTATGAACTTGGGACTTAATAAATAAGGGGAGATTACCTTTCCAGTGATTATACGGTTCAACATTATTATACTCTAGGGAAAACTCTGGATATCTGTATAATCTGCTCAACAGACATCTTCATTTTCATATGTGTTTAGTTTTCCTATCAGCCAAACAGGGAGAGGAACCCAGGTCCCCTTACAATTCAATGGAGTTGAATGCCCTGAGTCTCCTTTGATAATCCCAGACTTAAAACATTAATGATCACCTGGTTTTTAATTAGTCTTTCAACATTTTATGGTGGATGTGAAGAGTTGCCTAAGGAGTGGCTCTTTCTAGAACTCAAGAAAGACGATCTATCTCTTGTTTCTCACCAGCTGAGGCTCTTTCATTTCCCCCTTACCCACAGGCCCAATCCAGTTGCCACTTATAAGAATTGTTCCAAAAGTGGAAGGATTCTCACTGACTTCCAAAGGGGCTGGATTGGGCACCAAATAAGGATAGTGCAAACCTTCCTTTTTAAAAACAACTAATGATGATTGGTCTCTGAATCAGCCATAACTTCATTAGTGAATATCATTCAAGTGCTGTTGACACCCTTTTCCAGAGCACTACTGATGATGATAAAGACAGCTGAGTGCTGAACACCATTACCTCCAGACCACAGTAGATAGCTCATTTAGCTCAATAATTTTCCATTCATTGGAATGAAATAAGTGCAAGACATTTCATGGATTCCTGGAACTTTCTTACATTTGCAGTCAATAGAGAGCTCTCTATCCCCTTGTAATTTCACATATCTTGACACTTACTCTAAAGAAAACAATAAAATCCATTACTCAAGGGTATAAAGATTTTGATCCTTTCTAGAGGACTATATAAAATATGACCGGACATAAAACAATGAAAAGATTACGCTAAACCCTGCCTTTTTTACATCTGTAGTAGTTACAATATTAATGATCTTCATTTAATGGGCCATCCATATATAATTGAAGTTACTAACATAAGTTAGTGCTATTTTTAATTTCATTTAACTGTTGGAAGGTTTATGGAAACATCTTTGGATTTCTTAAAAAAAAAAAAAAATTACAGCTTTCGCATAGCTTTTCAGCATTCGCTAAATACTTTTGTTCCAGGAAACAGTTCTTCTTCTTTTAGGTCTCTGCGAAATCACTCAGTTAAGGTGAATACTTTCCCATAGTCTCCATTGGACACATCTTTATTTGGCTGTTTGCAACCATGAACCTCAGTTAACCCTGTTTACAGAGCAGGTTACAGAAAATATGGTATATTTAATTACAGCATTAAGAATTAGTATTAACTTGACTTACTAGTTTTATTGAACATACCTATGCTACCTGGACATCCACACAGCAGTGACTAAAACTCCTGAATTATGTCACTGCATGTGCTATGTCCAGGTTAAAACTGTGAACTACTTGAGTGTTGCCCCTTTTTTGAGTTGTTCTACAGGCCCAGCTTATAATTTGGAAGGATCTGTTGTACAGAGGCCTTGGATTAAAGTTGTCCAACGTAACAAAGGACCAACTCAGAATGTTTTATATAAAATTGTTTAGGAGAAAGCGCAAAAGGGAAGCAGACCGAATTAGTTAAAATAGAAAGATCTACTGATACGGCCCAAGGAGTCGGTTGATCATGTCTGGTAAACAAGAGGCGCATGAGGCCAGAAATTAATGGGCCAAAATTGGAGTGGTGGAAGTTAGGGTTAATTGGTGGTCAAAGTAATGAGGGATGCATTTTTCCACCCATAATCCCGCTTTGGGGGTCTTCAAAATGATGGGGGGGGGTGGACTGAAAGAAGAGAACCTCATGGCTGCCACTGTCTCCTGGAATCCCAGGATCCACCGTGACACTGAGGTTTCATCGTCCTGATCCTGAGAGAGATCTCTTGACCAGGCAAGAAACCCCAGTGATATCACCACATCCACCAACTTTAGCTAAATCCTGAACCAGCTGGAATGTGAGACTTGGATTCCTGCTGCCACCTCCTTCCTTGAGCATTCTCTTCCTCCTTCCTCCAACCCTGCCTTATTTCTTCTTTCTCCAGCAGCAAGGTTGCAAGTGTAAATCAGCACCAGCAATGGACACTGCACTTCCTACCTTTGCTGCTACTGTCCCTTATTTTGTCTCCAAGGAAGCAGGATAAAACTTCAACACCAGCACCAGATAATTTTCTATTAATTTATTTTCACTTCCCTAAAAAAGGACAGTTACTACCATTTTTAATATTTATCTAAATGACTGTCAAAAGAGGAGATTCCTTATAAAAACTCTATTGCTGAATGGAATAAGGGATATTGTTAAAATAAAAGCCTTATTTAATACTTCACATTATAAATGTTTCAGCTTTTTTTCCTTTTTCTATATCCTTAATATAAGTTTATTTAAAAAATTAATGGTGATAGCCATAGGACTGAACAGGCAAAGATCTCTGTATCTGAAACCCTGAGCCACATTTAACTCTTTATTCTGTTACCATACAGCACTAATGTTAACACCTGGAGCATTTTGGGCCACTTGTTTAATCAAATGTGATGGTGTAGGAAGATCTGTTGCATTGAAAAATAGTGCTTTTCAGAGGAAGCGTCTAGTTCATTTCAATGGAACCTTAGGCATTATTTGCATGGGGATTTTTTTAATGGAAGTATAGGAGTGACCTTATTTTGATCAGTTTACAGTGAGGCCCAATCTATGTTTTCAGGGGTTTTATACTCCTTTGTGGCTCTCACTGCCATCATTGGATGCTAACCACATGCAGCTACGTGCAGAATTTTGTTTTTCCTTGAACTGCCATGCTCTGAGAGCTGCTACAATTTTGGATCTTTAAAACTCCTTCCATCCTTCAGGGGATTTGATACAGATGAAATTCAGTGAGTTCCTGTCTTAAGGAAAATTCACTCCCCCCTCCCACCCTACCGTAAAATGGTGTAATTTGATAGCTTGAGGACTGTAGCTGTAGGAGAAACTCGGAATACAAGTGACATGGCCTGGATGGAACTGGGGGACTCTTATAAATGAATGGAGGTTTGATTTATTGAAGACCTCTTTCCTGCCATGCTTTGAAATGCAGAAATGATTTATTGGAGGTACCATCTCTTTTCCTTTATGTAGGCCTACATCAGCCATGCCAAACCTGTGGGGTGAAAACACAGAAACTGGGCTTGTTTTTTGGCTTGTAGCTTGCTGCTTTCTTTTCTTTTCTTTTTTTTTTTAAGTGGCTCCTGGCAAGTGGAGGCAAAAACGGGGGAGAGTCAGGGGTGCACAGCGGGTCCACCACAGTCCCAGACTGCACACTGGGAGGTATCTAATCACATAGAGTGGTGAGGTTCTTAGGGATTGGCTTGTTTTGACCTTGTTTTGAAATGGGATTAACTTAATTTTTGGCTTATTTACCATGTGAAAGTTGGCAACTGTGGCCTACCTCCTATTTTCCTTCTCTGTGTGAAGGAATTGGTGTTAGTTGATTGGGAAGAAACCTCAACAGTGAGCAAGTTAGTCCATAATTAATCATCTTGAGGTTTATGAACTTTCCTGTGAATTAGAGAGAGGATGCTGGAGTAGATGGACCAGTGGTCCAATACAATAGGGTAATTCTCATGTGCCTCCTCTTTCTTCTTATTACCAGCTTCCTCAGGGCTGATCATCTATAAAGTCCATTTCATTAACATTAAACAAGACTGGAAATGAGGTGTATATTTTTAACAATGAGAATAATCATTGGAACAACTTACCAAAAGTCATGGAGTTTCCATCTTTGGTGGTTTTTAAATCAAGATATACTCGAGTTCAAACAGGAATTTTTTCAGGAATGTTCTATGGTATGTATTTTATGCAAGAGTTCAGACGGGAGGATCATAGAGGCCTCCTATGATATTAGAATCAATGAATCAGTATAAAAAATTAATGAGAGCAGCAATTCATCCTTCTGAATACATCTGGACAGTAAAAGTAGTGTACCGGTACAAAACTCAGCAGGCAGTCTTATGAAGTCAAAAAGTGACCTGGTAATATAAAGCTCCCATGGCTGCAGTCAAGTTCTTAGTAACTTTTTAAACTGAAAACCAAAGAATATATTCCTATTTATCTTACTGCTATACAAAGGAAATCCATGGCCTGGGTGTGGGGTTGTCATGAAAGACTGGACCACCAAATATCTATCTTTTTGACCATGCATCATTGTTGGTGTGCACACTACTCTCAGCTGACCTCTGAGACTGGTCTCCTAGCATTTCAACTCGTTTCACTGAGAGTACAGGAGACCAGCTATGAGATATCAATGGGACCTCTGTGTGGCCTGAAGACACTATTTGACCTCTTGTAGTTAAGAATTTATGATTTTGTTGAATAACTGCAGGTAGCAACGAGTGGTATATGGTATGAAATGTAAAAGCCCTGTCCAGCAGACACAAACTGGCACTGCAATTTGTGTGGTGCTGCACCATTTGTCAATAGTGTGTATGTATATAGACATCCTGCTTAGTCAAACACAGAGAGCCAAGCCTACTACATCCAGAAGTCTCGTGAAAGACACGCAAGTCCTTTTTAATGCCTGTCACAGTCAAGCTTTTAAACCACATAATCAAAGCTCTTCTGAAAAAGTTAACAGGTCCTCACGTAGGAAGTAACAGAACTTTCCTCACCCGCTCCCTCCTCAGGGAAATTATATATGTCCAGTGATCACAGAGAAATTGAACTGACCCGTAGAAGAGCTGGAGAGGCAGAAATAGGTTTTTGAAGTTCTGGAAACTCTTACAAAAGTGCCTTCTTCCCATTATCTAAGTACTGATATGGCTCCCATTCTGGTAGGATCTGAGCACCTCACAATCCCCCAACAATTTTATCCTTGCATCACACTTCTGAGATGGGAAACCACTATTATCTCTGTGTTGCAGAAAGGAAACTGAGGTGCATAGAGATTGTTACCTGCCCTAGACCACATGGAGTCTGGAGCAGAGCTGGGAACTGGGTCCAGTTCTCCAGAGCCCCAATCCACTATGTTAATCTGAGGGTCACCTCCTATTCCAAGAATGAGTTGGACAAGCATGTTTGGTTTCTCTGGCTGTTTGAAGCACAGGAGTGGTTCTTAAACTACTATCCCCCAAGTTTAGATGGAGACCTATGTACAGACTTACCCAGTTTCCATAACAATTTAGGTCCATCTCCAACTAGCTTTGAGTTATTAGTGCCAGCCTGTGCTCAGGAAGACTAAACAAAAACTGAACAAATTATCTCACACTAGGAGAAATTCCAAGTCTTTTCATTCATGGATGTAGCAAATGAGCACACTTATATTTACAACGGAGCTACAGCTGAACAGCAACCTAAAATCTGAAACATGAAGCAGAAAGAATAGGCTTCATTAATCAGTTTTGACCTCTACAGGCAGTTTACTTCAGTGTTAAAATGACTGAGAAGCACACATTTCATGCCTGTATGCTACAGAAATAACCAATTAGGTACAATGTGCTAAAGCTAATTATAGAAATGATGATGGCTGGGTATGAAAGGCTAAAGGGAACAGCTCACAGCTGGTATAATGGAATCCTTTACTCCTGAGATCTTGCTGAAAGCTGTATCTTGCTATTTGTATTTTCTTCCTCTCCTTTCTTTTGACAAACACATGCAAATATTTTTTCAGCATTACATAATAAATTGTTTCAGGGCATGACCTGATCAAGTGTTCCCTGGTAAACACAGTGTGTGGTATTTACACAGATTAGATTCCACAACTTATTAAATGAGGCCTGGGTTTCTTTTATTGCCCCTGAATGTTTTTTTTTTCTTTCCAATTTCCTAAAGGAATAAATGATCTGTGAATTTTTAAATGGAATAAAAGACCTATTACAACCATATTTGCCATCAACCTATCACAGGGAAGTTAGTAAACCACTCAGTAAGATCTGAGTGGTAGCAACCTTGCATCTTGAATGACATTTGTTGTATTTATAAAGCACTCTTCAGGCTGGGATTCCAAAGCACATTGTATAAACTGAATTGCTATCTAATCACTGAAGTACAGTCACTTCAGACTTATGAGGCTTATATACTTATAAGGATTGCCATTGTGTGCTGTCACACCCTATTCATGATTTTAAAGTTTTTGAGGATGTAAAATGTTAATTTCCAGCACTTGCACAGCTAGATGCCGGGCATGATCTGCGATAACTGAAGTTAAATAATCTCCATTCTAACTCCCAGTTTTTCAGTCATTCATAATGCTCTCATTTTCATCTTTTGGGCCAATGTTTTCCAACAGCCTCAGCCTGAAGGCATTTTTCCCCCAAAAAAAGTTTGCAGATAAACCATTCAACTGCTTTTGACTGAGATGACAACAAAAAGGGAATACTTTTTCCCATTTGTTTTGAGGACCCCCAGAGCTGAAACAGCTGATGTTTGACACCTGAAATTTGGCATAGAAATGACTTTGGGGAACTGTGCACAAGTTTGTTCTGAAAGAAACTAGCTTTGATTTCTCAGTTAAGAGTATCTGAAAAAATGCACGTTGAGCAGGCAGGGTAGACTTCCCCCCTGCACTCATTAAATGCTCATGTAAGGAAAGTGGTACTGCCTGTGCACTCAGATCCACAGTAAATTAGCTTTGCCATCCAACAGCTTGTCACCTATACTGCTGGATTCAGCAAGGAGAACTGAGGAAGAGAGAAGATGTTGTTGTGCAGACCTTGTAATTGGTGCAGGACTCGAGGAACGTGAATGCAACAGTGATGGGAGTTAAGCATTTACAGAACTACAGGACAGGCAAGGGCTCCTAAAGCATCCTTGATTATGCCCCTGTACACCTTGTAATGTGTGCAAGGGGTGAAGGAAGTATTCTACAGAGCTCCAAAAATATGTCGGAAAATGTGTCTCCCTTCTGAAAACACAGAATACCAGCTTCATAATGTAACTAATTTTACTCATTGGCACAATTAATGAAGTAATTAAGATCTGTCTCTGTGCGGATGTGCAATATTGCACATGCAACCTCAGAGTTGCAGTTTCCTGACTTTCTAATGTTTTAAGTGTGCAGTGTTTAAGTGTTCTGTTAATATTTTTATTGGTGTGGGGTTTTTTGGCCATAATACCACTCCAGCTATGCAAATAAAAGTGGGTGGAGTGCTGTCAGAGATGCTGAGACTATAAGAAATTAGTAAAATGTACTTTTGTATATCTTTCACTGAGTGACAAGTCAGTGCTTACCATGTTAAGTGAGGAATTAAACATGCTCTCAGGAAATTAATAGAATCTGAAACGTTACTACTTGGGCTGCAGGGGACAGTGGCTACCCAGATCCCCCTTGAAAACAACGAGAAGGAACAGAATGGACTCCCTTATTCCTGGAATGGGGCAGATATTCTAGTCCTTGACTAAATCTAAAGTTCAAGGGTCCCAGAAGCTAACTGGAAGGGGGTAGCTGCAGAGAGACCGGTCGAAGTTGCCTGTGTAGACCTAAGTTTATGAACATTCCTGGAGCTAAGTCATCTTTGCCAATTGCATAAGAACCTGAACTCACCCAGATTTAGTCCTGTGATAACCAGGCACAGAGCTCTCCTGTGCACCCACCTTTAGTAAAGCCTGAAGCCAGACTTTCTGGAGTGGAACTCTGAATTTGTTGAATTCAGCCTTCTAAATGCCATTGAGTAGGGTTGCAATTCGGAGCTAACTGCACCTCTGACCCCTCTTTGGGCCTTTCTGAGTGCACCTCTCCCCCAGTACCACCTGTATAAAACCTCATGCCTTGACCTACCTGGGGTAGAATCCCATGACTACCTTATTCTTAAAGGGGGAGCTACAGGTCCAGTAGAACCACAACAGGTCCTACTGGTCTCAAGACATGTGATTCTTCCCTTAGGGAGCCATGAAGCAGAGGTGAATGCAGTGACCCAGAATAGCCTTCCTAAAGCAAATATTTGCCTTGTTCCTACTGTTAAGAACAAAGTATAAGAGGTTTTTTAAACCCACAATCTATACACATACATACCTTACCTAAAGGTTTAGGAAGGCCTATCTTACTCTAAGCTTCTCTCTTGAAGTTCCCCTGTCATTCAGCAACTGCCTTTTTAAATCCAGCTCAAGATCTTTGTTCCCTGCTGTTTCTTGAGCCTGGTTAACCTAGTTTGGGCAGCTCAGCAGGGGGTCAGTGCTGGGCTCCAAAGTAGATAGCTCTGCGTTATTCATGAAGTGTTTGACAGGAGCTGGTTTTCATCTGGAGCCATTATTTCACCTTCCTGCTCATGTGTAGTCAACCCCTGCTAACTCCCTCAACAGTTGGCCGACTATATAGCATTTCTAAATTATTACAGGGAGACTCTAAATCTGCCATAAGTATAACATTTGTTTTTTATTGGGGAAGGGCCAGGCTGGAAAACACATATGTGAACCTGACAGAAACCAAAAGAAGGAAAATGACCAGGAGCAGGAAAAAAGCCTCAAAAGCTGAGAACAGGTCTATGCTATAAATTTACAATGATATAACTACATCTCTCAGGGGTGTGAAATTCAATGTAATTATACCAAGCCTAACCCCACTGTGTAAACAGGGCTCTGATAACAGGAGGGCTTCTCCCGCCTCCATAGCTGCCACCTCTTGGGGAGGTGGAGTACCTACGTGGATGAGAGAAGCTCTCCTGTCAGCACAGGTAGCATTTACATTGACGCTTTAGAGGTACAGCAACACTGATGTAGCTGCAGCATTTAAGTGTATATCTGCTCTGAGTTTCCTTTCTACCATTACTCCTGTTCTGTCCTATCCCCTAAGATCCCTCCCCAAACACAGGCATGCTAACTTCCATCTACAGCCAAAAAGATGACGCTGTAAAAGTGGAAAAGCAAACAGCAGAGCTAGATGGTTTGGCCACAGCGGAAGCTAAAGATACTGCAGTTTCATGGCTTTTAACTTGTGAGAGGCAGAAACTAGCACAGCAGATCATCCTACTTCAGTCACAAGAGTCTGATGTGGATGGATTTCTGAAATTAATGTTGGGCTGTCCCTTTCTTCTAGGAGTCTGCTGTGTAAATGACTGGAGTAAAAGTATGGAATTAAACACCATTAGGATACCTTACATTAGCAGCTTCTGTTAGAGAATGCACCCCACACTTAGTAATCCGCTTTACGCCTTGGTCTCCGCCCCCTTTTGAATTTGCAGTGTTGAGAGATATACTGGAACTTCGCAGGGTAGTGCTGATGCTGCATCAGTGGAAAGATGCTTAAAATATAACTCGAGTGCTGCATCAACAATGATTCACTAATGGCTCCAGTGGTGCGGTTTCAGTTTTTATTTAGGGGCATGGAGTGTATCAGACAGTAGTTCTGATCCACTGGTGAGAGAAAAGATGTTTCCTAACTTAGATACAGGGGACCATGATAAGAAGAGCATTAGAAATGCATTGGTCTTTCAGATAGCTGGACGGTAACCTCAGGCCATACAAGGGCATGATGGTAAGAGTACATTTGAGGGGGGTGTTTTAAGGGACACTTGCTTATTGCAATTCTCCCTGTTCCTATATAAGGGAAGCCTGTTTACCTTGACAAAAAGCCATCTTTATCTGGGATTTTTGTGCAATCGACTGGTGGTAACACTTCAGGCAGTAGGCCAGATTCAGTTCTGATCAAAGCAGGTTTGACTCCACCTGAAGTCAGGGAGTTGTACCTAAGAGGAGTAAGGAAGAAGACACAGTAATGGGTCTCTTGCAAAGGAGGTTGACTAGTCAGTCTATCAAGGCTGAATATTTCATAATGAACAAAATTAAAACTTTTACTCAAGTCCCAGTATCTTAAAAAAAAATCAGCGTTTTAGGGCTTTGTCTGGATCATTAAAGTCAAAGGGGAACAGGATCTGACCCTTAATCACACTGTAAGATTTTGTTTAAATACCCACTATACCAAATTTCTTACAAAGCCACACAGTCCTATCTATCTTACGTGTCTGTTTTATTTTCTTTCGATTTTTACATAACCTCTGTCCATGTCATAGCTAAGTGCTGTGCAAAATTAAAGAATGCAAGTGCTCAGGAAGGACAATAGGTAAGTCAGAAGTAATGAGAAGGTAAGTGCCACAGCCTGAGAGCAGTCATCCCTTGTGTGTAGGAGATCTTTGCAGGTAGATCATTAAAGTGTGAAGTCAATGAGGCTGCACAGATGCAATAGAGCAGAAGATGGCCCAATCTGTCTTCAGTTCACAGTTCCATACTTACAGTGATATATATTTTAAAAAGTTATGCAATAGTGTGATAGGATGCATATTATTCATCTTTCTCAACCTCTATCAGCTTAACAACTTGATATAATTGATCCTAAGCACAGCTTTATTTTTAAGCAACAAGATATCAAAAGCAATACTTAGTATCACAGATTTATGTAATAAAAATGTTTTTTCAGAATGAGGGTAACAATAATATTAACTTGCAGAATTGGTTCTTTCTCTGAATATAAATGGATACAAAAGTGTGTGTGCTCACAACTCCTCCTCTAAACTTCCAGCATAGGCATGTATGCTGAATGCATTTGGACAAATGTTTCAACTTTCAAATGCTAATCCACAAACTACTCCTTTGTGCTCCTGTTTTTATAAGCATCAGAGCCATTTGGCATTTATTTATGGTCACCAGCCACCTTTCCCAATGGGGACAATCACTTAAACATAGTCTCATACTCTCAACTCAGCCATAATGAGCCTAATTCCATAGTGTGACATATCATCAAAACACCTTTTCAATTGACTACCAAAGGATGGCTTGGATTTATCACTGCCTTATCTTCCTCTAGTAAGTGGAGATGGACTAGGATTGGAGTTTGCCAAACCCAGTTGCTTCTGGTTTTGCAGGGACACACTCCACTTGTTTTAAAAATTTGAAGTTGACTTACAGCTGAGGAACATGTAAAAAAACCCACAACCCTTCACTTTTCAAGTTTTCCCTTGTCATTCATTACAAGGAGAATAAACGAAAAATATACAGACCCCAGGCTCAGCATGGCAAATCTAGATACTATATAGGAGCATGCAGTAAAACAACCTCCAGCATTGCCAAAATGCATACAGGAGTACACAGTCAGAAATACTAGGGGATGTCTAACATTCATACTAGCGAATATAGTAAACCAATACTCGTTTTTGACCACATGTTTACAGAAGCATCCACAAAACTAGCCTCCAACATTAGCAAACTTAAACCAGCAAATTAGTCCATTAACAAAAATCCAACATAGTATCAGCAAGTGCACATCAGGGCATGGGATCAACCAGCACCCTACCTATGGCACTTTTGCTTTGTGAATCAGGATTACTGCATGCTTCAGTGTGTTTTGTTATAAGATGATGACCCAAACTGAGTGGCTTCAGCATAGCAAAATGCATATGTATGGAGTAGTTCATTTTGTGCTCTTGTGTGCATTTTTGTTAAAATTGCTTTCCTGCATGCTGTTCTGTGCCCTTTTATTAGGACATAGGGGAAAACAGCTGCAACACAGTCAAAATACATGAGTTCAAAAGTACACTACCTCCCATGTGTGAGCCTAGGGGTGGGAAATATACTGGTGTTTATATTTTCTTCTTTAATTGGATCCAAATCCTATAAGCCCATTTCTGGCTTTTTAGTTTGTAAAACCTAGTTCCTGAATAGATCCTCCAAAACATACATTAAGATTTATTGTATTGCGTAGAGTTCTTTTTAATAGGGAAGAAATCAAGTTTGCAAGCTTTAAAGTGATTATTAGCCAAGTAAAGGAAGTTTCTTAGCAACACTTTCTTCTGTGGTATGACTTATGCAAATTGTTTAGTCAGTAGATTGGCTAATGATAACCGACTTGCCCCATCTATACAACAAAATGTATGAAATAGTACATCTGAAATTTCCTGTAGAAGGTTATAAATAATCCATGTAATTCAGAATAAATTAATATTGGGAAGAGGAATGAGAAGGCCAGAGCAATTCGGTGCAGGATGGAAGATTTTGTTTGTTCAGCTGTGGTTGGCAGCAGCTCAGAGAAGCCATGGGACCTCTTCCTTCCATGTACGTACTTGTTCCTCCTCTCTCTCTCCCCCCCCCCCCCGCGGGGGCTGACTGCCTACTAGAAGAGAGGTGCCATATTTTTCAATGTGTGAAATATACATATTCTTGGGAGGAAAATAAACGCTTATGCAAAAACAGTGCATACACTGCAGCCTTCACCTATGCCCAAGTGACAAGTGTGTTATATTGTATAACTGTCATCTGTTAACTGATTTTTCAAAAAGGTGTGGTTACCACAGCAACTGCTCTGTACTTATTTACAGTATGCTACCATTTGAATATTGTACTGAGCAGATCTTCTTTACTCCAAAGGTTAATTTACATACTTTCTGTCCCACTTAACTTGTGGCTTTCAAAACTTACCAAAAAATAAACTGACCCTCCAATCTGACAGAAGATTTGCAGAAGAGAAGCAATTTATACACCTGAGTTGAATTTTGTCCAGGTCAGGGTGTTCAGAGATTAACTTTGAATCTAATATCCTGACTTAGAGGTTCTGCAGTTGTACTGGTTCCACAGCTATGACTAACTGTGAAGAAAAGTAACTGGTGTAGAGACTAATATGGCTAGCCCACTCCAGCCTGCTTCTGCGTTTGGAAGCAAAACACTGATGAGAACAACAGCACGCAGGACTCAAAGGAAAGCCATACTACCATGAGCAAGATGGTTTGCTCCAGGTGAACTGCAAATAATAGTCTCATTACAGCATTTTCTGCCTTTTTTTTTTTTAACTATCACAAGAATGCATTGTATCATTGCTGATGAATATGTCTCAAACTTCTTCCTGCGAGGGGTAGTATGAATGTGTTTCCATTAATGAATGTACATATCCATCTGTCTACCTATGATATGTACTTATACAGCCCTGTCCTTGTGGCATCATAGTATGTGGCTATGTTGGAGTAGTAAGTCCATGTAATGTAGGTAAAAGTAATTAATGCTGGTTGCCCATTTTTCTTCAAACAGCATGCAAGAGTCTCATTTATGTGCCCTGACCTACTTGACTATCAAGCTTTCCTTAAACAGCGTCACAGTTTCTGACTTAGTCCCACAGTCTCTACTTGCTTTGTCCAGATGCATTTATTTGCTAAGAAGCAGCGTAGCCAGTTCTATTAGTTTTAGAAAGTTGATTTTGCTTGAAGACCTAATACCTAGAAGCAGTGAAATTATGGACTGGATTCTTCTCTATTGAGCCTTAGTAGATCTTGTAGGGGGAAGCAGAGACTGAGGAAAATAATCAGGAAGACAGTTCTGAGTCCCCTGTCCTGCACTGTTCAGATCAGTGGAAATTAGAGCTGTTAAGGAGTATACCAATGCAAGCTAAGATGATTTTAAGTGAACTACTGCATTAAGTGCCATCAAAAAGGGCTAAACTAGTTTGAGTGGTTTAAAATCAATTTGTCTGTGTACACTACAAGCATTCCTATAGACACTTGCTACAGGGATGGAAGAAGGATTTCCACCCTTTCAAGAGGCATAGCTAGAGCAATGAAAATTTTTCCATTGACTTAGCCGTGTCTATATCTGGTCTCAAAATAGTTTAGCTGCATCTCTCAGGGGTGTGGTTTGGTTGATTGGCGATGGTTCTTCCTCCTCTATTCCTCTTCCACCCAGCAACGTACCTACGTTGACCTAAGTTTTAGGTGTAGACTAGGCCTCAGTTAAGCTGGTGCAACTTTTCCAATATAGACAAGGCCTGAGAGTAGGAAAGTAAGAGTGCGCCTCCATTGCAATCCGAGGTGTGACTGTAGCATTCCTAGACATACCCAAGCTAGCGTTGGTCTAGCTCACTTGAGTAACAATAGTGATTAAGTCACAGCAGCACAGGTTAGCCACTCAGGTACATACCCAGGGTCTTGGACGGACTGGGACAGCCACGCTGCTGCCTCTGGTGAGGTGGCTTCACTGCTATTGACACTGGAGCCAGTCTCACCTACTGACTACAGTGTAGATGTACCTTAAGAAGAAATGAGGGCAGAGATGTAACATAAGCAGGGACTAGACAGCTGTCTTACAATGGATTCACAGTGATTTATATTCCATTACCAATTCCCTGAGCCTTCAGAGAACAAAAGTGTAGAACAATAATTAGTCAAACACAGATTTTTGATAGTCTTTTTTTGCCCATGCCAAAACCTGAACTAATTATAGACAATCTAGTAAAGTAACACTTCAGAGAAAACAGCCCAGCAGGAAAATAAGGTTTTACAATGTTGTATAAAAGAACATAGGCTGCTTTAATAGCAAGGAAACTGCTCGGTGCAGAATTAGCCATCAGTACTAAACATCTAGGGAGTACTCAAGTACAGCATCAAAGTGATATTGTTACTATAGCATACATCTCCCAGGCTTACTTGTCTCATTACTGGTTTAGATTTCACATAAAACACTAATAATATGACAAGCTGGAGAGAAACCAGAGAACTTATATCTGCCAAGATACAGGAAGCCGGGGAGAAATGACACTAATTTTGTGTGTCATAAAATTTAATAAATTCCAGCAGCTTTTCCCAGTCTGCTTTGAAAACCCTTAAGTTTTAAAGTTAATGGTGATGAAATTGACGGAGAAAATTCCCACAAATTTCAGGGAGAGGAGAAAGCAAATGGCATTTTCAACTCTATAAATGCACACTGCCATTTACAAATATTACAAGATATTTATGTAATATTAATGCTTTATGCAGAAGTTACTTACCATGAGCTCAAGGCAGATAATACAAGAAAAAGCCAGTTCTTATGTACCTTAGATGGAAAATAGTTTGGGTTTTTTTTGTCCTACTCCAAATCAATGACGTCTCTTACATATATCCCAATGCAGTAGGACAGTCTCTAGGTATGAGGTTAAGAGAGTTTCAAGTCAAAAAGAAAAGAGGAGAAAAAAATAACTTACACTAACTGTTACAAGCAAAATGAAACAAATGAGCTTTTTTTTTTTAAATTGCGCTACCCTAGCTTTTGGCTTGTGCGGCTGACGTGTAGTATGTATAACCTGCATGATGCCTGTTGTCTTCAGTGGAGTTATGCTGGATTTAAACTGATGCAAGTGAGATCAGAATCTGGCTGACTGATTTTGGTGGCACTATGGGATCCCTTCTTTGCACAAGAGTAGGCAGCTTCTCCAATGTATTAAATATAAATAGGCTCAGAGTCAGTGTTTTTTTTCCAGTTATTCTTTTAAAATGATGCTCTCAATTTAGTTCAAGCCCAGAATTTTGGCTTTAAGAAAGACATTTCAAAATCTGAAGTAAAGGGGAAATATATTCAGTATTTTTATTTTATTTTGTAAAAAAGCTGTCGTTACAGATTTTTTGATGTAAGTGGTCCCTTGCTACATGAAGAGCCCACATATAACACCCTTGGGCTAGGTACGGAAAAACAGAAGTTGAGTAGAACAAAATGAAACTGATCTATTGTCAGGACATTTCTGAAAAATAAATTAATTAAATTGTGCAAAATCACTTAAATTTACTATTTTTTTAGTTGTGTATATCGGACTTGTTCTGGCCTCCTGGGTGGGATAAGTTTTCACACAAAGCCCTTAAATAGTGTTGAGAGATTTATATGGGATCTCTGCTTCAAGGAGAAATGTACACATTTCTGAAGCACTCCATTGAGCAAAAATTTGTATCTTTATGGCTTACTTTTTCATATAATAAAGTATTCTACATGTTCTTCTGATTTAAAAATCCTCTTTTGATTAAAATATTTTTTTATTGCAGTGGAGACTACCACTATTTATCTCCACCAGAAAAGTTTATTTTGAATTTACAGTACCCTGGACTGTCTGTAGTGTAATGCTTCAGTATAGATGTTTGTGTAAAAGTTTTAGACTGGGAAAGTACAGATGTGTTTAGAATTGTTGCTAGTTCACTTGACCTTGATGCATGGGCACTGTGTTTTTTCCTGAACCTCTTTAATGTCAATTCTTGCCAACAATAGATGGGGTTTTTTCAAGCATTAATATACTTTAAGCTAAATCTCACTCATCAGGGTCCTGTGAAAAATGTTTGAAACTGTTAAATTTGATTAACACTGCATAACTTCATTTTCAGGTTGTCTGAAATGAATGTACAGTATTATGAGCTGAAGTCTGCCTTTATATAGGTACATAGATTCATACATTTAGACTGCTAGGCACAGAATGAATCTGAGGGAAGAATTTAGACCAGAGATTGTAGAAAAAACATTTTGTTCATCAATAAAACTGTTAGGCCCAGATTCAGCAAGGTACTTGAGCATGTGCATAATTTGCAGACCCATAGAAGTCTAGGGCCTTACTCACACGCTTAAATTTTATGAACATGTTTAAGTAGCTTGATGAATTGGGGCCTTCATTAGTAATATACGTGCAACTAATGCTAGCAATGCCTGGAAAAGCAAGCTGGTTTTGTTTTGTTTTTTTGTTTATATCCTAAGCGTAGATGCACTGTTGTGCTTTTTGTAATTATAAATTCTTCTTATAGGGAGATACTTGGTGCTCTCGGATTGTACCAGCCTTTTATTCTTAGATAAAATCTAGGAGTCAGTTTTAGATTTTGCCACAGCTGGTCTGTCCTATTTTCTTCCACTATCTTGTATCAGTTGAGGATCTGGCTTGATTTAGTATCATGTTAATTAAGCTCTATTGAAGTCAATGTGACTCTGGTTGTGGATCTGGCTTATCCTAGCACTTTAAAATACCTGCCAGATGTTTGACACGCAGTGTGTGGCAAGTCAATCTTTTTGTGTGGCATTTAACCCTCTATAAAACATCTATGATAACACTTACCTGCTCACAAGCGTGTTGAATGAATTTTAATTCTTTTTGTTAAGAATTTTAGAGAATCTCTGATGAAAGATATAATTGTTCTGCCGTGTAGTACACATACACGTCATACTTCTGCAGAGTCCTGGACCCCAGGCTGTAGCAGTGAAACAGCCCTTTAGCCCAACCCCCATGATGCGGAGCCAGCACGCACAGTCCAGCCACTGATTTTTCTTGTCTGTGTAGACATACCCTTAGAGTTGAAAAACAGCAAGCACACAAATGCTGCAATATCAAGTGTCCAGTGGAAGCTGCGGTGAGTCAACCCTTGCAATCCTGGATTTGCTTTTCTGCCTTAATTCAGTTTGGGGTCAGTGAGGAAATTCTGCTATGTGCTTTCAGAACTGTGAGCAGTTTCATATCCTCCGTCTTGGTGCACCATGTGTACTTATATCTCAACATGCCTGATAGATAATGGGCCCAAAAAAGAGCTCTCTGTAACTCTAACATTTGTCTTTTCACTGACAGAATTGGTCTAATGAAAGATTATTCCTCCACCTTGTCTCTGATATCCTGGGATTGTCACAGCTACCCCTCCACTGAATTTAACATACCTGACAGATGTTTGACACAAATCAAAGTTCTTGATCGTGATGATTTTATTTATCCAACACAGAGAAATTGGGTCATATTCATATCTGACTGAATTCACTTGAAATCAGTGGAGCTACACCAGGAATAAATATCTCCTATACAACTTTTATACATTTGCCATTTTACATTTCAGAGGAGTTGCTTAATTTTCCCCTCACGGTTGTTTTGCTAAAATGCTTGTCAGTATCTGGCTATTTGAAGCAAACTGCCCATGTTTGCTGCTTGGCAACAGAATATGTCAGGTTAGCATGTCTTTGATATGTCAATTATCCCTTTCCCAGCTGCTACAAAAACGTCTGTTAACCCACCAAACATAGTGAAACTATTGGGTGAATGTCTGTCTTACCTGCTACTGAAGATTGTGCTAATGCACCTGCAATTTTCCAACTCCTAAAGAGAATCTCTCTGGATTTGGCAGCAGAGAAAGGTTAAAGGCAAAGTACTTCAGATAGGCCAGGAAATGACATTTTTCTCAAAGATGCTGAACCATTGTTTTTGTGTTATTTATTGTGCAATGAGAGAGATAAAAACAAGAAATAAGTGTAGTTTATGAGACACCCAGCAATACAATAAATTGGGTTTTGTGTACTATTAAATATAATACTTTGGGAAGGGATAAAGGAAAACACCACTCTCAGATAAATAGGAGGTAAAATACTCCCAGGGTATGTCTTCGCTACGGGCCAGATCGGCGGGTAGCGATCGATCTATCGGGATCGATTTATCATGTCTCATTTAGATATGAAAAACTGATCCCTAAAGGCGCTTCCCATCGACTCCAGAACTCCAGCTCGCTCCCCCGCTAGAGTAGACCAAGCCTCAGTGGTATTTTGAAACTACAAGGACTACCATTGTGCTTGACTGCTGTATAGGAGGCAAAGAGGCTTCTTGCGCACTCTGGCTGTGGCCAAGGTCATCTCTGGCAGCATGACTCCGGTATAGCCAGAACTAATGGGAAGGCATGGGGTGAAATATGAAAGTAGGTCCCATGGCTAATTCTGGGGCAGGTGAGTGGTCAGTCCTTATGCACTGACGGAGTGAGCAGGGAAACTGTGTGGGGATTGTGATCCAAAGGCCTCTTGATGCCAACTAGCAGGGTGTACATGAAGTGCAAAAGGGTACAGGGTTACCTGGGTCTGGTATTTACATTCCAGTTCACCAAAGAGCGCCGTTTAAAGTTTCTACTGAAACCACATGTGTCATTGATCATCAGAATCTCGTTGAAATGTGTGTACAGATCCTATGTAAGGGGAGGGGGTGTCTGTTCTTGTAGTTAAAGGCAAGTCATCCAGAGGTAGCATGGCTTGAGACATATTTCACCTAGAGTGACCAGATGTCCCAATTTTATAGGGACAGTCCCGATTTTGGGGTTTTTCTTACATTGGCTCCTATTACCTCCTGCCCCCTGTCCTGATTTTTCACACTTGCTGTCTGGGCATCCTACTCACCAGCTAAGAGGTGGGAGACACTTATTTCCCTAGCTGACTATTGTGTATTGTGCCTCTTACAATCAGATGCCCCATTCTCCCCAATAGTGAGGGGAAGCAAAGTGAGGGCAGCTGCTTTCTGCAGTATTACTGAGCACGTTCAGTACAAACCAAGCAGCAGATCCAGAGGGGCACATGACCCTGTATGCCCCCTCCCACATGTTGCCTATGCTTACAATAAGAAGTAATGCATTATGCTAATTAAGAGATTGCAGGGAGTTTAGAAGGAAAAACTAACAGGGAAGGTAAACAACTGGGTGGGAGGTGGAGGACCTTGTTTTACAGGTAAAGACAGAAGGGTAGGTCTAATATTTAGTGGCACAGGAAGTTGCCATGGCAGCCTTCATCATGGGGAGACAAGCTGCCAGTGGGCTTGGGCTCATGACAAGAAGGTTTCAGACTTCGGGGTATGTGATGCCCTATTGTCTAATAAGGTATCTTGTGAGCTGAGTTTAGACTCTAGAATGCAGGATATGATTTTTTTTATACATAACGATTTGTTTCCAATATTTGCTTGCTATCATTTGAATCTCTGTTCTTCATTTAATGAACTCACATGTGCTTTCACTCTAAGCATGTCCAAGTGCTGTTTGTTACCAGAGCTGTGTTCTATGGTGTCACTAGTAAGTTGTGGAGTACTGTTCCCCTAGGAACAGAGGATCTGGGAGTGCTATGAGCCTCCAGTGGGTAAGGGGATGGACACTACAGAGAGACAGGCGTAGGTTGGAATGTGCCTGTCTCTAACCTGTGTGAGGGATTGTAGAGCCCACAGGGGCTGAGAGGGGAGTGCTTGTGTTGCCTGTGTCTGTGAGAGCTGGGGAGCTGATCCCTGGCAGGCACAGGCAGTGTCTGCATGCAAAGGGCAAGTATTTGCTAGATTCATCATAACTGTGGTATCCCCCATGAAACATCACAGGGTTCCTCACTTAAATTGCCTACCTCAGAGTACCCTTGGCTCACTATTCCCTTCACTCTCCTTCTATTTCAGTTCTGATCAGCTGTTCCCACTGGCACTGAATTGTACCAAATGCTGGAGTGTTTTTATGATGCATGTTAGAAATTTCAATCTTAGAAGCAGAATCTTGTTCCTGTGTTGAATTGCACTGAGGTCTAATATAGGTGAAATTTCTTATGTAATGGTGCATCTCTTTAAAGCTGCCATCTGGCCATAACTTAAAGATCCCACCATCAAGGATCAGTGAGTAGTACATGAGCTGAGGTAGAGTAGGAAGCAGGCTGCTGGATCTCTGCTAATAAAATAACATTGAATCTGTTCTTGTGCGAATTGATTTTGCCCACTCCCTCCAACAAACTGTTTTTAATCTAAGAAGTTTCCTTCTGTCATTCACACTTCCTCTGAGTCACTGCACTGCAGACAAGATATTTAAACATTAAAAACCTCCACCATACTGTATACCGTAATGTGAGCATTTGCAGTTTAGTTAGACATTTCAATTCCAACATTAAACCTAACGATCAAGATGATGAGAGAAATGATCTTGGAGAAAATAAAATGCTGACACTCTACCTATCATTGGAAAAACACAGGCACAAATTCTTCCCTGGGGCTTTGTGCATATTTTACCATTGGCCACTGTGGGTGTGACAGAGGGCAGATCTACTCATCTGAAACATCCAGCAATGCCTGCTTGGTTAAGGTATTTTGAAGGTGCTTTGGAAACTGCTTCGTATGTCCCTGATTTCTACATAATGTACCCAAAATTTCCAAAATAGAGAGACCTTCTTTAAAATGAAGCTGCATGTGGCCAATGTACTGAATCGTGGGAAGGGAACCCCTGTGCTATCAAAACTAATCACTCTACAACCAACACCTGAGAGAGCTGTGGGTCAATACATTTCTCTTGGGTGCTTATAGTCAGCACTCTGTTACAAGGATGCATTTGGTGTGGAAAATTACTTGACCAGAGAAACTTTGACTAGAGAAATGTGAGCAAAGAAAATACTACTGTACTATTGACCTCACCCACTCTTGACCTTCCCCTGTCTTAATTTATAGAGAGAGCAATTACTGAACTTCCTTTGTTCTGTTTCACAGCTGTGGTGTTATCTTATCTCCCAGACCTTGTTTATAGTCTTGTAAGAATTTTAGAATTTTTGACCTAGCCTTGATGTAATATGTAATCAATGACCAATAGAAATGTCTGTCTTTGTTATACTAAAAGGTATAAAAACCCATGTACTGCAGTACAGGGGCACTCTCTTCTTGCTTTTGCTTGACTGGAATCCTGCTATAGCAGAAATAAAGATCACTCTACTGGGGTGCCTTTGTCTTTTACTTCGGTCTAGTTCGTTTTATTCCCACCTGGGAATGGGCCTGGAAACCCCGAGGAGGGGGGTTTCCCACCACACATTCAACTTGAGAAGCCTGGGTAATGGACTAGGGGAGGTAACAACAGTACTTTCTGAGCATGGGAAAACTTTCCGTAACTCAATTTTAGGAAAGATTATTTGGTTCCTTTTGAACTTTGTTTTGTGAGAGTTGTGACTTAGGCCCAGATCCTCAAAGGTAGTTAGTTGCCTGGGAATTAGGTGCCTAAATACTTTTGAGGATCTGGGCCTTAGTGTTGATCATATAGATGCTTTATACCCTTGGAGGATGTAACAGAGTGCTGAGAGCCAGCAGCTGACCCAGCACTCTGGTCATTTCACACTAACTTGTTTCCCCTGAGAAGCCCCGAAAGAGGGGTGGACAACTTAATCACCTAATCAGACCAATGAGTTAAGCGGCTAATTATCTCATCAGCTGAGAAGGTGGTTAAAGCACAGGAAGGACACGCAAAAGGAGAAGTGAGGGACTAGCAGAACTCCGTGGAAGCAAGGTCTTTGGCCAATGATAGTACAACCTCTTCCTGGTGAAAGGACTGAGAATAGTAGGTAGAAGTGTTGCATGGGGATTTTGATGGTGGCTTTGTGATGGTACCATAAATGAAAATTCACAGAAGTGTGGACAATCAAAAATGAGCCAAAATTGTGTGTGACCTCTGGGGAAGAGCTGCCTGCCCTGTTACAGAGAGGTTATCTACTTTATAGCATTTTAAAACCTCTTTGTGGGTTTTTGTGGTATATCCTTAATTCCTGGTTTCCCCCCTAGTATTTATATAAAGATCCAAAGCACAAAATGCCTTCTCCAATCTTCTTTTTTTTATTTCTGTATGGCTAGATAAACTATATTTGTGTAATACTCTCTTTTTCAGGTCAGTGGGGAGCTGCAGGTGTCTCTGGTTCAGCACTCATCAACTGAAAAACAAAACTTCTTGGACAACTTTTGCTTAACTTTATGAAATCCAAGTAGACTAAGACTGAGAGTGCTTTTATTAGCACACTCAAGCACTATTCCACTTTTTGGTTATCTAGGGGATTTAGAGCCTTCAAATAGCAACAGGAACACAAGGAGATCAATAAGTGCTTGACTTAACTTCTTGTTTCTGAGAATGGATGCTGTTGTCAGTAAAGTCCATTGAAATGGCAAACATTACCCTGTCACCTGCTGATCAACAATATGCACAACTGTTTTTGTTAAGCTGGATTTCAGATTCCTTTGCAAACTGCACAGTGAATCCCATATTGTAGGGGAAACTTCTTTGTGGTGTCTTTGTTTCTGTTACTATATTATTTGTCTGCTCTTCTTGTAGGCAAATACTCATTGCCAAAACATCTTTTACTGCAGGTTGTTGTGTTCCATCACCTTGCATGTCGGCAGCATTCTCCTGAGCTGCTTGAGCTATTATACATTGAGCAATGTGAGGTCTTGCACTCAAGTCAATGGCAGGTCTGTTTTTTGCATGTGTCAGCTGATCAACTTCAGGGAATGTTCTCAGCATCAGCGGGCATAACATCCTCCCTCCCTGCAGGAACCTAGTGCAGTCCATGTCCCTAGCTCCGGTGCTATTTGTGCCAGACAACCAGTCCCAGTGCACCAGCAGTGCCCCTAGCCCCCGTGCACCTGATTGGCAGTGCAGCCCCAGCCCCAGCTGCCTCAAGACCCTGTGGAGGGCAGGCTGTCCAGCCAGAGGCGGGCCAGCCAGTCCCAGACACCCTGGTCCAGGACATAACACTGAGAACTGCAGGCGCAGGCCTGGCCTGGGGGTGGGATGTAGGCAGGACTATTCTGGGCCACACACAGCCTCCCCCTGCCTACGATACCTGCCACCCATGGGGTGGAAGAACAAAAGGGGCACATGAGACACATACAACTCCTGCCAAATGGTTAGCATAGCCAGTAGTTTCTCCACAGTGTCAGTTGTCTAGCTCAAAGAAATGACTGAGGGCAGCCCCCCATGCTCTCTCTTCTCTCCTAGTCCCAGAAAATAAGAAATGGGAATGAGGGCACACGGAGCCACTGCAGGGGTTTGTGGGGGAAATATCGGGGGGAAGAATGCATGGGACATACAGCTCCAGATATGAAGTAATGGAAGAATGGGCTGGGGGAGCCCACAGAGCCCTTGGCATATGGAGAAAATGGGGGACAATCTCAGGGCATTTGAGAGGGGTGGGAGAGTTGCAGGGAGTCCCCGAACCATAGAGTGATGGGAGGGTGGAGCACAAAGTACTTACTGGGAGCAACTCAAGAGCCTCTGTTGTGTGCAATGTGCTTGGCTTACAGACAGAGGTGATACATGGGAAGCGGGCATACACGGTCACAAGCCCCTCAATTTGCTGCTTGGCTTGTACTGAGCATGCTCAGTAACACCCCTGAAGCCAGCTGCCCTCACTCAGCCCTCTCATTATCTTCAGGTATAAGTTGTCTCTACCTACAGAAGCAACTGGAGGCCTTGACTGCAATCAGAGCCTGTTATGCTTGATATTCCACAAAGAGTGCAAGAGCATGGAGATGATTTTAAGATGAGTTGGCTGGAATATCAGGAAGTATTGGTTACAGCTTGAGGTAGCAATTGACAAGTTGTGCTAACACAATTCCTCTGAGCAATAATACCATTACTCTGTGCAGCTCGAGAGTTATTTTGCAGTGTGGCTGCTAGGTGAACTTTGAGAGGCGCTAGTGCTTCAGTGATTTGCCAGACATCACACACAAGTTCAGAGGTAGAGCCAAGAATAGAACCTATGTGTCCTGACTCCCAGTCTAGTGTCCTATCTGGTTTACATTGCATTTAGTTCATTGGATCTAGCTGAATTAGTCATTTTTTCTAGAACACGTTTTCTTCAGCTAAGATACTATCATTGATTCTGGGAGAATTTGTATTAAAGGGTTAGTGAGTTTTCACTATTTTACCGTGTTCTGTAAAGTCAGACACCTCTTCCTCTTCTTAAATGCTTGAAAGCCCAATCACTTCAAAGAGCATGTAGAAATATAATTGACATGCTGTGGCTTTCATAAATCTGTAAATGCTGCTATGTATGTTTTTCATGCCTCCTGGAATGCTGAAAGCTTTGGTTTTGCTTTTGGTATAATGTGGTGTTTTGTTTTTTGTTTTACACCGTTAGCATCCTTTTCACTAAAATTCCACACAAGCTTGCCTGATTTCTTTTGGTTTCTGGTCTATTTCTGAGAAGTTCCCAGATTTACCAGACATTTCGGGGTGCTCAGAAGACAGTATCCATAGAGGGCATTAGTTTCATTTTGTTCCGACACGACTCAGTATATGCAGGAAGAAAACAGTTGTTACTCTAATTCACTTCCATCTGCTCATTATGACTCCAAAGGGAAGATTTTCTCTGTATAGAAGAAGTTACTCCCTCCAAAAGAGGCTGTAGTGCAAAGAAACCAAGATTAATGCAAATGACAACACAGCACATTCTGTTGCAGGCTACAACTTTAGTTTAATTTAGATGTGAATGTCAGCGAATAGTCCTCCTGCAAACCCTTCAGACTACCAAGTTTTTCTTATTAAGGGGAAGCAAAAAGTCTCATGTCCAAAATAGTTACAGATTAACAATCTGAGAAATTTTCTTACATTGGGAGGTTGAGACCACACTGTTTGTTGTTGATGCCGTATGTGTTGCCCTGGTGAAGGTCATTGAAGAATTCTGACCATCCTCTATAGAGGGTTGGTCTGAGTGTGAGAATCTGCTACTGAAAGGATTTTCTAACTACAGAAAAATTTGGTGGGTCTGTCACTGGGACCTTTTGAGGCAGGATAGCAGTAAGTGTAGCTTCCTCTCCTCTTCTCCTCCCCCCGCCCTCAACCCCACCAAAAAAAAAAATATCACATCTTAGCATAACTAAAGCTATTGAAAACAAGATGTCAACTCTCTGAGGTTGTTGTGGGCACATTGTGTGGTGTAGTGTACGTAACTGTGAAGGGTAAAAGGACAAGGGAATACCTATTGAATCCTTCTGCTAGTATTCCTTTCCCTCCCATCTCTTCCCCCACAACCCCTTGCCCAATGGAAGGGCTCGCTCTCTCTCTCATGTGCGCGCCCCCCATCTCTCTGTTGCTTGGGCCACCTTTTTCCCTTGCAGAAGATGCACTGCCATTACCAAACCACGTCATTTGGTTGTGTAGTAGTATTAGTAGAAGGGAGCCTGTGGTAACAAATACTACCTTGAATACATTAACACCTGCATAGATTCCTGATAAATCTGAGGCATCGGCAAGAAACAATGACATAGAGCACTGACTTAAGCTAGTCCTTTTGCTACTCCCCTCTAGTCCTACCTACAAAGTACTGCAGATCCCCAAACTATATGTGGAGCTTTCAGAGTGCTAGAAAGGTGGCTAATGTGGCTAGTGTCTTAGAAAGATGGCAAGAGTGTAAGACCAGTGCATCCCAGTGCTTTCTATCCTGAATGTATGGCTGACTTTTTTTTCACATCCTTCCTTCTGCAAACCAAGTGCCTTAGTTCCCTTACCACTAACCCAAGTGTACATGGTTAAAAATGAGGGTATAATTGTAACTAATTTTTAGAAATTTCTGCACATCTCCCAAAAGTAGCTCTTCTATCCATGGTACATCTTAGAATGGCAATATCTCTGGATCTCCCAGAATTAGAAGCTAGAGTTATGTATTGCTGTGTAAATGGAGAAAAGGTGTATTGAATATTAAACTTAACTGTTTTTTTTTAAACTACAACTTGAGATTGTCTGTTGCCAGCAACATCTTGGTTCTCTTTCATTTCTCCTATAAAAAAAGGAGAGTGGAACTTTTAAAGTTTTCAATTTCCATATACTGTGGTTTTTTTCTTGTGTAAAATCATCTAATGGCGGTGGGGTGGGGAGGCGGGAAGGAAAAGACTGGAAAGTCTCTCAAATGGCTTCCAGTATCCTTGTTTTGGGAGTGGGATGGAGAGCTCTTAGAGATGGGCTCCTATTTTAGTGACTCCTGTTTTATGACAAATGCATGCAAAGGCAAAGAGAAAAGAACAGAAGATGAAAACAGAGCTGCATTTTTCTGGGTTACTGGAAGACTGCAGAAACAGTACACAACTCTATCAGCAACTTCTGGACTCTGGCTACAAAAATTGACTTGATCTGCCTGAGTTGCTCTGACTTTTGTGTGTCACCCAGCTGAGGAAGGCAAGATACTTTATCAGGGCGAGGTGTCTAAAGCAGTCTTCAATCCACCAAACTGATCCCAGGAAAATGCTAAAGTTAAACTTGTCCAATTTTATGAGTTACTGCAGGACAGTTATTAGACAGGGACAGAGAGGAGAAGACTGAAAATGAGAAAGTACTGAGTAAGAGCAGGGAGCTTAGTTTCATATTGCAAGAGGCTCAGAACAGTGGAAATAGCAATGCTTCTCATCTGGCCTACCCAGAACAGATCCAATAATCCACTGTCCTCCAGGATCTGGAAATATCATGAGAGTAAATCCTGGATCTTAGTATGGGATGGTAATGAGTGGTGCTGAAGATGGAAAATGTGGTGGTGGTGCCCCTGAAATTGCCAGGTGTTTCCAGAAAGATGTGCAAAAGGGACAGCAATCTTAAAGAGTTGCATCAAAGTAAGTTTCTGCTAGTATTTTACTGTTGACAGGCCTGAAATGTGAGGCTGTTAATCATGTTAGTATGATTCCTCGTGTATGGGGCTACTCGGGAGGAAGTGCCCATGTAACACCAACAACGCCTGGTGGTTGGCAGGCAGTATCGAACGAGGGACCTCTGGAGTTTAGTGCATGAATTCATACAGCATGAGCTAAAAACTAAGTGCCTGTTAGCTGAGGCTGTCGAGCAGACTCATTTGATCTCTTGCTGTAAATAGTCTCAGTGTCAGTAGATGGGATAGACCACCACACCCGGGTGTGTGGATTACACCCACACCAAGTGTAGAACCTCCATAAACTGGCTCTGTTTAAATAGGGCCTTGGCTTCTTACCATAATCACTTTTTTCTAGTGAGAATATAGCAGTCTTGAAAACTCCTTTTAAGCAACTCTTCTAGTCCAGACAAACACACTTCATGCTATCTCTCTGATCTCATACTGTCTCAGCCATTTTACATAATGTTCTGAGCTTTAAAATGACTGTCCACCTACTTTAGCTCACATTTTTAACACCTAGCCTAACACAAGTGTTCACCGGAAAATGAAATGTCCCATTCGCAATGTTCTAAAGTCCCTATTCCTAATGGTTTGCAGGATGTCACACACTGAACCTGTCACTGTGTGGGACTGAGAAATGGCTCTCCTGCACCTCAGATTTGTGTGTTGTTGAAGGTAATTCTTCATTTTTTGGAAGGGAGGAGGGGAAAAAAATGTTAATACACACAAGGCAGCTATTTGAAGCTGCTTGGGGAGTTGGTGTTTAAAAAGTAGCTTCAGTTGAGACAGATTAGGGTTTAGGATATAGTTAGGGATGATGGCGGGAGGGTAGAAGGTGCGTGGCTAATGCAATTTCTCACATGACTTTCAATTCTGGATGTCAACGCCACATATGTGGGATCTGTGTATGTAGGCTCCCCTCTTGGAGCAGGAAGAGGCTATTGCTTGTAAGGGGAAAAAAAGCACGTCTTAACTAGTAGGGTAATAAACCATCGTATCTCTTTTTGTGTTTTTAATTGCCTCAAAAAGTGAATTCCTAAGTAAGCTAGCACTAAGATATCAGGGGCTGTCTGTTGATGAATGTAGCCAACTGTTATCACCATAGCAACCATACATTCTGGATCCACACTGGAGATGTCTAACTCTTCTTGGATGTTAAATTGTTTTAAAAATGAATCATTTTATAGCAGATGAGGTACACTTCTCTTCTCACATACCAAGGAAAGATTTCTTTAAATCCTGTTGCGGAGAAGAGTGTATGTACTGTATATTGCAGTATAGTATGTATACCTTGGCTTAGTTCCTAGATGGCCATATGTGAATTGCAACAAGAGTGTAAAATCTATTAAGATCAGGAAAACGGTATATAAAAAATATTAATGCCAGACATGAGTTATTGCTTTCACAGGAAGAAATTATAACCCTAATCCAAAGATCGTTAAAGTCAATGGGATTGTTTTTCCATTGGCTTCAATAGTATTTGCATCAGGCCCTAAAGCTGAAGCTGTAAGACTGTTTGTTTGTTTTTACCACTGCTATAAAATGGAATAAATACCTTGTTATATTTCACAATGTGCACAGTGTTTGTGGTCCTCTCCAACAACTGGAAAATGAAAATAAGCCAAAGTCTTAAATGACCTCTGGTTTTCCATTGAGGAAATTGCCCAAAAATCTGTGTGGAAAACGTTTGGACTAGATCGGCCTGGGGCAATTCAGCATGCCTCTTTATCAACTGCTCTTGTTTCGACACATTGTTTCCTCCATGAAAACAGCTAAACCATATTTTTTTTCCTACTGTATTTTAATACCAGGCTAAATTATCAGGATTTAAAATTTCTTTTTATACAGTATAAATCCAGACCTTAAATTGCATGCTGTTTGTCACGCTTAATCCATTGCTATTGTCTTGCAGAAAACACACCATTTTGCAAGATGACTTTCTTAAAAAAAAAAAATGGAGTTGGTACCCTTTATAACAGTTGGGTGCATTTGTATTGTATACATGCACTGTGGCCACAGGAATAATCTCCCCTCTTTCCCTTCTAAACAGAATTGGCACTGAAAATTTCCCAGTGATCTTTATGAAGAAAGAGAATAACTTTGTGATTAAGGCACAGGACTGCTTTTGTGACCTGACTGCATGCAATTTGTCCAAGATTTTCAAAGTGGTTGCTGATTTTTGAGTGCACAACTAGGATACTTTAGACCTGATTTTCAGGGTTCTTGATTGTTACATGCTCTATGCTTCTGAAAACTAGGCAAATCTTGAGATGCCTAGGGCCCCTAAAATCCCTAGTCAGTCTTGAAAATGTTGGTCTTATCTAATCAGAAGAGGTGACCACAATAACCATAATAAAATAATGCTTCCATGTTCTGATTGAAGCATTATTTTCGTTTCATATTGAAACATTAAAGGACAGATTTCTCCGCAGAAAGGAAAGAAAACCTACTAATCACATCAGCCACGCCATCAGGGGCTGGACATCTATCAATGCGATATATACTATCTGCCATGTGCATTGGCCAAACTGGACAGTCTATAGACAAAAGAATAAATGGACAGAAATCAGATGTCAAGAATAATAACATTCAAAAATCAGTCGGAAAACACTACAGCCTCCCTGAACACTCAATTACAGACCTAAACATTGCAATTATTCAACAAAAAAAACTTCAAAAGCCGACTCCAACGAGAAACTGAAGAACTGGACTTAATTTGTAAACTGGACACCATTAAATTAGGCTTGAATAAAGCCTTGGAGTGGATGGGTCATTACACAGACTAAAAACTATTTACCCACGCTGTTGTTCCTCATACTGTTATTCACACCTTCCTGTCAACTGTTTGAAATGGGCCTCCTGATTATCACTACACAAGTTTTTTTTTCTCCTGCTGATAATAGCCCACCTTAATTGATTAGTCTAATTAGAGTTGGTATGGCAATACCCTTCTTTTCATGTTCCGTGTGTATCTATAGATCTTCCTACTGTATTTTCCACTCCATGCATCTAATAAAATGAGTTTTAGCCCACGTAAACTTATGCCCAAATAAATTTAGTCTCTAAGGGCTACACTGTGGGGGCGAGGGGTCAACCTAAGATATGCAACTTCAGCTATGTAAATAGCGTAGCTGAAGTCACAGTACCTTACGTCGAGTTACCTGGCTGTCCCCACGGCAGCAAGTCGGCCGCTCCCCCACCAACTCTGCTTACTCCTCGTGCCAAGGTGGAGTACAGGAGTCAATTTGGGGTTTGATTTATTGCAAGAGACACGATATATCGATCCCAGATACATCGAGCACTACCCACGAATCCTGCAGGTAGTGTAGCCATACCCTAAGGTGCCACAAATACTCCTCATTCTTTTTACTAATCTATTATACATCTTTTCCACTATTGACTCAGGATTTACAATGACTGGCTAATCAATCACATGTCCTAAATGTAGGGTGTGAAAGAGCATTCTGACATCACTTGTATGTTAGCTGTGGGGTTTTTTTCCCTTTTTTTTGAAGTCGCTGACAGCAAGAGGTGATGTTTGGCTAGACAAATTCAATCCTGGTACAAGTGAGCATGTCTCCTCTATGGTGAATAGGGTTATAGGGTTATGGCAAGGCTGGCTTTCACCAGCTCCTGCTAGTGCACCAGCATAGTCAATGCATGTGTGTGTGGGGAGATTATCTCTACTATAGTCTACATGTGTTATATCTAGGCAGTTCGCTTCACTTCCTACCATGTTTTCAGTGTGATTAACAGGCAAGTTGTTGAGTGTCATATCACTACCTAATGTTTCTACTGACTCACACTTGTTCTAGAACTTTCCCTGTGTAAGTCTTCTAGATAACATTTGGAGAATGGTGAATCTGGAGATGGGATTGTGAGAGGGTGGGGGAAAGAGAGGAGGGTATATAATCCTTGACTATAACACATTTGAACCTTGCTGTTTTTCGCTGAATAACTTAACATACCTTTTTTTATAAAGTAATCAGCTGTACTGATTTACCTCACAAAAACTATTGTCTGCCTCCAATCCATTCATGGAGGGAGCTCCTTCCGCAGAAGTCTCATTCCCAAGTGCTCACTCTCATGGGAAAGTGAGGCGGGGCAGCCATAGACTATGAGAAGCAACTCAGGGAGGTGTGAGTACAGCCTGGGGAGGAGTGGGCAGGGTGGGGGAAACTGCATCACAGTAAAGCAGGTGTCAGCAGCTTTCTATGATTTTTGGCCCCCATTACAGAAAATCTTGTAATGAAGCAAAAAGCACTTCCTGCCCCATAATTTTGGGAATGCTAACTTGGAGAGTGTGGGGAGCGCTCTTTCACATGACGACCTGTCACCATGAAGAAGGTGCACTAAACTGCAAGCTTGCAAATCATGAGATCTAATCCAAGGTCTTCTGCTGACTTGTTAATATTTCTGTGTACTCCACAACCCTCATTATAAGCCAAGGTTTCATACTGCAACTTTCTTGGGGTATAGCCATCACTCACTTGCCTCAGATAAGATAAGGGGGAGCTTGCAGAAAGTCGCTTCAAACAGCTGTTAATATTACAGAGCCAATTCTCGTTCATTTTGTCACCGTCTTTCAGAAGAAACATTACAAATCAGATACTTCTGTAACCCATTGTGATAACATGGATGTCTAGTACCAAGGAAAAAGGAGAGCAGTGAGTCTGAGCCTGGGTCTACAGCCTCAATTTCATGCTACTGCACTCAAAACTGCACTGTTCTCCCTCAGGCTCTGAAAGCTGCCCCCCTCCCGCACTGGATTTCAGAGCCCAAGCTCAATCTGAGTGAGAACAGCTATACCACTATTTTTAATGCAGTGGTGTGAGCCCCATGAGTTCAAGCCTGTAGACCTAGGTTCTGAGACCTGGTGGTACAGATAGGGGTCTTTGGTTTGGGATTGTTTTTGGCTATGTAGAGGTACCTAGTGTGACTCTGTCACCTTTTACTAGCTAGTGCACAGAGGGTTGTGGCTTTGCTGCTGCATGTAAGCTAAGAGACTGCATCTGTATCTCAATGCTTTTCCATCCACTGCTCCCCGGTTCAGGCCTCATAGCTGACCAAATATGGGAATTGTTTCATTTGGCTATGTCTGTAACCACTAGACCACAATCTGTTCCCAGAACCAGTTAGAGAAACCAACAATGCCCAGGGTCCCACTGCTATCTCAAAATACGTGCACTAGCTTGCACAGAGAATAACAGCATGTCCTGCTCTCTCTTAAATCAGTTATTCCAACAGCTGTGGTAGAAGAGGTCTGCTATGAATCTGAAGTGTGGATGAAACACATGTAAGGTCCCTGGAGTAATTGCTGGGATCTTTGATATTAAAAAACATTGCATTTGGCAATAAATTGTGCTGCCTTCAATGACTATTAGTAAAAAACAAGTATTGACACAATCGGATGCCTATGACGCACGGCGAATCCTTGTGGGTTTTGCTGTGCAGTGTTGGCGGTCTGCTTCTTTTTAAAACAAATAACCAACTAAAAGGGTTATTTAATAAAATAATTTAGGTCGGATGTGTGGACAGGGGCACAGTTTATAAACTGAAAGAGGTGGGTGGCCATTGCTTATTATTACTCCTGAGGGCGTTCTGCATCAAAAATTACAAATTCTGCACACTATTTTAAAATTTGACAAATTGTATTTGTCAAATGTGGAGGCTTCAGCATGGCATGGTGGAGCACAAGCCAGTGTCTGCACAGAGGTGGGAGATCACTGTGCAGCTCCCCCACTATCCCCCTTGCCCCAGGACACTGACTCAGCGGTGCGGCTGTGCCCAATCCTGATACAGTGCAAGGACTGGGCTTGCCCCAGAAACACCTCAGGACCCTGCCCCTCCATACCAGGTGTGACAGGCAGGCTCAGCAAGGCAGGATCCAAGTGTGAAAGGGTTAGTGGGTGGGGGGGCTCCAGGCCTGGGTTCAGATGGTTCTGTCGGGGGGATCCAGGTGCAGGGGGAATCTGGATGCACAGAAGCTTGTTGCGGGATAGGGGAGGGTTCTGGATGCAATGCAAATGGGACTCTGCATGGGGGACCCGGTGACTGTAGTTGAAGTCCAGTGTGGGTGCGTTTGGAGGGGGTGATCAGTGGGAGGATCCAGATGCTGGGGTGTGGGGCTCTGTGGATGGGGATTTATGTGCAGCTGGTTGGGTGGGGAGCTGGGTGCAGATGGCTTGTCGGGGTGGTTCCGGTGCAGGAGGAATAGAGCTGATCAGAAGGGGGGATCTGGGTGAAGGGGACTGAGGGTCAGCAGGAGGGGCTGAGTATGAGGGAGTCTGGATGCATGGGGGCTGGGCAGATGGGGGACCAGCTCCCTGTACAGAGATCCTTCCCCATGTAACTGAGCAGTGATGGGTGCAGGAAGCATGCAGGGGAAGGAGGTGTGGAGTATGCAAAGCTTCCTAAAGCCGGGGAGAAATCTGGGGGTGGGTCTGAGATGGCCCCAGATGCTGTGCGTGGAAAGAGGAAGTCCTGTCCTCCCCAGTCCAGCCAGGACTAGAAGCTGAGCCCGACGCAGGGTAGGAGCCACCAGCCAGGTCCCCAATCCCTCCCCATGCCTCACAGTGATTTACCCCTTTGGCAGCTGCCTTGGGTACCTGAAACATACTGCTTGGGAGGGTCGCATGACTGCTCTTATGGCTTCCCTTTGCTTCCCTGTCAAAAAGTCTGTGGGGAAGCAAAGAAATCTGCAGGATACAAATTCTGCATGTGTGCAGTGGTGCAGAATTCCCCCAGGAGTATTATAATAGTCCCCTTCATGTTTCCACTTTTTCAAAATCTTCAGACTACTAAATGATATGATGTAGTTTTGGTAGGACAAAATTTAATTATCAACTGTTAATACTATTAAGTAGAGTGAGAGTAAATTAGATCCTTTTAGGCACGCCTTTATGCTATCCAACATCTTGTAGTCAACTGTAATGGAAGACAACAAATTGGATTGTAGGTGAAATCATTCGTCCAAACAGATCCTGCTGATCCACGTCACGTTTCGTTGAACATAACTGATCTTAGCTTCCTGAACATCCCTAAATAAATGTTGATTGTCAGACAATAGTTCTTGATGGTTGGTGCCTATAGTGTTAACAGCCTTTGGTGTTCTATTCACTACAGACACATGAAGTCATATTCAGCATCCAAAAAAAAATTATAATCTAAATAGATCATATGAAATTAGGAGAAGGGGATAAAACCTACATTGATCCAGGTGGGGATTTTCACAGTGCTGTTATGTGTATTTTCATTTTTTGGGAAAGTGCCCCAGCCACCATTCCAATTTACCATCTGTCCCTAATCCATTCCACATTGTTAATTCATGTTAACAATACTCTTTCTCCAGCTCTTGTCTTTTATGCTCTGGTAGTCTCTTTGCTCCCAGTCCAGATATAGAAATGCTAGCCCTGGGCATGAGAAGGTTTATTGCCATCATATTTTCTATACAATATTTTTCAGTACCGCTACCAAATGAATGCTACCTAATGTGTTACACTAATGTGTGCACTATAGGAACACACTGATGCATTACTGTACAGTGGAATATTTTAAAGGCAGGCCTGTGAATCTTAGTGGGGAATACCCTTTTTGTAGTGTCTTTTTTTCCAGTCTGAAGCATTCTACATGCAGATAAAGATTCTGATTTTTTAAATAACTCTTTAATAGTGTGTGTATGTGTAGGCTTATTTTCAAGAGTCTGACAATAATGCTCTTGTTCAACCCTGAATTTAGATTTCAAATGCTATGTGTTGGTCACTGAACACATACTTTGGATTAAATGAGTCCTAGCAAAGTGGTTCAGGACATCAGCAGTGTATGCATTAGTGCTGATGGAGCCTCAAATGCCTAATGGTTTGTCTTTGGGAGAGATATTTGGATTAGAAAAAATGAAACCGCTTTGGTTGGGAAAATATTGTCATAACAGACTTACTCTTTTTTTTGGCCTGGCTCTCTGCAGCCTTACACCTGACTAGTCACTTTAAACTAATGGAAAGTGGATCTTAAATTCTCTCAGGACAGAACAATAGGGGTTTATACTTTTAGCTTATTTTATGTGAACTGGTTACCACTATTCCAGGGGTTCTCAAACTGGGGATCAGGACCCCTGAGAGTGTTATGAGGTTATTACATGGGGGGTCGCGAGCTGTCAGCCGCCGCCCCAAAGCCCACTTGCCTCCAGCATTTATAATGGCATTAAATACATTTAAAAGTGTTTTTAATTTATAAGGGGAGAGGGGGGTCGCACTCAGAGGCTTGCTATGTGAAAGGGGTTACCAGTGCAAGATTTTGAGAACCACTGCACTATTCCTTGTACTGACTGAAGTCCTATGCTACAAGAGATCTGAATGGTAAAGAGAGAAGCTGCTGTTCATTGTATGCTTTCTTAGATCTTCTCTCTTGAAGACTATGAAAAGAAATGCAAGTCATACTTATTTTGGTATAACCACAGAAAAGGCATTTGTTACCATAACTAAAAGAGCAACCACCCACCTGTAAATGTCAGAGGTTCGTTAGGATTTTCGGAAATGACTCACGGGGCACTAATAGCAATCTAACAATTTGTTTCTTTAT
This sequence comes from Dermatemys mawii, assembly GCA_007922305.1. Classification (NCBI taxonomy): domain Eukaryota; kingdom Metazoa; phylum Chordata; order Testudines; family Dermatemydidae; genus Dermatemys; species Dermatemys mawii. The sequence goes on from ML677334.1 coordinate 49,865,156, forward strand.
TAAGGGGTGGGGAAATGGGTGCAGTCAATGACTAATTACACTAATTACCTATTGAACAAATTTATCAAACAGGTGAGTATTAATCAATTCTAATAAACAGGTTCCTATTACAAAACATAAACTACTATTACTACCAGAGGGCCACAACTATTTACCTAAGAGACATGAGATATTTTGATAACATTCACAACAAGGGAAAACAATTACAGGGAAAGGACACCTCAGACTCTGAGGGGAACACTCACAGAAGTGGGGAACACAAGTAACAACACACATCCTGAGGTAAAATTCACAATAATGAAAAGAAAAAGATCACAAATTCTGACGTGTTATTTGCATGTGAACACTTACATAAACAAAACACACAAACAGCATTACGAACTCGAACTCGAGCGGCACACTTTTTGCACTCAAGGGACATTCGGGAGAGCAGTCGTCTGGGTTGATCAGGCCCGGACCGTGAGACGCCTCTGAGGCTTTTGGCGCCAATTCTTAGAAATAAAAAGCTGAGGGGAAAAACACCCTCAGTGCCTGGTTGGGCAGATGTAAATAAGGCCCTGTCACTAGGCAGATCAGCTGCCTGCTGGGCCAGTGTGCTTACCCAAGGCATAGGTGACGCCCCTGTGGCTCTATTTCCACCGGGCAGAATTTCACAGCTTTGCTGACACAGCTGGAAAAAAGGCAGGAAACACAGATCTGAGCGGCCAGGACAAACATAGAGTCAGACACACGTGCAGGGAAGCCATATTTAACACCACCTAACATAATTAAGCCAGTCACCAAGTACATAATAAAACATTCCCACTTAGGACAAACTGATAGACCTTTAGAGTATTTGTCCAAGCGGGAGAAATCCCAAAGTCCAAACACTGTCTAGGAGTGTCCTGGCAGCAGCCATGTCCCCTTATAAAAGAAGGGCTCCTCCTGCTGGAGTGCCTCTGTTCATCACCACAGTAGCAGTCTCCCAACAAGGGCAAAGGAGTCTCTTCCTAGTTTCTTTTCTGTGGAGCAACATTCACTGTATTGGCTTTCCCTGATGCTCACAAGTTCTTTAATGCTGATTAGAGCCTAACTCCGTAGTTGTGGCTAAAAGCCTCTGCCTGCAGCAGCTACAGTTTTATCCAAGGTGGTCTCTCTTCAATGTGCTCATTATTAGTGCTTTGAGCCCAGCCCTTTCTCCATTTTTAGATGTCCTCTGACATTCCCCAGCTTGTTCAAGAGCTATTGAACACAGCAGGTGCTGTGTCTTAATGGGGCAATTTCCTCTTCAAAGGGCTGTTCCTTTGCTGCAGCTATTCAATTCTGTGAAGGGAGCAGAAGCCATAGGCACTGTTGAGGTTTCGTTATGTAAGTGACCAAATGTGAATCCTTCCCACACTGACCGATGTCCCTTACGGCATGAATGAGGCTGTGCCATCCATGTCTATCATGCTGCTTGCTGGCGTGGCAACCAGTTTATTTCTATAACTAACTTGCTTGTTAATATAGGTTGTTGGCCTATGCCTCAGCCCAGAGGGCCAGTGGAGAGCTCTGCATCTGTATCCTACCTGATTGAGATGCCCCTACAAGGAGTTAAAACTCCCACCAGAATAGTTCTCAAGGTTGTTGAAATGCACAAGCCTTCCTACTGAATCAAAGTAGGCCTCAGGGAACGAGGTGGCCATAACTAGAAATCATTATAAGAGGGCTACTGGAGTTGCTGGAGATTCTCTACCCTCTCGGTCCTCATAATTTAGAACAATTATATAGGAACAAGGATTTTTAAAAATATAGTTACTGTGTTCCAGAGCTGCATCAGTTAAGAAGGCTCCTATTCCCTACATACAACCAAGCAGCCATGGCAACAATCTTTGTGAGGAGGAAGCTCTGTCAGTAATGGCAAGACTCGACTACAAAATTAAGTTGACCTAAGGTAGAATTGGAAAGGGTAACCTAGGGAGGTGGTGGAATCCCCTTCCTTAGAAGTTTTTGAGCTCAGGCTTGACAAAGCCCTGGCTGGGATAATTTAGTTGGGGGTTGGTCCTGCTTTGAGCAGGGGGTTGGACTAGATGACCTCCTGAGGTCCCTCCCAACCCTGATATTCTATGATTCTGCATCAACATACAGCCATCACAGTAATTGAATCGTTTTTACATCTCCACATTACACTCACTGTGTCAGCAGTACATGTCTTCACCAGGAGAGCTTGAACCGCTTTAACTGCCAGTGTGGGGCTGCTTCTGAAAGGCAGCAACAGTTGATGTCAGCTATTCAGTGTCTGCGCTGACACTGTATCAACCTAACTATGTCAACTGAAGCACTATGACTCTCGCAGAGTTGGAATTTAGTCGGTGTAGTGGGCGAATTACATCGGTGGGAACACCATTGCAGTGTAGACGCTAACAGAGTTAAGTTGACGTAAGCTGACCTTACTCTTTAGTGTAGACGAGACCTTAGTAAGTCCAAAACAGTATATTTTGTTGCAGACTCAAAGTGTCCTGAAGTGCCACAGAACAGCAGAGAATCTTTCAAGGGAGGGTCCAGACTTAAAACATCATGAGGAATTAACTAAAATGAGACTCCTGCCCTGAACATCCCTCTCAGACAAAAGCAGCCACAACTGGAGCTTTTTTTCTTTCTTTTCTTTTCAGCCCCAGAATTCCTGGGGAGTAGTGAGTGACTACAGAAGGAAGAACACCTGGGTGATTGGGGGGGGAGAAGGGGTACTGCCTTTTTATTTTTCCTCCTGTTCCTTGAGGAATTTTAACTTCAAGATCTTTCTCCTGAGCGTCCTGTATTTCCCCATCCACTCTTTCCCTGCCCTAAAGTGATTAAAGCATAGCTGGAATAAGAGTACAGAAGAAAAATACTTCATAATAGAGTGTTCTGCTTGCTGATGAAGCTGTATAATCCTGGCTTTAACATCCATTGGGAAATATATCAGCTTGAAACTTCACACCAACCACATCAGTTGTCATTCAAAGCCATTTCATAACTGTTAAAAGACTACCACTGACAATTTTACCAGGCTGGCTAGCCTCTGCTACATCTGGTTCAGACTGCATAGGATACTCCTGTATATTATTATTAGGGCCCTTCATTTTTTGTTGTTGTTGTTTAATTTTTCCGGGAAATTTATCAGTGTTGTTATTACAACAAAAATGCTGAAACTGGTGCAAAAAACGATTACTAATTTTTCCTGTTATGCATTGGAATTGTTTCTGGTGTATGGAAAGACAGGGGAAAAACATATTCAGTAGATTAATGCATTGATGAACAGAATTCAATGTGGTTTGCTGCAGAACTAAAACAAAACTCAAAACAAAATGTCACCTCTGAGTTTAAGAAAACAATATATCTAATCCCCAAATAAAACTTTTCATGTAAATAAACAGTTTATTGTTCTGGAGTTGTAAATATTTGTAGGCTAATAGTTCTATTTAATAAGTGGGCCCGATATTTTAAAATATTTATAAACACTCACGGTCTTACGTGATGTTCTTCATTGTAATTTCCAAAAGTCATGCATAGTGTAGGCTTGCAGCAATCTTTTAAAGGAGTCTTTTCAACGGCCCCTTCTCTGTTAACAGCTTGAAATGTGTACATGGTGCGCATGAGATTCATCAGTACATTCAGATCAGTGGTAGGCAACCTATGGCACGGGTGCCAAAGGTGGCACACGAGCGGATTTTCAGTGGTACTCATACTGCCTGAGTCCTGGCCACTAGTCTGGGGGACTCTGCATTTTAATTTAATTTTAAATGAAGTTTCTTAAACATTTTAATAATTGTATTTACCTTACATGCAACAATAGGTTAGTTATATATTATATACTTCTAGAAAAGGGCCTTCTAAAAAACATTAAAATGTATTACTGGCACGCGAAACCTTAAATGACAGTGAATAAATGAATACTCAGCGCACCACTTCTGAAAGGTTGCTGATCCCTGATTCAGATGCATGTGTGCTACAGACCTTGCATCCGTGCCTGTTTGTGTGTATCTTCTATCTAGACCAGTGTTTCCCAACCTTTTTTGGCCACTTAACGCTTTTTAGCCTGGTATATATTTACAGAACACTTATAATATTATTTTGTAGTAGTTTGGTTTTCAAATAAAAAAATGCGTTATTTATGCTCAAATACATTTTATTTTATAAAACAAAGCAAAAATACAAATTTCAAATAACTTGAACTAACAATTTCTAACTAGAAAGCATGCATAAAGTAGTATAAAAATCAAGTGCAAGAGTCAAAATTAAAAACAATGTTCTAATTAAAAAACAGTTTGTATATATATACAAACACCAAACAAATTAGATTTTTACTAGGAAAATCTATTTTTATAAACAGAAATACAAATCTGAATTTAGTGGGATTGGTGTTTCTGCATTTTTGAATCACAAATTTGCTTACTATTAGGAATAGTGCTGGAAAGTTGAATCCTCACGTCAGGTGCCTCCTCTCCACCTGGTTACCTCCTTTAATACCAATCCGCTTACAGGTTTTGATAGACAGGTCTGGGTTCTTTTGGATCCCACCACCCACTCAGCAGGGTGTATCTTCTTTCTTTTTTCTAGGAAATTATTTGGCAGTGCCTCCACCTCCCTCACTCCTTACTGGCAGGGTCACCAGGGCAGCGTGGGAGGAAAATTCTAACTACAGAGTAATCTCCACTTACTGACCAGATAGTTGGAGACTTCCAAGAAATAACACCAATTCATACAAAATATTCAACACACTAATTATATTAAATAGGAGACAAATACAACATAACAGGGTAAAACACTATTTTTAGGGTCACCAGTGCCCTGAAAATACCTGTGAATTGATGTATCAAATGTAAAATTACTGTCTCCTTGGTATGCATACTGTGCTGGGGCCCTTGGTGACCTATAACCACAAAATTCCTCTCTGCAGCGGTGTAGCAGTGTGGCTGACTGGGTTTGGTACAGCCCCAAGGACTCACAAGTGGGAGAAGGTGGTAAGTTCCTCCATGGGTGTAGTGTGCAGCAGGTTATAAAATCCTCAGACCCTCACTCCCTAGCTTGAGGACACAGTTCAGGGAGTAGGGGGTACCTAAAACAAATTACCTGACTAAACAATGGGGCACTCACAGTCTCCATGAATGATCCTCAGGTTCAGAGATGACTGGACTCCTCAGTCTCTGCAGAAGAACTGCTTTCTGCTGGCAGGGACCCTCCTCAGGCAGGAATCAGGCTGCATCAGTTCCAGGATTTCCCCTCACCACAAAGAGGTGCAGGGATCAAGGTGTAGGTTACACAACAACACTAACATCCAAACTGTAGCCTCCCAGCCCCGTGTCCAGACACACACTCAGCAGGCTGCTTCCCTGGACAAGAGGACAGAGCAGAGCTGACCATGTGGTGACCGGTCTCACCTAAGGAGCTGGAGGGTGAACTCAGCCCGGCTGTGGAAGTTTCCCAGCAAACTCTACAAATGGGGAATCACCAGTGGGGAAGGAAAAATCCCGCTGAGGGATCTGCTGGCAGTTGCCTAAACACCAGTTCTCAGGGGGAACCCTGAATGCAAGCCTAGGACTCACCAGCTCCCCACACAGCCAGTCCTCCCCTTTTCCTCCCTGGCTCTCCACTCACTCAGAATGGCTTCTCCCCTTTCCTCCACTCCCTGAGAGAGAGACTCACTCCCTAGTGATTACTGGGCAGACTCTGAGTCTGCCAGCAGACAGAGACCCACGAGTCCATGTAATCTCCTTGGGGGTTACACAAATTTAAAATTAAAAAAAATTAAAGACTTTTTTCAAAAATTATGATTCTTTCACGGAACACTTATTCACATCATGCGGAACACCAGTGTTCCGCAGAACACAGTTTGGGAAACTCTGATCTAGACTAATAGACTTACTTCAACAGGTAGCTTTGCATCTACATACAGACTAATGTATTATCATAATACATATGTTTCATGCAATTTATTTTATTAGGAAAATACAAATGTTATTTTTTGTTTATTTGAATGATATAAAAGTAGGATGAAAATCAGGGGAGAAAGGAATAATACTTTTTGTAAAACCTGGGATATTTTCAACAAAAGTGATTTTAAACTGAAACTGAAGGGGACTAAATATCTTTTATACAGAAATTGCTTCCTATCCTAAATATTAGGACGGGGAGGAGGAAATACTGCAGTGTCCAGATACCAAAGCTTGGTAAATGTTGGTGTTTTAATGGTAGCCATTGTACCTTCTATTTTTGTCTTCAGCAGAGTTTTTTTTTAATTGTATATGTACTGATTTTTAAAAATTGGAGCAAAAAGCAGCGTGATCCAATTTAGAATGCATAGCAATACTAGTGAACTAATTATAATTTTGCCATGAGCGACTGTCAAAATCATAAAACTGCCAGTCTGTCTGGTTGTGGGCAGCATTCTATATCAAGACATCTGGCAGAATCAGCAGAGGCTGATTGGCTTGCCAGACTATTGACTGTGTGCAGGAACAAAAAAATTCACTGAGTTTCGGAAAACTAGGTGTACTCTGCAGCTGAAGAAGTGCCCCCTGTGCCTATCACCACCTAATGAAGTGTCAATTGGCACTAGGCAAATGAATCTGACTGCCACCCCCACAATGGCTGTTACAAATACTCTTGCTGCTCTCAAATTCCTCCACCACTCTTTACAGAGAGGTGGAGTATTACTGTATTTGTCTAATAATGCCTAGCACCTTTTTGTAACATACAAGGGCCAAAGAGCTTTGCCGCAAGACTCACATATGTGGCACTGCCCTAGGAGAAGAGTGCGGGGCTGTTGCATGTGTACCATTGCATTCTCTTTTTGCATTATTTCCACAGAATATAAAATTAATCATTACAAAAATCATCAGCCAGTTTAAATTGCTAAACCGCTTCTAATTGACGTTAGTAGATAAGGTCTTTGGGGGCAAGGATCATTTTGTTTGAGGCCCAGTCTACACTGGCAAGTTTCTGCACAGTAAAGCCACTTTCTGCACTGTAACTCCCGAGGTGTACGCACTGTCAAGCCACTTCGTGTGCAGAAACTGTGAATTTGCAGTGCTCTTAAAAAAAATCACCCTGACAAGAGGTGTACAGCTTTCTGCGCTGGGGCTACAACGCCATGGTGCCAGTGTAGACACTGTGGTGATTATAGCGCTGCAATTGGTTTCCAGGAGGTGTCCCACAATCTCTCTGGACATCGGTTTGAACTCTACTGCCCTGCCCTCAGTTGACCAATTGTCATCCCCACCCCATACATTCCTTTGCAAATTTGAAAGTCCTCTTCCTGTTTGCTCAGTGATGCATGCAGTGGTCTCAGAGCATCTTCCTTTGGTGGCCATGCCTGTTCCACACACCAGGCAATCCCCTGACTGGAGCAATGCTAAGCTGCTAGACCTCATCAGCATTCGGGGAGAAGAGCTTGTGTAGTCCCCTCTGCGCTCCACCGTAGGAATTATGATACCTATGGACAGATTTCACAATCCATGACAGAAAGGGGCCATGACCAGGACATATTGCAGTGTAGGGTCAAAGTGAAGGATCTACGGAATGCCTACTACAAGGCATGGGATTTTGAGAAAGGGGTGGAATGGGGGGTGAGGCGATGGCAGTGCAGAGGCGGGAAGAGGCAAGGCCAGGGATGGAGAGGGGTTAAGCATCCACCAGGCAGAGGGGAAGTCGGCACCCATGAGCCCAACGGTTGACTTTCCTCACTCCAAAGTGGTCAGTGACCAATTGGTAGCAGCCTGGAGTAGCCAGCTTCCACAATTCAATAACCATGCACTTTTCCAATGACAGGACAGCTCTTATTCTTGTGTCCTTGCGCTGCAGAGCTGGGCAAGCTCGTCACAGTCCCATGAATGTGGCTTTCCTCATGCAAAAGTTCTGCAGCCACTTCTCGTCATCCCAGACGTGCATCACGATGTGATCCCACCACTTAGTGCTTGTTTCGCAAGCCCCAAAGCAGCATTCCACGGTTGTCAGAACCTCTGTGAATACCACAAGCAATCCTGTGTCATAGCTGCTATGCGTGGCGAGATCAATGTCACGCTCCTCTTGCCTTTGTAGTTTAAGGAATAATTCCCCTGCCACTCGTGACATATTGGTCAGAGTGGGCAGCATACTGGTCAGCAGTTTGGGATCCATTCCTGCAGCCCAAAAGAGGCAGTGCACGCAGTACACAAACCGTTGAAAGATGGCACCAAATGCGGACGGAAGCACAGGGATTGCTGGGATGTGAAGCAATGCATCACAGGGCCTTGGGCCTGGACCCAGAATGCCTCACGACCCCCTCCACCTGCCCACAAGTATTAATGGCAAAAAAGAAACAGGTGCTTTGTAGGATAGTTGCCCAGAGTGCAGCGCTCCAAATAAAGCTGCAAGTGTGAAGACGCTATTACTCAGCAGCTGTCAGTGGGAACACACAAGAGCGGTTTTCCTTCTGCACTCTCTGAGCAGCGCTGTAACTTTGCCAGTGTAGATGTGCCCTTACTCTGTACAGCTCCTACCCTAATGTCAACCTGACCCTGTTTAAGGGCTTGTCTACACTGGCAATGTTAAGGCGCTGCCACAGCAGCACTTTAACGTGGCTTGTGTGGTCACGGCAGAGCACTGGGAAAGAACTTTCCCAGTGCTCTCAAAAAACCACGTCCATGACGGGTATAGCTACTATCTATACTGGCACGTTATAGTGCTGAAACTTGCAACGCTCAGGTGGGTATTTTTTCACACCCCTGAGTAAGAAACTTGCAGCACTGTAAAGTGCCAGTATAGACAAGCCCATAGGCATACTGGTGCTATTAATTAATTTTATTCAATTATTGCGATTTGCCAGTTGAAATGAATCCTTTAGTGCCTGTAAAGCAGTTCCTATTGCCATAGGCTAAGTGTTGCACACCTCTCTGCATCAAGTGGGTTAAACTTTGTTTTTCCTCATAACTCAAAATGGAGCTTATGAAGTTTATTCACCCAAATATCTATGCTAGCAATAAGTTAATTTTGTTCTTTCCTGGAGATGTGCTGAGGCAACAATATCTACTGCTATCAATGCTTAGCTGTAGGTGTAAAGACCCTTCCTCGTACAAATATATTTAGCACATAATTAACTCTCTCTCTCTCTCTTTCTCTGTATATATGTGTAATGTAATCTATGTATAATACAGATGCTAGAGGTGTGTTTTCTTAGGCTATGGCTACACTAGAGAGCTTACAGTGGCACAGCTGCACCAATGCAACTGTGCTGCTATAAGCGATGTAGTACCGTGGCTCTAAGCTCTTAATTACTCCAGCCCCTGCAAGCAGCAGTAGCTATGTCCAGCAGGAGAAGCTCTCCCACCAATATAGTGCTGTCCACACCAGCACTTAAATTGTCATAAGTTATGTTGTTCAGGGGGCGTGGCTAACTTACACCCCTGAGCAACATAGTTTATGTTGACCTAAGCTGTAGCGTAGCCAGAGCCTCCAAAGAGAAAATTAGCACAATGGTGTGCACATAGACACTTGTAATGTTTAAAAGCCACATTTAAACTTTTTTTCCCCTTATCGGTGGGGAAGGCCTTCTCTGCCCTGATTCCAGCAACCAGTGGGGCTACACCCTACAAACCCCAATCATAGACAAGGAAAGTCAGATTTTGTACCACTGGTACTTAGCTGAGTTTCAAGCAAATAATGACTTTCCACGTCTGCACTATGGATTTGTACTGGCGCAGATACATTGGATGGTGATATCTGGGGAAAATTCCCAATGTAAACAAGGCCTAAATAACTTAGCTAATGATTGCACAGTATTTGCGCTAAGGAAGAAACATATTCTGGTGGAAATCTATCGGGGAGGGAGTGACAGAGGTAAAGACAGGCCTTAGTTGGTTCACAATTGCCACAGAACCATGACTTCTGGAATTATGTTAAAATTGCAGAGAGTTACACAACTCTTCTTAACTGTAGTCTTAGTAGTACATGTTACTTCAGTACATCATAAAGCTGTGAGTACTAGCGCTACTAAACATGAACAACTATTTTTTTTCACTAATTCAGTCAGTTCAAAGCAATTTTTACACAAAATATTATGCCAAATAAAAATGGTCATATTGCCTCTTCTGTAATGTCATCAATTATATGCAATTAACCTGTTTAACTTTCCAAGGCTAGTCTAGATACTGATGCTAAGGCTAGGGCATACTATAAGTGCTGTGTGGAGAGGAGGGGAGCAGAGTTGTTGGTGGGTTTTGCTGTATGTTCTGTTTTGTCTGGCATTGGGTGGTAGAAAGAAATGCAATAAGACTTTGTGCCGGTATGGTAGTCTTCAGTACAATGCCAGAGAATTGGTTTGCCTGCAGTTGAGCACAGTGAATAGCAGGTAGAATAGGGCTGGCTTTAGACCACAGACAGAATAGGCTGTAAACCAAGGCAGGAAAAAAATGAGGGAGGGTGTAGATACTCCACTTTTCTGAGAGCCCTGATTATTTTGTAACCTGAATAAAAGGACTTGGGCGCTAAAACATCCCGATGCTCTTCTGCTGCTTCTACTTGCTGTAAAAGGACAAAGAATTTTTAAGGGCTTGTCTACCACTAAAATACCACAGCAGTACAGCTGCGCTGCTGTTCCACTTCAATATAGCTGCTACTTGTGCTGATGAGAAGGATTATCCCATCGGTATAGGCAGTCTACCTCTCTGAGAGGCAGTCGCTGAGTGGATGGAAGAATTCTTCCATCAGCCTACTCCTGCCGATACGGGTGCTCGGTTTGGCTTAACTATGCTGCTCATGAGTGTTAATTTTTCACTCCCTTGACTGACATCATTAACCCAACCTAATTTTCTAGTGTAGATCAGCCCTAAGTATAAGACAATGTAGAGAGAATTTGTGGTGCAGGACTGATTTCATTGTTGCCCTGTCTGGGCTGCAGCAGTGGGGAAAGGGAAACTTTGCAAGACCAGGGAGAATCTTCATAGGAATTTCACCAGAGTGAGCTTCTGAGAAGATTTAAGATTAGCAGCCGTGTTATATATATCTGTAACTAAGACAAGGAAGACTTGTGGTACCTTAAAGACTAACCAGATTATTTCAGCATAAACTTTCGTGGGCTACAGCCCACTTCATCGAATGCATAGAATGGAACAGAAGTAAGATGTATTTATATACACAGAAAGCAAAAAAAGTTGTACATTACCATATCAATTCTAAGAGGCTGTTTAATTTGGATGGGCCATTATCAGCAGGAGAAAAAAATCTTTGTAGTGGGTCTCTGTGTGACAGGTGATGAGAACTTTTGAAGGGAAATTAACTAGGGAAATGCAATCAATTAGTGTAATGACAAAGCCATTGGCTTTGTCATGAATTCATGAATGGCTTTGTTATTACACTAATTGATTGCATTTCCCTAGTTAATTTCCCTTCAAAAGTTCTCAGACAGAGATCCACTACAAAAGGGTTTTTTTCTCCTGTTGATAATTTTTCCACATCCTTCTTGTAGTGTGGTTTCCCAAAACTGGACACAGTACTCCAGATGAGGCCTCACCAATGTCAAATAGAGGGGAATGATCACATCCCTTGACCTGCTGGCAATGCCCCTACTTATACAGCCCAAAATGCCATTAGCCTTCTTAGCAACAAGGGGACACTGTTGACTCATATCCAGCTTCTCGTCCACTGTAACCCCTAGGTCCTTTTCTGCAGAACTGCTGCCTAGCCATTTGGTCCCTAGTCTGTAGCAGTGCATGGGATTCTTCTGTCTTAAGTGCAGGACTCTGCACTTGTCATTGTTGAACCTCATCAAATTTCTTTTGGCCCAATTCTCTAATTTGTCTAGGTCCCTCTGTATCCTATCCCTACCCTCTAGCATATCTACCACTCCTCCCAGTTTAGTGTCATCTGCAAACCTGCTGAGGGTGCAGTCCACACCATCCTCCAGATCATTGATAAAGATACTGAATAAAGAAGCTTACAAGAAGTGGAAGATTGGACTTACTGCTGTGTGGTGTTTGTCTTGTGGCTAGAACTGTTGTGTTTAATTTTTCATAGGACAGCCTAGTTCAAAACCACATAGAAGTGTTAAATTAAAATGCAAATACTTGTTTTATTCAATTTGGAACACAAAGCGTTTTGGATAATATCAGGAAACATGATACACTAAAGTTTAATACACTTGCTAAAGTAGGAAGAAATTCCTATATACACTATCTTCTATAACACCTTTTTGCAATTGTTTGAAATAAACTGCCTCTGACTTGTTGCATCCAAAGAAAAAGTGAATACTCGTCTTTTCATCCACAATTTGGTGCTGTGACTCAGATGGCAATGCCCAGCTGAGGCAGCAGAGACTACTGCAAACTGTTCCCCTTTGAGAGTGGAGAACTCCAGCTTCAGGACAGCAAAGTTGGTATAAATCTTGAGGATGGTAAAGTTCATATAAAGCTCGTATAAAGCTGTTATAAAGCTTGAGGACGGCAAAGTTGGAATAAAGCTGGTATAAAGCTTGAGGACGCCAAAGTAGGTATAAAGCTGATATAAAGTTTAAGGACGGTAAAGTTGGTATAAACCTGGCATAAAGCTCGTATAAAGGAGAAGATGGCAAAGTTGGTATAAAGCTGGTATAAAGCTAGTGTAAAGATTGAGGACGGCAAAGTTGTTATAATGGTGGTATAAAGCATGAGGATGGAAAAGGTGGTATAAAGCCTGAGGATGGAAAAGATGGTATAAAGGTTGAGGATAGCAAAGTTGGTATACAGCTGGTTTAAAGCTGGACTAAAGCTTGAGGACGGTAAAGTTGCACTAAAGCTGGTATAAAGCTTGAGGACAGCAAAGTTGATATAAAGCTAGAACAAAGGTCGAGGATGGCAAAGTTGGTATAAATCTGGTATAAAGCTGGTATAAAGGTCGAGGATGGCAAAGTTGGTATAAAGCTGGTATAATTGTGGCATAAAGCTTGATGATGGCAGAGTTGGTACAAAGCTGGTATAAAGCTTGAGGACGGCAAAGTTGGTATAAAGCTCGTATAAAGCTGGTATAAAGCTTGAGGACAGCAAAGTTGGTATAAAACTAGTATAAAGCTTGACTGCAAAGTTGGTATAAAGCTGGTATAAAGCATGAGGACGGCAAAGTTGTTATAAAGCTAGTATAAAGCTTGAGGATGGCAAAGTGGAATAAAATCTGGTATAAAGCTTGAGGATGACATAGTTGGTATAAAGCTGGTATAAAGCTTCAGAACGGCAAAGTTGGTATAAATCTGCTATAAAGCTTGAGGTCAGCAAAGTTCGTGTAAAGCTGATATAAAAATGGTATAAAGCTTGAGGATGGCAAAGTTGGTATAAATCTAGTATAGAGTATGAGGATGGCAAAGTTGGTATAAAGCTGGTATAAAAATGGTATAAAGCTTGAGGCAAAGTTGGTATAAGGCTGGTATAAAGCTTTAGGATGGCAAAGTTGATCTAAAGCTGGTATAAAGCTTGAGAACGGCAAAGTGGGTAGAAAGCTGGTTTAAAACTGGTATAAAGCAGGAGGATGACAAAGTTGCTATAAAGCTGGACGGATCTGTATCCGTGACACATCCTGTTTGTTATTTACCACTCTCCCAATCTTTCTGTCATCTGAGGATTTTGCAGTGATGATTGTACATTTACTTCCAAGTCACTGATCAAAATAGCATAGGGCCAAGAACCAATCCCTGCACGATCCTACTAGAAAGACACCTGTCCGATAAGGATTTATCATTTTACATTTTGAGACCTATTAGGGTATGTCTTCACTACAGACTTATGTCAATTGTGTTAAGGTCGATTTTGTAAAGCAGACTGTATAAAATCGATTTTGTGCGTCCCCACAAAACACTGCAAGTCGGCAGCGTTCGTCCACACTACAGTGGAAAGCATCAACATAGCGAGTGATGCACTGTGGGTAGCTATCCCACAGTTCCCGGAGTCCCAGAAGACACCATTTTGAGCTTTCTCCGTTCCCAACACCCTCTCCCCACAGTGCCCCACCCGCTGTGAAAGCAACTGCAAACAGTCATTTCGCGCGCTTTTCCTGCCTGCGCTGACGCCATAGCAGTGGAAGCATGGAGCCTGCTCAGGTAACCGCTGCAGTAATGGCCATTGTGAACATCTCGTGCATTGTTGTGGACTTTATACTGCATCGTATGCACAAGAATGCGATCAGGAGACGACTGCGCAATCAGGAGGGTGACGACACTGATGAGGACATGGACACTGACGTTTTTGAAAGTAGGGGGTCTGACAATCTGGCAATTTTGGTGGCAATGAGGCAGGCTCATGCTGTGGATTCTGGGCCAGGGAAACAAGCACTGCGTGGTGGGATCGCATAGTGCTGCGGGTCTGGGATGACTAGCAGCGGCTCAGAAACTTTCGCATGCGTAAGGACACGTTCATAGAACTTTGTGACTTGCTTTCCCCTGCCCTCCAGCGCGAGAATACTAAAATGAGAGAAGCCCTCACAGTTCAGAAGCGAGTGGCAATAGCCCTGTGGAAGCTTGCAAAGCCAGACAGCTACCAGTCAGTCGCGAATCAATTTGGAGTGGGTAAATCTACAGTGGGGGTTCTGTGATGCAAGTAACCAGGGCAATCATTGATCTGCTGCTATCCAGGGTTGTGTGTCTGGGAAACATGCAGGCTACAATAGATGGCTTTGCCATGATGGGATTCCCTAACTGTGGTGGGGCTATAGATGGGACTCATATCCCTATCTTGGCACCAGACAATGAGGCCGGAGAGTACAGAAACCGCAAGGGATACTGTTCAATGATCATGCAAGCACTGATTGACCACAAGGGACGTTTCACCGACATCTACGCGGGATGGCGGGGAAAGGTTCATGACGCTCATATGTTCAGGAACTCTAGGATTTTTAGACAGCTTGAGCAAGGCACTTTCTTCCCAGACCAGAAAATTATTGAAATGCCGATCGTTATCCTTGGGGACCCAGCCTACACCTTAATGCCCTGGCTTATGAAGTCATACACAGGATCCCTGGATAGGAGTCAGGAGCTGTTCAGCTATAGGTTGAGCAAATGCAGCATGGTTGTAGAGTGTGCATTTGGCCGTCTTAAAGTGAGGTGGCGAACCTTACTTACTCGCTCAGACCTCAGCGAAAGACATGTGCCCATTGTTATTGCTGCTTGCTGTGTGCTCCACAATCTCTGTGAGAGCAAGGGGGAAACGTTTATGGCTGGGTGGGAGGCAGAGGCAAATGTCCTGTCCGGTGCTTATGAGCAGCTGGACAGCAGGGCAAGTAGAAGAGCGCACCAGGAGGCGCTGCACCTCAGGGAAGCCTTGAGAACCAGTTTTGTGACTGCCCAAAGTGCCGTTGAAAACCCACTCCCTTGCACTGCTCAGCATTAAGCCTGCTGCCCTCCGGCCCCATAAAGCTGTTGAAAACCTGCTCCCTTGCTCTGCTCACTGTTAAGCCTGCCACCCTTGCACCCTTCTTTCCCACCTCCACGCTTGCAAAGGAAATAAATTCACTTTTTTAAAAAGCGTGCATTCTTTAATGATTATTCTCAAATTCAGACTGGCAAGGTAGCCAAGAAGGGGTGGGTGAGGAGGGAAACCAGCAGTCAGGGTGATGGATGAGGGAAGGGGGGGACAAAGACACAGAACATTTCAAAACTTCTGTGATAAAGACAGCCTTCTGCTGTCTTGTGGGGTACAGTGGGTCAGTCCCCGGAGCCTCCCCCCTGCCGCGTTCTCACCCCGTGTAGGGGTCGGGAGGCTATGGAACTTGGGGAGGAGGGGAGGTGGTTACACAGGGGCTAGAGAGGCGATCTTTGGTCCTGCTGATGCTCCAGCAGACACCGGAGCATGTCACTTTGGTCCTCCATTATCCGCTGCATTGCATCCATCCTCCTTTCTTCATGTTCCTGCCATCTCTCCTCCCATGCTGCTATTGCTGCCCTGGATGTATTCAGCGAGTCTAAAAAATTTTCTCTCCATGTGCTCTAGCAAGCTGACTCAGCGCGGGAGAGATCAACAAGCTCTGTGAACATGTCATCTCTTGGGTTTTTTTTTCACTTTCTTATCTGCGCTAGCCTCTGAGATGGGCATGTTAGGTGAGGGAGAACCAAGACAGCTGCAGGACAAAAGAAAGATTAAGGTTATAAGATAGATACATTCTGCAGCACAATTGGAATATTCTTTCATGGTGAAACAAAGTTTTCACAGAGCACATATGCTTTCTGTACAAGGTCGCATTTTGCACCTTAAACTGAGTGCCTGTAGCTTTCCTGTAAAGACATCACATCAGATACCCTCTCCCAGGGCCAGGCAACAGAAATCACCACGCAGGCGCCCATGGTAAGCCGTATTCTTTCGGTTTGATCCACATTCTGTACAGCAGCGCTCTCCTTTCCCATAGTAACCACTCTCCTTTCCCATAATAAACCCCCCACACACCAGGTAGCTGCTAGCATGGAGGTTTCCTCCAAGCGCCCTGCAAGCAGCCCAGCACAGTTTCTCTCCCCCCTCACCCCTCACTGCGTGGCTGCTAGCATGGAGGTTTCCCATTGACAGAGTTTTCCAGTAGCTGTTCTAGCCTAGCATGCATTCCAAGTTAATTCCAAGGGCAAGTTAATCACTAATAAATGATTCATTTTAAATTATGCCTTATCTTATCCCTAAAGGGACTCTCACCCGAAGTACCTTCGCCGACTGCCCCATCTGGGGTACTGCCTTGGGAGGGTTCTGAGGGTATTGGCTCCAGGGAGATAAACAGCTCCTGGCTGTCTGGGAGAGGGTCTCTCCGCTTGCCTGCTGCTGTGTGCTATCATCTTCCTCTTCAGCTTCGTCATCATCTGAATCCTCATGCCTCATGACTATCCCATTGGAGGAGTTCACGGACAATGGTGCAGTGGTGGTGGGGGCCCCCCAATAATTTGATTAAGTTCATCGTAGAATTTGCATGTCCACAGCGCTACCCCAGAGCGTCCATTTGCCTCTTTTGCTTTCTGGAACGCTTGCCTCAGCTCCTTAATTTTCACGCGGCACTGTTGTGCCTCCCTGCTGTGGCCCCTATCCAGCATGGCCTTGGAGACTCTGGCAAATGTGTTGGCATTCCGTTTGTTGGAACGGAGCTCTGCCATCATGGATTCCTCTCCCCAGATAACAATGAGATCCAGAACCTCCTTTGTGGACCATGCTGGAGCTCTTTTGCGCTGGTTGGTCACCTGTGCTTATGAGCTCTGCATGGTGGCTTGTGCTGAGGAGCTCTGCATGGTCAGTGTCCTGTGCAGGTGAGCTCACCAGGCTGGCCAAACAGGAAATGAAATTCAAATGTTCCTGGGGCTTTTCCTGTCTACCTGGCCAGAGCAGCGAGTTGAGACTGCTGTCCAGAGTGGTCACAATGGAGCACTGTGGGACAGCTCCCAGAGGCCAGTAAAGTCTGCATGCGTCCTCACTAAGCCACAGTCGTCCCAGAGATGTTGATTTAAGCGCTACTTCCCTGGTTTTGGTGGAGTACAGAAATCGATTTTGAGGGCCCTTTAAATCGACTTAAATGGCTACTGTGTGTGGACGGGTGCAGGGTTATGTCGATTTAATGGCACTGAAGTCGACATTAACTCATAGTGTAGACCAGGCCTTAGTTAGCTAGTTACTAAGGGGCGGATTCCTATGTAGGACATTTTTCTGCCAATTTAATATGTGTTTTCCAAGCCTAGAACTTGGATGAGACCAACCAGGTTCCAAACCTCACTGAGAATCTTACCTTCTACACAGGGGATGTCTGTTTTATACAAAAAGAAGATCGAAAGGAGACAACTCCCGCAGAAGCTGCTCCTTGGCACACAGGTGCCTTTAGAGAAATCTTCTCGTAATCCACCAGGAGACACAACAAGACAGAGGCTTGCTGCAGCAAGACTACAGGTGTCTCTGAGGTTCCCCCTGCCCTGACACCCTTTTATGTATGTCTGATGTCAAGGGAGCTCTGTGAGGTCATAGCATGCGCCTCACCTTTGCCCAGTAGGCGGAGTTCCTCCCAAAGGCCCTTGTGAAGTCACTGTCACAATCACCTCTCCCTTGCAGGGCTGATGTCTGTCCCTGGACAGCCCGTTTGCATGTCTCAGCTGCTCCCCCAAATCTCCCCACTTGCTCACTATTAATTCTGGGGAGCAAGCAGGCTAAACAGTAAAACAGCAGAATCTGTTCCTCATCCCACACTGAGTTTTTCAGAATCACAGATTTTTAGGCCATTAGATCCCTAATCCAGCCTTGATTTCGCAGGCCACAAAGTTTCACACACTTACCCCCATATTAAGCCCAATAGCTTGTGTTTCACTAAAACACAACCTCCTGAAAGACATCCAGTTGTGAGGTGAGGACATCAGTAAACAGAGATTCCACCACTTCCCTTGGTAATTTGTTCTAGTGATTAATCACTCTCACTGTTAAAAATTGGTGCCTTACTTCTAATTTGAATTTCTCTGGCTTCAGCTGACAGCCGTTGGGTCTTGTGACGTCATAAAATCAAAGACCATTAGGGTTGGAAGAGACCTCAGGAGGTCATCTAGTCCAATCCTCTGCTCAAAGTAGGACCAACACTCACTAAATCGTCCCAAAGAGGGCTTTCTCAAGCCAGGCCTTAAAAATCTCTAAGGATGGACATTCCACCACATCCCTCGGTAACCCATTTCAGTGCTTCACCAGGCCCAGTGAAATAGTGTTTCCTAATATCCAGTGGGATGACAGAGCTCGGCATGGGGTTCTGGGTGTGGGGGTCCAGATGCTGGGAGAGTGGGGATCCAGTTGGGGCTTGGTGGGGATCTGGGTGCAGGTGCCTCATTGGGGTGATCCAGGTGCAGGGGGCTTATCAGGAGCGTGTTTGAGTGCTGGAGGGAGGCTCAGCAGGAGGGTCTGGGTATGAGGGGGTCTGAATGGATGGGGGAGCAGCTCCCTATACAGGGATCCCTTCCCCTGCAGCTGAGAAGCAATGGGTGCAGGAAGAGTGGGGGCAGGGGAAGTTTTCAGAGCTTTCTGAAGCTGGGGAAGAAATCTGGGAGTGGCTCTGACCCCGGATGCCGTACAGGGGAAGAGGAAATTACATGAGTCCTCCTCAACCCACCTAGAACTAGCAGCTAAGCCCAGGGCAGGGTAGGATCCATCAGCGGGTCTTCCCCAGTCCCAACCCCTGCCCCACAGTAACTTACCTCTCTGCCAGCTACCCTGGGCACCCAAAACATACTGCTGGGAAGAGTCGCATGATGGCTCTTGTGGCTTCCCTTTGCTTCCCTGTCAGAAAGTCACTTTTCTGTGGGGAAGCAAAGAAATCTGCATGGGCCCAATTCTGCGCATGTGCAGTGGTGCAAAATTCCCCCAGGCATAATATATTAGATGCATGTACTCCATATGCTCAATATGTCTTCTAGAGTTCTATGAACATCCTGTTAGGATGATTTTCCAAAGGATGCTGAAGACAGAAAAAATGATGGTACTCATCTCCTGGGAAGATTAAAAAGATGCATACACCTTTGGCAGAAGTGTTTATCAAGATGAGATGACAAAATTGTCCTCATAGAGGCACAACTGACTTATTTTAAAAAAGTTGCTCAGCAGTCTTTCAGAAGTAATTACCAGTAAAGCAGGATTTGATGGACAAATAAAAAGAGAATTATGTGCAATCATTTTGAAATGTGCCACAAGAGCACTGATAAATATCATTGCAAGGAGGTAGGATTCACCACAGGTTTGTGTAATCCAGGCATTCTGCTAAATCTGGGGGATAGTCAATCAAGGAATCTGATGCATTTGCATAATAAGTGTCACTAGAGGCTGGTAACTATTTTTCTGGGGTGCTTAGTTATAAGACTATCCCTCCAAACCATCTGAGAGAAACTCTAGTATAGCTGACATCACCTATCCTCGGGATTCTTACTTACCCTCCAATCAGAAATGAAAACTTGACCAAATGAACGAAGGTACTGTCCCTGCCCCAAAGAGCTTACCTCTGATGAGTCTAAAAAATAATTCATCAATTGACTGGTCAAATATTTTAAAGCACAAATTTATTAGGACAAGAGTAATAAAAAAAAGAGAATTTACAATCCCCAATAGCTTTAAATACTTATGTCTAGTTACAAAAAACATGTTACTTAACTGAGTTATTTTATCTCAAAAATGCAAAACACTGAAATGCACTTTTAAAAAAATGACAGAAGTACATTACCTTTTTTAGCAATGTTAGGGTAACATTTAAATGTAAATATTATTCAAGAATGAATAGTTACTAAAGAAAAGAAAAATGAAATTACACAAACACATGGCAATTCTAAAAAGAAATTTTTTTTACTGCATTTATGCTAGGCAGGCAGTAGACATCTTAATGGCTAAACTTCTTTTTTCTTTGTGTTGGGGGGAGGAGGTTTAATGTCTGAATTCTTATCTCCTTTCTCCACTCCTTGTGAGTTAAGTTCTGTATGTTTGCCTAGTCAGTTTAGGTTGTAAGCTGTTTGGGACGAGGACCATGTCTTTTAACTTGTTCATTTTTAAAACCATCATGTACATTGATGGCCTAGCATACATACGTCTGCTCTAGAAGAATCTAGATCAGGAGTCGGCAACCTTCAGAAGTGGTGTGCCGAGCCTTTGTTTATTCATTCTAATTTAAGGTTTCGCATGCCAGTAATACATTTTAACATTTTTAGAAAGTCTCTTTCAATAAGTCTGTAATATATAACTAAACTATTGCTATATGTAAAGTAAATAAGGTTTTTAAAATGTTTAAGAAGCTTCATTTAAAATTAAATTAAAATGCAGAGTCCCCCGGACCGGTGGCCAGGACCCGGGCAGTGTGAGTGCCTCTGAAAATCAGCTTGTGTGCCGCCTTTGGACTACACTGTATTATGATGGTCACATACACACCACCCTATACCGGAAACCTACTGACCGCTATACTTACCTACATGCCTCCAGCTTCCATTCAAGACACACCACTTGATCCATTGTCTACAGCCATGCTCTAAGATACAACCACATTTGCTCCAATCCCTCAGACAGAGACAAACACCTACAAGATCTCTACCAAGCATTCTTAAAACTACAATACTCACCTGGGGAAGTGAAAAAACAGATTGAGAGCCAGATGAGTACTCAGAAGCCCACCTACTACAGGACAGGCCCAACAAAGAAACAAACTGAACACCATTAGCCGTCACCTTCAGCCCCCAACATAAACCTCTTCAACGCATCATCAAAGACCTACAACCTATCCTGAAAGATGATCCCTCACTCTCACAGATCTTGGGAGACAGACCAGTCCTCGCTTACAGACAGCCCCCCAACCTGAAACAAATACTCACCAGCAACATACACCACACAACAAAAACATTAACCCAGGTACCTATTCTTGTAACAAAGCCCGATGCCAACTCTGTCTACATATCTATTCAACTGACACCATCATAGGACCTAATCACATCAGCCACACTATCAGAAGCTCATTCACTTGCACATCTACCAATGTGATATATGCCATCATGTGCCAGCAATGCCCCTCTGCCATGTACATTGGCCAAACTGGACAGTCTCTATGCAAAAGAATAAATGGACACAAATCTGACATCAGGAATCATAACATTCAAAAACCAGTAAGAGAACACTTCAGTCTCCCTGGCCATTCTATTAAAGACTTGAAGGTGTCAATTTTAAAACAGAAAAATGTCCAAAACAGACTCTAACACGAAGCTCAGGAATTGGAATTAATTTACAAATTGGACACTATCAACCAAGGGTTAAATAGAGACTCTGAATGGCTTAGTCATTGTACTAATTGAATGAATTTCCCTAGTTAAGTTTCTTTTCAGAGGTTCTTATTAACTGTCAGACACAGATCCACTTGATTTTCACTACGAAAGGTCTTTTTTCTCCTGCTGATAATGGCTCATCCAAATTAAATAGCCTCTTAGAGTTGGTATGGTAATTTCCAACTTTCTCTGCTTTCTGTGTATATAAAAACACCTTACTTCTGTGTGTTCCATTCTATGCATCTGATGAAGTGGGCTATAGCCCACGAAAGCTTACGATGAAATAAACTGGTTACTCTCTAAGGTGCCACAAGTCTTCCTCATCTTATTTATGGATACAGACTAACACGGCTGCTATTCTTAAACCTGTTATACTTAACTTTTTCTGACCAGCAATTTCAGCTGTTTTTTCATTCATTTTTTGCTTTAACTTAGCACTACAATTTATTACCTTCCTTTTCTGTGCCCAGGTTACATTCCTGCTTGTACATTTGGAAGCAGTTAAGTCATATAGGGATTTCTATTTCCTTTAGTTGCTTTAACTAAATCGTCCATAGTAAAACAATTTAAATCAGATTGTCTCTGTGCCTGCAGCAGCCAGCACAATTGTTTTACAGACACATTCATCTGTAAGGTCCCAGTTTCCATTCAGAATGGCTGTAAAGACTTCTCAGGGGGGAAACCATCTGACTCCCACTTGCATAATTTGTTCGATTACTCAGGATTTCACCAGGCATGACTTCACCAAGTTACACTTCAATAACTGGGTTTCATTATCGAACCAAGCATTTGCTTCCTTAATGCTTTCACTGTTTAACATTTCCACAACCCCCAACTACCTAATTCCCTCTGAACTCTGAAGTGTTCCTTTGTGCAACAGCTCCTTTTAACTTCTCATTCTCTTTCCTTAAATCACTTATCTCCCAAAATAACACATTTTCTCCGCCAAACTTTTTTAGCAGCTCTTAGTTTATGATGGTTTTTACACTTATTTCTTAACTTAGTACTCTGTGCCAGCAAAGCTGCACTCACTAAATACAGTCTTTGAATGGGGGCCACTTTTTCCTTTAGATTTATGCAAATAGGTAACAGACTGTTTTGGTATTTTTCCCCCTGACTTTTCAGGATTCTTTTCCATTTATTCTACAACTTTGATTTGTTCTTTATGCTTTTTGCATTCATCCCTCGGAGTGGCACATTTCATCTGTAAAGTTTTAGTTTTAGTGTTCAGACAGACACTTCTTTATGTCCAATTCTGAAATGCTCTAAAAATCTACATGCTGACTCCTACTATCTTGTAATATGATGTCACATGGAAATATGGGCTACAGTTAATGGAACAAAATTTGGGTTTGTTTGAGCAAAGGGGTTCCTGATGTGCAGCCCCTTAATCATGTATTTACAGACTTGCCTGGCTGTTCTTCTGCACACTTGGGAGTAAGATTATATGGCTCTGATCCTCCCCAAACTTCTTGAACCCTTTTGATTTATTCCTGCTCAGGTATAGACCTATTGGCCCTTTGGGGAAGCAATATTGCAGTTATTCAGGATACACTTAGTGATGCCAAATCAGCACAAGCTTAACTGACACACAGTGTGTGAAATGTGCAAGTGCAGCAAGATGAGGACTCTAGTCACTAGTGCTAGCTAGATGCTTTCCAGGCAGTCTGTTATCTCACTGGCTCAAGATGACATGCTGTGGTCCCCCAACCTGAGCTGCACCTATGCACTGGAAGTCTGAGCCCTAACCAGGGCAATTTTTCAGAGAATGTGTGTTCTGTACACTCCTCCATTATGCTCCTTCAGAAAGCTCTGCCCAAAACCTCTGCTCTAAGAGGGATATTGAAAGAGAAAATAGCATGAATGAAATAGAGGGAAGATGAAAGGCTTTAGTATGCAGGTAAGATAATGTAAGCATGACTTGTACTCATCACCCTTTCACTGAACAAGGGGACTGAGTGTGACCAAAGGAAAATAAGGTCATAAGTCATTTGGTCAAAGGGTTCCTGATATATAGTCTCCAATATAAAGTGCTGATGACATTTTCAGATTCTTGTTCACGTCCTCTTCACCAAACAATTATATGCATGGGGATTTCAGAGCAATGAGGGGGAAGTATTTGATGGTGGGAAGCAGTGTGGGGGCTAGAAGGCTGTCGGTAGAGGAAGCAATGAAGGGAGTGTGGAGACTGGAAGGCTGTAGTGTCTGGGTTCTATCTGTAATCTTTTTTTATTTAAAATGAATTTAGTATTTTTGTATTAAATTACCATGGGCTCAGCTCTTATTACTACAATTTCAAGCTCCACAGAAGGAAAATTGCCTCTGGTGGCGTTCTCAAATATGCAGACACATTTGAGAAAACACACAAAGTCCAAAGATAATGATCACAGAGAATTCATAGTCATTCATTATTGAACCGTTCCCTGTGGCTATTACCAGCTACAGAGTTAAGTTGCCTTATGAAGGTGACATGTACCTTAATTTTTGTATTTCCTGGTTTTCAAAGGCTTGAGCATAGCTGAACTCAGTGTTCTGGAAAGGCACAGTGAACCACTGAGCAACCTTAACTTTATGTTAAGTTTGGGGCAGTTAAGAATTGATCTATGGAACTTACTGCCACAAGATATTGAGACAAAGACCTTACTTAGCTGGATTTAAGAAATTATTAGATGTTTATGGGTGGAATTTGGTCCTGTGGAGATGCCAGACATAGGTCTTATTTGCCACCTGAATCCTCAAAAATAATGCTGACTCTTGGGCAATACTGAATTTCACTTTTCTATGAATAACAATACTGCAGTTGCACTAGCTAATATAAAAACTTAATAAAATATATTTGTCCTCATTATTCAGGCTATATGCCAATCACTAACTGCCTGGGACTAGGAAGAGAGGCCCAGATCCACAAAAGTTATTTAGGCTCCTATCGTCCATTGATTTAAATGGAAGTTAGGGGATTAAAAACCTGTATGGACTTGGGCCAGATTGCCTGTTCCCCATCTTCTTTCTCCCCAGCATTTTGTTCCATATTTGTCCGCTTCAGGATTCTGCCCTTTCCCCTTGGCTAAGGATCTGGTCCTGGTCCTGTCACGAACTAGATACATTACTTGTGTGCGCCAGCCTGACCATTTATACAGCCAATAGTAGGTTGAGGTTTTTAATTATGGAGTAAATTCCTGAATGAGGATCTACTTTCAACAAAACAATCACTGTTTAGAGACGGACACACTAATCAGAGAGTGATCTGTTCCCCTTCTTGTATGAATTGACTGTAGAACCCTTGTTAGTGAAAATGAGAGTGAATAGACCCCACAAAGAACAGTATATTTACATCCCCTCTCACTTCAAAAATTTAATTAACAAAGGATTGGTTTTTGTGGAGGGTATTAAACAGTCTTGCTTTCAAATTACCTTTGGAATCAAAACCTAGACAAATTTTTCAAGAGTTTCAGGGCGAATCTATTTCCTAAAATTTTTGAAAGCGAGGGCAGAGCTGAATTTAGTTTCTCCGCTAGATAGTCCCAAACTCCCCTGATCCCTGGACCAGGGTGTACTAAATTGATGCCTGAAAAATCCTTAGAAATAGCCATTTTTAAAAGGTAAAATATATTTATTATTTCTCTTTTACAGTTTTGGTCACCAGCTTTATGTAAAGGAAATTTTATCTGTGAAATATTAACATTGTTATGGGAGGCTATTTTAATGCAAAAGATGGAGCTGATGACTTATGGTCTATAAATCCAGATTGAAGCACAAAATCTCCCTGAAAGCACAGTTTTGACCCTTACTGGTCTTGACTCAGCCTCTCATGCTTCTGGGGTAAATGAAATGAGCTATAATGAAGATTAAAGTTCCCTGAGAAAGACACAAACAAAAAACATCTTGTTTGCTTTCTGTAGACAGAAAATGTCCAATGACAGCTATCAAAAAGTTAAGGATATATTCTGGGTCCCTTTGCCAAGCTCCTCCTGTATCTTCTCCAAAATCCTATTACAATTAATCCTGGATTACAACCATCTGACTGACATAATAGTGACTGTGTTTTAGCTCAGCTTTTTTTAGCTTTTTTCTGTTTGTGAATTGTCCAAACCAGACTTTGGTTATTATGAATATTAAAAATTACTCAGATTTTGTACTGTGTAAACGTCTTGCCAAATTATATGTGTAAGCTGAGTCAGGATGAGCTCTACCCTGACATCTGCTGGTGAGTTGTGGCAAGATGTGGAAAAGAACTTCAGGAGCTGATCTTGTTTGCATAAGACACCCACCCCGCCTAGCATGAGCCACAGCAGCCCACTTTGGCTTCTGTGGGATCCCCAGTTTCTCTGTTATTGGGAGCAGGCAGAACAAAGTGTTGTTACCCTGATTATGTGAATCAAGGACAGTGGAACTGTTTTATGATGAAGGGTCTCGCCATCAACTAAGTAGCACTCGCTAGTCAAGGGACATGGGTTCCAAAACCCAGTGAATTGAGAGAGGCTGGGTATTTGTATCTGGTGGTATGGGCCCCCTTCTTTCTCCACTGTGTAATAGCAGAACTAATTTTGATTCCATTAGGAGTCTGGTTACAGACTGCAGAGCTAAACTCACTTTGGGCCAATAGTGCACTAGCACTGAAGTTCCCCTACTATGAGCTGAAATTGCTAAAGAGCTGAAATCACTGAGTACTGTGTTAAATAGCAGGGGGAGCCTGAAGATGCATTGGTGAGTGGCTGGCAGGACAGCTACTGGAGAGGAGCAGCTGGTGGTGAAGGCTGCAGCAGAACCCCATGGACAGGTGGGACAGTCAGCCGTTGGTGCACGTAAGGTGCCCCCTTACCTCCCCTCACCGCTGCATTTCCACACAGGCTGCAGGGGGTGGTAAACCTCTGCAGATGAACTTTTGAACTCTGGGGCTGCACTAACCAGGGTCAGAGACTTTGGGGTTGTTGGACTTTTGGGACTTTGGGTGACTTTTAGGTTGCTGGACTCGAGAACCCAAGGGAAAGGACATGGCCCAATTTGCTTGGGGTGGGTTTTTTTTGCTCATGGTTTGTGTTATGAATCTTGTTTGTGGTGTTTCCCCAACATAATGCCACATTGTTTCTCTCTGTTATTAAAAGGCTTTTGCTATACTCAGACTCGGGGCTTTTGAGAGGGGAAGTATTGCCTCTTTGAGACGCCTAGGGGGTGGTATATATTTGTCCCAGGTCACTGGATGGGGGCTCAAGCCAGTTTTGCATTGCATTATTGGAACGGAACCCGTAAATACTGAATCTGGCCCTTGTTGCCGCCAACTCTGACAGGCAGAAGGGTTACATATGAATGCATGTTGAGTAATATCTTTATTGCAGTATGGCAGAAGTCCTCAAACTGTGGTCCGTGGACCACCGGTGGTCTGTAAGCTCCATTCAGGTAGATAGTTCCTTCTAAGGTGTGCGCCTGGATAGCTGCACACAAGAAAATGAAGGGCCGCCCTCCTAATTAGTGGAGCTGCGCAGGCCTGACTCCACTAATTAGGTACCTGGATTCTGGAGAAGATGCACGTGTAAGTTGAGGTGGTGGCTTTGGAGGAGCATAGGGGGGTAGGTGGGAGGGGACAGTGGGGTGAGATGAGGGGATGGGGGGAATTTGGGACGTGCAGGCGTGGAGGCGGCCAGAGCAAGAGTCGACTTTCATCAGCTCCAGGGCTGTGGCTGCTGAGGAGAGACAACCCTCCTTCCCTGCTGCTGTGGTGCGGGAGAGAGGACACATCCACTGCATTAGAAAGGTAAGACTACTGATATTAAAATATGAGTTGTGTGCTTCTATTTGTAGAACAAAAAACGTTAATTATTATTTTAAAAAATATATAGAGAGCTTTTATCCAAAGTACTTTACAATAGTTAGCTAATGGTACAAACAACATTTGGAAAGGTTTAGATCCACCGAGACTCTCAGAAATTTTCAAGTGGTCCATGGAAAAAATGGTTTGAGAACCACTGCAGTATGGGATACATGTAAATAGTCAACATGTATAAAGAATGTGAGGATTCTTTAAAACATTGCATATCAGCAGAATCAACTAGTACTGAAGTGACTAAAAGGTATGAGTGAAAAGAGTTGCCAAAAAAGTGTTCTTAACAATGGTCTCTATAAAAATAGCCTGTCTGTTATCATGAAGTCCAGTCCAATGGCACATGTGATTACCAAGCCATATAATATAATCCTCTTTTGCACAGTAATGTGGATTCTTTATCAGAGCTTAGATAGTAATTAGCTGAGGATTTTGGATTTATTGACTGCATACAACAAGAACAGAGGGAGGGAAAGACTTGGGCAATTTTCAGTCCCATACTTTAGATCTAGTTTTCTGCAGCACATAGTAGCTCTAAGTTTAATTCCATCAAGGTACTGATATTCAAATTGGCTCTGTCAGTGATTCCTCTAATTCATCATCTGCTTTTTAAGTATTAGTCCTATTACGGCTATTGATTCTACTTACTATTAAGTTAGTGTCTAATGATGTGCCCACTGCGAATGTGCCCTGTGTTTGTGTATGGTGGGTGAGACAGCGGGAAGGGAGTGATGCTCTGTGAAGACATGGTAATAATCTGTGATTTTTATTATCTCATTCTCACTTGTAGAGACCTTACTATTGCAGTTAAAACCTCCTCCCATTTTGCATTCAGTTATCACCTCTAACCCCTGCTGATTAGTGGAGATGAATTCACTAAGGGCTTGGTTACACTGGCACTTTATAGCGCTATAAAGCCCCCACGAGCGCTATAACCTCCTCCCCATCCACACTGGCAAGGCATGTAGAGCGCTATAACTGCTGAGTTATAGTGCTATTGTTAATCCACCTCCACATGGGGAATAAGGGCTGTAGCGCAGCTGCTGTAGCGCTACAGCAAGAATGTGGACACCCACTGCGCTACAAGTGATCTCTGGAGATGCCTAGAGCCATTTAAGGCAATTGACATCTCTTCCCTTTGTTTTGAACTCGGCTGGAGGAATGCGGAAGTACCTCTTTAGAGTTTCTCTCTTAACTCGGCAGATAAGCAATGCAAATATTTAAGGAGGGAGCCTGTGTGAAAACAAAGCCTTCTGTGAACGGAGGCTCGCTGACAGGCTTTCAGAAGATCAGAAAAATCACTGTCTCTCTCCCTCTACATACACACAACGCGACCCCCCTCACCCCCCCCCCCGTTTAAAAAGCACGTTGCACCCAGCTGAATGCTGGGATACCTGCCCTAATGCGCTGCTCTTAATGCTGCATTAAGTGCCCCAAATGTGGCCATGCTATACCGCTGGCGCGTCTGAGTGTGGACATACAATAGCGCTATACATATTACTGTATAAGGGGACCGCTATAACCAATAGCGCTATAATCTTGTAAGTGTAACCATACCCTAAGTGAGCATTAACATGTACTACTGTATTAGCTCTTACTGCTTGTAAGATTTCCACATGCTTATCTGTTTAACTGACAGCGATAAGAATCTGCATCACCCCACTGGCCTCTTACTACAATGGAATTCCTTTTTAAAAATTTAATTACCAGTGTTTGAAATGCCCTGCACCTACACACTCCTCAGTGGCATCAGTCATCTCTTTTAAAAGCTATACATTACTTTGTTCTGCTTAAAGATTAATGCTATTTTATGCGCTGTATTCACTGTACACAGCATCTGTGCAAGTTCTTCGGTGATAATTATTTCACTCAGAAATAGCCTTCAATAGCAGACAGATTTTTGTGGGGAGGGTCTCCCAGGGGGGCATTACGAAGTGTAGGATCAGATGGATTTCCAAGACAGCTGATATCTGTGCCGTTTACAATGATGCCAATTCCCGCTTTGCTGAAAAGATAAAACTTGCTGGCAATGTTAGAAGCTTGGGCTCTTTCCCTTTGCCTTTTTATCTGTTGCAACCTATTCCTGTCTGTAGTGCAGCAACAAAAGAGCCTTTTTCTTGTTGAAAGGAATGAGGTTGGGGGCTGGCCTTGTGGTGGAAATGAGGTTAATGTTTGAAATCTCCCATCAGGTTTTTTCTTTCTTTGAACTGTGGCAGAGTAAGAAGAGAAAATCGTATGAGGCAAAGCAAACATAGCATTTGAAAAAACAGAAGCAAAAAGTATGGGATTTTCATTGTCCAGTCCTATAGCCTGCCATTTGGGTCAATGGGTTAAGAACATTAGACTGAATGGAAGTCAGGGAAGAGAGAGAAGGAACAGAATGTTTTGAGGGTGAGATTGGAGTCAAGTAAAGAAAGTGATCTCAGGAAAAACTGAGATTTTTAGTGGAAATGTGTGGGTTTAGGTAACCTTGGGAGCTTTTTGAGGAAACATTTTGGCAGCTAGGGTGAATATTATGGTGGTGTTAATTACATTGGGTGTTAATCAGTACTAGAACATATTGCTAATATGTGTTCACGTACTAACACCAAGGTTCCATCCTTCAATCTGATCCATGAAAACAGGACCAGTGGAGTCCCATGGAAGTCAGTGGGCTGTACAGGTACAGGGGTCTCTTCCATGGATCAGGTTGCAGGGGATCTAATGGAGAAGATACCGAGTTGATAGGTGACTTGGATAGATAAAGTATAGCTGTTACTGTTGAGCAAAAACAACTAAAGCTCTAGCAGTTCATTGCTACTCTTTATGCTATGCAGCAAGTATGACAAGGTTTGCATAGTATGACAAAATGAAGGAAGCTTGTTCGTACCTAAGACTGTCTTTGTTTGCTCTTTTTAAATTGGATGGGGTCATCTCTTTGATTCTCAAACCACCAATTTATCTAGCACAGAGGATTCTTGGCATGCTTTTTCAGTCACTCAACTGAAACACAAGCCAGCTTTTGGTGGGGTAAAGCAGATACTGTCATAAAAAGCTGTAGAGACCCAGAGGTCAGCAAGAAGTAGGCTCAGGCAGGAAGTTTCTTTTTTGAAGGCTTTTTGTATAATAGGAGAAACTCAGGCAATGGTGCACAACCAAATGTGTCACTCATCCTTTTATAGTAGATCTTATTAAAAAAACTACACAAAAAATAGTTTTGAGAAAAGTTTTGAATTTGTTTTCATATGAAATGTTCAAAACAAGACTTGCTATTTAATTCTGGGGAAAAATGTGGGAGGTTTAGATTTTTAATTTTATTTTATCACATTGTTGAAATTATCATTTATATTTTATTTACCAACACCTGTTTTTGGTTTTAAAAAATCAATAATTTTTGGTAAAGATTGAAGAAATGTTTTTAAAAGCACTTTTTTGCAAAAAATGAAAAATTATGACGTACACAATTTTTCAGTTTTTAAAAGGCCTTCTTCCCCCGCCTCCCACCTCCCCAACAATTTGTTCATTTTTCAATTGTTTCAAATAAAGTGGAATGGCTCTAATATACAGCCAGAAGTCCTACTCCCAGTTTACTTCTCAGTATCCTTCACCTAAGGCCCTGATCCTGCAACGACTTAAATTTGTGTAATTTTCTGTGTGTGACTAATGCCATCGACTCCAGCTCATATATAAATTTGTACACGTGCTTAAATCAGTTTGGTGCCAATTTCAGTCTTACTCTGTATCAGACCCTAAAATTCCTCCAGAGTATTAAAAGAGAACTGAAGTGATTTTCACTACTTTCTTATACCCAAATTCTGCAAACGCTACTGCACTTACTTAACTTCATTCAAATGAGTACTAATCCCATTAAAGCAATTGGACTGATTATGTGAGTAAAGTTAAGCATGTGTTGAAGTGTTTGCAGGATTGGGGCCTTAGAGAGCTACAGACTCTTTCACTTCACATGGCGATATATCAAAGAAACTGCAATCTATAATATCTTAAGATGTTTCAGATATTCATTTATATGAATTAGGCAGCTGTCTATTCCCTGGGTGCTGTCATTTTAATGATTATTCCAAGAGAAATCACAGCCTGATTACTCTTATCAAGATAAAAAGATCAAAGATGCTGGGAATAGCAGGAGATTCCATAGCCCTTTCTAGATTAGAAATGTAAGTGTCATATGGATATGCATTCTCTCTCTCTCTCTCTCTCTCTCTCACTTGCTTGAAAAGAACTGTTCAAGTCTCCTGTTATTCCTGTGGCTACAGCACAAGGTCTCAAGATGTGGTAGAAGCAAGGTTTGAATGGTACACTGGTCTGTGACTGGTCACTTGTAGAGAGTCCCCTGTCTCTATCTGCAGCTCCTCATGTTATTACACTCATGCTGACAATACCATTAACTCCTGCTTGATATGCAAGGCATTGTAAAGCAATAGTTATTAACAAATTAGGATCAGCAAACATTTATATGCATGAGTAATTTTGAAAAGGCCTACTCCCATGCATAAATTTATTTACCTACATAAGTAACTACTTGGTAACTGTGGTATGTAACCTATCATTTAAATCTGCCTCTGCTAAATGACTGGAGGATAGCTACTGTAACACCAATTTTTAAAAAAGGCTTCAGAGGCAATCCTGGCAATTACAGGCCAGTAAGCCCAACTTCGATACCAAACAATCTGGATAAAACTATAGTAAAGAACAGATTTATCAGACATACAGACGGACACAGTATATTGGCGAAGAGCCAACACAGTTTTTGTAAAGGGAGATCATGCCTCGCCTGTCTATTAGATTTCTTTGAGGGGATCAACAAACATGTGGACAAGGGTGATACAGCTGATACAGTGCACTTGGATTTTCAGAAAGCCTTCAGGGTCCCTCACTAAAGAGTCTTAAGCAAAGTAAGCAGTGAGGTATAAGAGAGAAGGTTCTCTCTTGGATAGTAACAGGTTAAAAGATAAGAAAAAAAGGGTAGGATTAAATGGTCAGTTTTCACAGTGGACAGAGGTAAATAGCAGGGTCCTCCAAGGTGCTGTTCAACATATTCAGAAGTGATCTGGAAAAGGGAATACACAGTGAAGTGGCAGAGTTTGCAGATGATACAAAATTACTCAAGATAGTTAAATCCACAACTGAATGCAAAGAGTTACAAAGGGATCTCAGAAAATTAGGTGCCAGGGCAACAAAATGGCAGATGAAATTCAGTGTTGATAAGTACAATGGAAACACTGGAAAATATAATCCCAACTATCCATAAAAATGATTGGATTTAAATTAGCCAAGAAGGAGGATCTTGGTGTTGTTGTGAATAGTTCCCTGAAAACATGGGCTCAATGTGTATCAGCTGTCAAAAAAGCTAACAATGTTAGGAACCATTAAGAAAAGATAGATAATAAGACAGAAAATGTCATAATGTAACTATATAAATGGTACGCCCCCACTACCTTGAATACTGCGTACACTTCTAGTCGCCCCATCTAAAAAAAAAGAGATTTTAGAATTGGAAAAAGTACAGAGAAGAGCAACAAAAATGATTATGGGTATGGAACAATTTCCATATGAAAATAGATTAAAGAGACTGGGACTATTCATCTTAGAAAAGAGATGACTAAGGGGGGATATGAATAGAGGTCTATAAATCATGAATGGCATTGAGAAAGTGAATAAGGAAGAGTTATTTACCTCTTCACATAACACAAGACTTAGTTAAGTCTTCACATAACACAAGACTAATTAAATTAATAGGTAGCAAATATAAAACAAACATAAGGAAGTACTTCTTCACACAATGCACAGTCAACCTGAAGAAATTGTTGGCAGAAGATCCTGTAAAGACCAAAATATAAGGGGTAAAAGAGAATTGGATAAGGCTACGTTTCAGTGCCAGGTATTTTTAGTAAAAGTCATGGTCAGGTCATGGGCAGTAAACAAAAATTCACAGCCTGTGACCTGTACATAACTTTTACTATATACCCCTGACTAAAACTTGTGGGGGGGGGGGGCATGGCTTGGGAGGGTGGCCGGAGGGGGGGGGGGGCCAGGTGCTGGGGAGGGCATGCCATGGGTTTGGGGTAGGGGGAGTGAGGGAGCTGGGGCAGGCTTCCTATCCAGCTCTTGGGAAATGGCAACCCCAGCTCCTAGCTCCACGTGCTGCCTCTGCTCTACACCAAGTCCTGGTTCTGCAGCTCCCATTGGCTGGGAACCGCAGACAATGGGAGCTGTGGGGGCGATGTCTGCAAGCAGAGGCAGCATGTAGAGCTAGGATCTGGGGGAGGGGAGTTGCTGTTGTCCATTTAGGGAGTCCCCGCCGGTAAGCACCACACCTCATCCCAACCCCCAGCCCTGCTGCTGAGAAGTAGGGGGGCCCAAGACTGCCCCAGCAACAGCCAGGCGCACCATCTGGTACAGAGTGCACTGTCTGGCTGCTCAAGCGGCCCCAGGGCCAGGCGCACTGACCACTGCAGAAGTCAGGGAGCTCACGGAAAGTTAAGGAATCAGTTACTTCTGTGACCTCCATGACAAACACAGAGCCTTATTCATGGAGGATAGGACAATTTATAGCTATTAGGTAACATGATCAGAAATGCACCCCATGCTCTCACAATCCCTAAACTTCTGACTGCCATAAGATGGGACCGGATGACAGAGGATGGATCACTTGATGATTGCCCTGTTCATTCCCTCTGAAGCATCTGACGCTGACCCCATCAGAAGACAGGATATTGTGCTAGAAGATGGATAGGGTGATCAGATGTCCTGATTTTATAGGGACAGTCCCAATTTTTGGATCTTTTTCTTATATAGGCACCTATTAACCCCCACCCCATCCCGATTTTTCACACTTTCTGTCTGGTCATCCTATAGATGGATCATTGCTCTGACCCGCATGGATATTCTTATGTTCTTATCCTTTATTTAAATGCCGATACATTACTTCTCAGTTCCAGTGTTCTGTATGTTACAGCAACCTAACACAAACATTTATCAAGCCTGATTCACTACTGCATTACTCCAACTTTGTGCCAGTGTAACCAGGGC
Source organism: Dermatemys mawii (assembly GCA_007922305.1). NCBI lineage: Eukaryota > Metazoa > Chordata > Testudines > Dermatemydidae > Dermatemys > Dermatemys mawii. The sequence continues at coordinate 49,899,709 of ML677334.1, forward strand.
CGGATTAAGACCTTTAGAGGCCCTAAGCACTGAAAAGATTATGGTGCCCCCCCAATATGTAATTCAAAATAAAAACAATACTATACCATAAAATAAAATTTTATTTTTCAAAGTGACACAAAACTGACATGAATGCTGAAAGTAAAATAGCTTCTTTCTAGACTTCCTGATTGCAAAATTCTGGATAAGTTCATCGAAGCTGACTCGACAAAGCATGTCCACTTCCATATACAATAGAGAAAGTGAATCAAGTCTGACCTGACACATTGTTGTTCTTTGAGGGTTTTTTATTCTTTTCAGATGAGAATATTGTTCATCAGATAAGTTCATATCATTTAGAAAAGAAAATCTACTTGTTACTACTTTGTACACTTCACCTCTCCTCTTCAAATGCATCAATTATAGCGTTGTAAGTAGATACACAAAATTTGTCTCTAGGATTCAGTGCTGTTTCTGTTGCACGTCTATCATCTGCTTGTTTTTTCCTGATTTGCTTGTGGGACTGGGCTTCTTTGTAGTTAGTATCAGGCAAGATATCTTTTGATATGTCTTCAGATCTTTTGAAATCATTCCTCCAAGTGTGTAAGTGGTCTGCTAATGATTGACAGAGGTCTGCACATGTTTTCAAATCCAACTCTTTTTCTTGGAGAATTTTACTTGTGTGGTAAAAGTGTTGTGAAATTTCATTCCACATACTTAACATGAATACAAATTCTAGTTCTTGCATCATCACAATCTTTGAGTTGGACACCCCCCTGGTTTAGGTGGGGATAAGTAATTTAAAAAAACAGAAAAATGGGGGAAGAGTGTGTAGTGGAGTGTAAAAGCGTAACAAAGTTCTGATTTTTCCCATGATGACTACTTCGATGCTTTCTTTGAAATATCAAATATCTTTTTTTTAAAAAAAAAAAAGAAAACAACCTTCTTTTTTGATGCCCCCTGCTTTGCTGGTGCCCTAAGCACGTGCTTAGTCTGCCTATTGGGTAATCCAGCCCTAAGTATAACTTAATTTAGGGTAATACTGTCCCAATATAACTACAGTGAGCCCAACTATTGTTTTTTTTCTCATGAAGCTCATGATAGTTGTTTTTCATTAAATACCCAGCTCCTGGATTCAGGTGATTACATCGGAATCTCAGCTTTCAATTTTTTTTAGAAAAGTAAGCTTTTAGCTCTGTTTCAGAGAAAAGTTTGAAGACATGAAGTGAGTACATCCTAAAGGCTCAAAAACCAGAATGCAAATAAATGTAACCACAATTTTATTGTTTTTTAAAAAATTCATGATTGTGAGAGGCCTAATCTGAGTATTTGAATACTTGATGTTGGCATGAATTTTCATCTGAACATCTTAACTCTTATTGTTCTGATTTTTCTTTAATTATTTCTTGTTATTTCATCATACTCTTACATGATATTTATGAAAATTAGCAAAGCTTATTTTTAATTTTTCTAGGAATGCTATAAAATTGGTGGTGCTTTGTTAAAATAACTATAACACTTGCGTAATTTTGATCACAAATATTTGGGGAAAAAATTCAAATAAAATTGCATCACACTGCAGGCAGGAAGTCTAGCTACTGCAGACTCCTAGGAAGGGAATGATCAATAATGGCTAATTAACTTTGTGAATGTGGGTGGAATAATTATTGTGTGGGAGGAATAATTATTGTAAGACATTGGTGGGAGAGCAGATAGGGTTGACAGTTGAGCTCTGAGGATAGGATGGTGGAATAATTGCCTTGTGTTAAGGAAATATGAACAAGCCTGGTATCCTGTGAATGGACATTGTTTCTTAAAAAGACTATGATCCACCCATATTTTATTGTTGAGATAGGGGAAGATCAATACTGGAGTTCCAGTGGTTCTTCCTTCCCCCCACCCACCGCCCCATCTAGGAATCAATAATGATGTGAGATTTTTTGAGGAGAAGGGGTTTTGTTTTATGCAAGATTGATTTAAACTTTTAATTTGGAAATTAATGGTCTTTGTTTGTTTTTATCGCCCTCTCCAAAATATTCCTGCAGGTATTTCCCATGTACTTAATACCTTTTGCAGCGCCGGCTCCAGGCACCAGCATAGGAAGCACGTGTCTGGGGCGACACTTCGTCCAATCTTACGGCAGCGCTTCTCTGGCCGCCCCCTTTTTTCGCTTGGGGTGGCAAAAAAGTGAGAGCCGACCCTGACCTTTTGTGTTTGTGAAGAGAATTTGTGGGTTGCCTAAAATTACTTAAATCTGACTGAGACAAATGAAGGGTAACCACAAAGCGACAGCTACCAACTTGCAACTAAATCCTGGCTCTGACCAGCCAGTGTGCCCAATTTCAGACTGAAAATGAAAACTGGCTTCTTGCCTCTAGTTCCGTGTAAATGGCTCTGAATAGCAGAGGGAATCAGCGGTCTCCACAGCATGCCGTATTGGAGGAGAGCAGATGACTATGCATGTGCTCGCTCCAGAGAACACCATGAAGAGCTGGTGACACAATGCAGCCTGACGTACCTGTAGCATATGATTGATGCCAAGCTCAGTGCAGAACACTACAGCGGAAAAGCAGTACACCATCTCCAATATTCTGCAGGATAGATGTCACAGGGTTCACTCCCATGTGGTGGCAGCAGTATAAGCAAATCTCACCTCAATTTCCCCTTGCTGTTCCCACATATCAACTCATCTACCCATCTTCCACGTAATAGACCAAAAGGATAGTTAATTCCCCCTCCAAGGAAAAGAACGATGTCCTTTTCCAATTCAAGTTCATTTCAAGTCCAGTTTCTGGGTACAATTTATTAGTACAATTCCAAGCCTAGGCAGATCTCTACAAATAAATCAAATCACCACCCCCCCAAAGTAAAAACGTTGGAAAGGCAGTAGTATTCCATCCTCACCCCTAGGACACCATCTTCAGGTCCTCCACCTGAGACTCTATAACCAGGCCATTTACCATTTTCTCTATCCTTTTTCAGCACCCATTTTCCAGGCATCTATCTGGGATGGAACCAACCCCATTCTGTAATTCCTGTGCTTCTATTCTAGGCCTCTACAGCACTGGCCATTCTTCATACTATTTATTACTGTTCCACCAAATCCTCAAGTCAGGGCTTCTACAACAGGATTCTCTGCAGCATTCTGCTCCTCTGAAGAGCTCCTCCAGACACTCTCTTGTTTCTGAGGGCCTCCACATGAGGCTTTTACCCAGCAGCATTCCCTAGCTCTAGCCAATCCTGTACTACCAGCTTTCTTCAGTTATTTCTCTATACCAGGTCTTCACTACTGCTCACTCTCTCTCGCCATCCATGCAGGTGTTGTTTTTGCGCCCCCTAAGAATTCCAGTTAGTACCACTGCTTCCCATTACTCTTTAGTGCAGCCCTTTACCCTATATCAGGAGGCACCTAATTAGTCACAGATGAAAGGGACCTTTTAAAGAGGCCAATCACCCTGGATGGGATCCATGCAAGTACATAAGTGTGCAGGTCTGGGGTTTGAGAACCTAGATCCCAGTTTTAGGCTCCACTGCAATCCACAAAACTCCTGCCAAAGCCATAGGTGCCTAAATTCACTTGGTGACTAAGTTTTCAGGATAAATGTTCTTTTGGTGCCTAAGTTTCTGCCTCTGGGCACACACACTGCTGCATGCCTTTGTCCACACAAATATGCAGAGGGCAAACAAGGACTTTTTTTTAATCCCTTCAGAATTGTTTTAATGTTTGTAAATGAGTGAGATCAAATCTATCTGCAATTGCAGTAGGAGAAAATACATTTATAGTAATTGGAAACAAACTCCTTTCAGCAGCGATGCATATAAAATGAAATCAAATGACTTTAACAGGCATGATCTAGCCAGAAGAAATACTGCAGGTTAAAGAAACCTCAGAGATTTTTCCACACCTTCACAGATCAGGAAATGCCCCTGTAGCAGGGCAGTCACCCTGCTCCACCTCAGCAAGGGTTAAAAGCCAGCCCTCAGTGAGGGCTGGGGCTAACAGCCAATCAGAAAAGGCTGAGAGGTGGCCAGGTGGGGCCTATAAAAGGGCTGCAGGGCCAGTAAGCAGAGTCTGTCTGAGGATATGGGGAACAGTGCAGTGCTGAGGAAAGGCAAGAGGAGCTGGAGAGCTCCAGCCTGGAAAACCCCCAGGTTGCAGGCCTTGTTAAAGGCCAAAGTAGGTACTGGGGTTGCTGAGGTGCAGCCTGGGGTTAGGCAGAGGCAGCTGGTCCAACCTCCCTTGCCAATGATGAGTGGCTATTACACTGCAGTTTGCCTCAGTGAACATGGGCTAGATGATAAGTGGCAGTAGCCACTGAGGCAGGGTGGAGATTGAGGATTCCCCTGAGGAGGGGAGACCTAGAGTGCGGGGACAGCCATGGGGCTGAAGTCCAGGGTAAGGGGCACCGAGGTCTAGGAGGGAAACGGGGCCTGAGGCAGTGAGACATCAGCCAGCAAAGGGCACGCTGAGGCTGAAGAGCTAATTCCCAGGATGACCAGCAGGAGGTGCCTCGCCAGTAAGTCTTCGCTTCGCTACAGTCCCAAAAGATTTTTTTTTCAATGAATTTTTCCTGGTAGGATGGATCAGATAATGAGTTATGCATTGAGGAGGCAGTGGGCCTCACATATTAACTTTTTTCCATCCCCTCAGAAATGCACTATGAGCTCAGAAAAACAGGGTCTAGTTGTAACAATAGCTTTTTCTTAAACCCAGCATTTTAGTCAATAAGATGGAGAGATTTCAAAACCGTAGGGCTGCAGTCTCACATTAATATGTAGAGATTTATACTTGTCTCTCCCATTAGGACCCTATCCTGTTCTAATTATAATTTTTGTATCCAGGAAATAACTAAAGCCCAATTATGATCACCCAAGTGTCAAACACTGTTATCAGTGTACAAGCACTATCCAGCTGATACATTTATCTGTTGCATTACCAAGATGTGGTGAATTACCACCTTGACTACTTTATTTGTTTTTCATTTTGTCCATCTGTTTTTAGGCCCCATTGAGAGTACACTTCATTTATTGATAAGATATCTAGTAACTCAATCTAATCTATTTATTACACATAGACAAATCAACACAAACAGAGAGGTTCGTACTTTACCAATCTGGAAAATAGGCTTGCAGCAATTACATCTTCATTCTTTTCCAAACCATGAGCTCAATTCTGCTCATATTAATATTTCCCTTGTTCACAATACATGAGAAGATTCCACTGTGTTACCACAGACCTTATATATTACTACTTATCTAGCACAAAGACATCTGTACCACTTATCCCAAGCATCTGTACCCACAGTACCTAGCACACTGCTCATATCTGGCAATCTTCAACAGAACATACATCTTGTTTCTGACAGACTCTACACATGCAGAAGAAACAAATGTTACAATTGTTTAAATCCTAGTAAATTTCCACAAGAAACTTGGCACGAATACAAAGCATTCTGGGAGTACAGTTCATAGTTATACAAGTTAGCATGACTTTAAATCATTCTGGAAATGTATGGTATTGGCTAAGAGTCCCAATTCTGGAAACACGTAAACCATGTGTGATGGGGGTGTACAAACCCCACACTGGGCAAGAAGGGGTTAATAACCTGTGGGACGCACCCACCTACATCTGCACTAGTTGCCAAACCTGAAGGAAGACGCTAAAAAGGTTGACACTGGGTCACTAGAGGGTCTAGAGGGAAGTATAGCAGATCACTGGCTCTTGCTCAGAAAAGCCTGGCTAGAGCTTGGTAGCTCAGCTGGGTTCTGATAGACAGAGACTTCCTGAGGGAAGGTAGGTCTGGACTATTGTTTAAGTTCCTTTCTAATACGTTGCCTGTTGGCCCTGGGAGGGTGGCTGCCTGGCAAAGCCTTCGTGAGGCAATGTTGGCCTGAAGCAAGGGACCCATGGTAGTTGTGGTGGAAAGCTAGGAGAAACTGAGTTCACTCATGTTTCTTTGCTCTGATGGAGAAGGCATCAAGGTCAGGGAGTGACCAGTGAAAAGTGCTATTGTGGCAGAACCAAATGAGTGGCAGAAAGCACTAGATAGTCATGTTGTGGACCTAGAGAGCATCACAGGTACACGAGTCTGGGAAAAGCTGTGGGAAAGGCCTAAAGACAGGCCGAGGTAGGAAGTGTGGGGTCAGAGCAGAGGAGTAGTTCTCAAACTGTGGCTCAGGACCCCAAAGTAGGTCACAATCCCATTTTAATGGGGTCACCAGGGGTGGTGTTAGACTTGCTGGGGCCTGGGGCCAAAGCCCAATCCCGACTGCTCAGGGCTAAAGCTGAAGCCCATGGCCCACTGCACAGAGTTCAGGTTACATTCCCTCACCCCGGGACTGAAGTGCTTTGGCTTTAGCTCACCCTGCCTGGAGTGGCAGGAATTGGGGTGGGCTCAGACTTCAGCCCCCATTCCTGGGGTTGCATAGTAATTTTTGTTCTCAGAAAGGGGTTGTGGTGCAATGAAGTTTGAGAACCCCTGAAGTAGAGGGACCCTGACTGCATGTTCCAGTCCTTGGAATGGAACTGAGATAACAAGAATCCTGAGTTCCTACCCCCTAGCCCCCAGGCCACCAAGGAAGGTTGCACAGAAACTCCCTGATAAAAGGAGTAAGGAATATTGAGTCTGGAGTTGGGCTGGAGACACAATGTGAGGTTAGCAAATTATTGTTTGTTGTATTATTTGTCTAACCCAGAAGGTGTGAGACTATCTGTGATCAGACCAGAAGGCTTAATCAAAAGTGGCTCACCAGCATGCCTGACTGACTATTGGGTGGGGGTGACTGAGGGGAAGGCCCTGCAATGCCAGGCAAGACCACAAAGGGGTGCGCTGATAGTGAGTCATATTCTTACACCATACTTAGCATAGCCCCTGCCCCCCCCCCCCCCACACATACACTTAACCTTTTTCCCAATCCACAGTCAGAATTGGGTTTAAACAGAACAGATTTTCAAAGCTGTATCACACAGTAGCAGCTGTCTACTCAGCATAAACTCTTGAGAATGTTCTACCTGCCTCTCTCTCTATCCATCTCACTGACTCTCTTTGGCTGTATGCATAATATGCATTTAAAAACACTCAACATACTCCTTCCACTGGCAAAAATCATTGAACTCTTAACCACACAGGGCTTGATTATTCAGCAATCTAAGTGTGTACTGAGGCGAGCATATAAATTCTGATTCACCTGGGTATGGCTGGATGGATGCCTATCTATTTGTGTGTGCGTGCACAATAAATGCAAATATGCATACATACATCCATTAGTGTATGTGAAAAATATCTTCATTTGCCTACTGCAATGCACAAAAAATCAAGCTCCTGATCTGGGAAGCAGTGTGACCTAGTGCAGGGGTGGACAAACTTTTTGGCCTGAGGGCCACATCGGGGTTGCAAAATTGCATGGAGGGCCGGGTAGGAAAGGCTGTGCCTCTCCAAACAGTCTGGCCCTGCCCCCTATCTGACCCCCACCCACTTCCTGCCCCCTGACTGCTCGCCTCAGAATCCCCGACCCATCCAACCCCACCCTCACTCCTTGTCCTCTGACCAACCCCTCCAGAGACACCCCGCCCCCGCCCCTAACCACCACCACCACCACCCCATGTTTCCTATCCACTCCCCACTCCCGACAGACCCCCGGGACTCCCATGCCCCAACCAACCCCGCCTGCTCCTAGACTGCCCCCCAGGACACTCTGCCCATTATGCGACCCCCCGGCTCCAGCGCCACTCAGCAGCATGTCTAGAAACCACGTGGAGTCAGACATGCTACCCCACCCCCCAGAGTGCTGCCTGCATGGTGCGCTGAGGCTCTGGAAGAGGGAGGAATGTGGGGGTGGGGCTGGCGTCAGCCTCCCCAGCTCAGGGCGCCAGGCAGAATGAGCCTGCGGGCTGGATGTGGCCCGTGGGACATAGTTTGCTCACCCCTTGTCTAGTGGAAGATGTGAATGCAAGTCAAGAGGCCTGGTTACTCTTCTCCATTCTGCTCCTTGTTTACTTGGGATAACCTCACATGTTTATGTTTTCCATCTTTGTATACTGCTTTGAGAATTGTAGATGAAAAGCAAAGTAAATGCAGATAATTATGATTAGACATGACTATTGTTTAAGTCAGTGGTTCTCAACCAGGTGTACATGTATCTCTGGGGGTACACAGAGGCCTTCCAGGGGATAGGTCAACTAGATATTTGCCTAGTTTTATATCAGGCTACATGAAAAGCACTAGTAAAGTCAGTACAAACTACAATTTCATACAGACAATGACTTGTTTATAGTACTCTATATACTATATCAGTGTTTCTCAACTGAGAACTGCGATTTATTTTATAATTGTATGGCAAAAATGAGACAATTAGCAATTTTTCTGTAATAGTGGATGGTGACGCTTTTGTGTTTTTATGTTTGATTTTATAAGCAAGTAGTTTTTAAGTGAGGTGCACCTAGGGGTATGCAAGACAAATCAGCCTCCAGAAAGGGGTACAATAGCCTGGAAAGGTTGAGAACCGCTGGTTTAAGGTAAAATGTTAAAAGCACTTGTACCAAACAGAAAAGGAGAATTTATGCAATGTGATGCTGATTTATCACCATACAGGTTACATGTAAAAGATCTCCTAGGGGATTAACATAAAATCATTCTGACTGTCTTAAATATTACACATATGCAGGGCAAACTACAGTGTTGTTAGCTGTTAAAATGTGAGAGTGACTGACAGAGGCTGCAAGGCATGAATTGACAACATTTTTTCTCAGTAAACATAGCCCTTCTGTGCCATGATGCCCATTCCTTTGTACAGGGGATTACTAAGTTTTTTGTCAGTAATAAGCCACTTTTGTACAGTAACAGAAGTGGATTCTTCCTAAGAGCTTACACTGTAATTAGTGAGGCTTTTAGCTTCCTTGACTGAATATAATTGTAGCATGGAGAGACAAAACCCTGGCTGTCTTGTCTTTTTTCTGACCTGTACCTTAAATTGTCCCTTTATAAAGCATCAGCTACATTAAACATCATGAAAAAGTGTGTTCTAGTGAGTAGAGCCCTGGACTTGGACTCAGGAGTCCTAGAGTCTACTCAGGGCTCTGTCACTGGCCTGCTGGGTAATCTTGGGCAAGTCATTTCACCTTTCTGTGCCTCAGTTTTCTAATAAGTAAAATGGGGACAATGATATATTAAGCATCATTAGAATACGTGTCAGTGGTAATTTTATCTGGTGGGGTATTTGAAAGATTTCTCAAGGCAATACTACAGATCCTGTTTTTAAAAAAGATAAATATAGTGTAGTATTTTTAATGCCACCCACTGTTTCTCCAAGACAGTGTCACATGGGTCTAAAGCCAGAAAAGATTGATTAGCTCTCCAGGTTCTTCATAAATCAGTACACACTTCTCCGGTACCACTCTTCCCTTATGGCGGTTTTAAATTGATCTTCAGTTCACTTTGTTTTTCACTCTGTTCCATTAAAAAAACAAAACAAAACTCCTTCCATTTGGCATTGTTATCTCTAGGTCCCAGCAGAGTCTGCTGATCTATGGTGCTGAGTCCAGCCAATGTGTTACCTCTCAGAATTTTTCAGGTTTCACATATCCTTAACTGTGAACAGATTTCTCAGTGCTATTGATTCCTTGGTCCCGATGTTATTTCTCTTGGAATCTTTGAGGTAGTGACACTCTCCTTATGGTCCCTATTATTCTTCAACTGCATCTACTAGGGCTAAGGTAATGGAATAAAGGTACAATGAACATTGCTCTGGAAAAATCTGGTATAAATGTCTAACTCTGGTTAACCTAGTTCAGGTGACTGTAACTTTCTTGAACTTTCAATGACTGTCACAGAGTGATATTGCTCAGAGGGAGCAGTGCCAGTACACACATGACTCATGAGTTTACCCTGAAAGACAGCACCTGGGCCTTAGAGGTGAGAGAAACCTGGTGAGTCAGAACTGCTTGGTTCAGTGAGGAAAAGCCAGATGAGAGCTGCCTGGGAGTTGGGAGACTGCAGAATGTCTTGCAGAAAGCTACAGAGAACAGAAAGGTGGAAAGAGGGAGGCATTGTCAGGAACGCAGTGGAGCTAGCTTGCTGATCTTCGTGAGCCAGAGAGTTGTGGCCAAAGAAAGCTGGAAAGGGCTGAAGGCTAAGAGCAGCAGAGGGAGAGATTTGCTGGCTCTTTGAAGCTGGGGGGCCAGAGAGGGCTAAGGCTCGGAATGAGGAATGGTGAGGTATGACGTAGCAATATCCAGGTGGTAAGAGATGCTGAGAGCCTGAGTGTGGTGAGAGACATCAGGGGTGTTTGCTAGAGGATTGCTGGAGTATGTTTACACAGACCCCACAAAAAGTCAGCAGGTTTCAGCACTTGGGTCAACTGACTCAGGCTGGCACGGTGAGCTAAAAATAGCAGTATAGATTCTGGGGCTTGGACGAGAGCCTGGGCTTTGAAAGCTGGAGACGGGGAGGATCTCAGAGCCTTACCTCTGGTCTGAGCTCAAATGTCTACACGGTTATTTTTAGCCACGTAGATGTTTTTAGCACAAGCCTGAGTCAGTTGACCTGGGCTCTGAGACTTGCCGCTGTGTGCTTTTTTTGCTACGTACCTGTACCCTGGAGGCCTTGGTTGGTTATAATTTAGGTACACATGGCTTTGGGAGTGAAAAGTAATCTGAACACTGAGTTGCCCTGCAGTCTGTCCTTGTGGCAATGAACTTAGTCACAAAGGGCCAAGATCATGTCACTCAGGGGAGCTGATCTAGTGAAGACCCACTAAATCGACCACCGATCGCTCTCCAGTGGACTCTGTACTCCACCAGAACAAGAAGTATAAGGTAAGTCAATGGAAGAGTTTCTCCCATCGACCCAATGCGATATAGACACTGCAATAAGTCAACCTAAAGTACATCGACTCCAGTTATGTTATTCACTTGGGTCGACTAAGCCCCATGGTCTAGACCTACCCGGAGAACTTGAGAGGGAAAGCTTGCCCAGTAGGATATTTTAAATCAGTGTGATTGCTCAGTGTAAAAGACTCTATGTGCTTACAAAGTCGTTGATCCATAGTGTAATTATTTATAAAACTAAAGCAGGCTAAATGTAAACATGTACAGAACTCCAAACTTTGAATTATTTACTATGGGCAGATAGAGGACTTCCCGTAGAAGACAGTAAACATTTTGCTGTCTGAAGGATCAGTTCACTCAGTTAATAAAAGCTTTTGGTGATATCTGAAGGAAAATAAATCTGGTGACAAGCCTGAAGACATTTCTCTAGCTTCAAACTGCAAGAAACAAGACACAGCTATTTACAAAAGGGATTGTTGAAGAAAGATGAACTAATGCTTTGACTTCAGTATCTCTCAGCTTGAACTATAGAGAAGAATGGAATATCCCTGAAGCTAATCAGATCTCTTCATGAACACTGGTGACATGCTGAATCTTTTAAGAAAAGGAACCGCAGTCGGTAGACTTCTCAATAACAGTATAGCTGTTAGGTGAGAGTCCTAACAAAATCTAAAATACTAAAAAGTACACTTTCAACCTGCTGTCCTGCTTAGCTTCTGAAATGTACCTTTTGTCAAAGAAGGTAACCTTCTAGGACTCTTCCATTGGGTCCACGCAGTGCGGGCTCTAGGCACCAGCAAAACAAGCAGGTGCTTGGGGTGGCACATTTGCAGGGGCAGCATTTGGGTCATGGTTGTTTTCTTTCTTTGCCTGGGGGCCGGCCATAGGGCCCCATAACACTCACTTCCTCCCTTTTCCCAACACTGCAGAAGCAGAGCCACAGAGCACCGGCATCCAGCTTGGGAGCTGAGAACCCACAGGGGGCCCTGGGAGCTGTAGTTCCTTGGCTAGCTCCCGGCCTATAGAGCCAGTCCTGGAGCAGGGAAAGAACTACATTTCCCAGCATTCCCTTGGCAGCTATCAATAGGAAAGGGAGGGGTAGGGAGTGAGGAAGCTGAGACCCCATGCTGCAGCTTGCTGCGAATGGAGAGCTGACTGCTCTCACAGGGGATGGCCCTGTGAATGGGGAACAAGGACGCCCAAGAAGTAGAAGGCTTTGGCCCAGATATCTCCTTTGGAAGATTTCCCCAGACTGGAGTAGGGATACTGGTGTGACCTCATCTTGCAGCCCCCAAAGAAGGAACTGGGGGGACTAAATGGACAGTGCACCTCTCTATCTGAAGCCTAGCAAGGGAGGTACGTGGATCCCACTAGAATTTAAAATGAAAAGTAAGGGAGGGGAGGCTCTACTAGAGGACCTGGGCAGCTTTAGATCCAGTACCAGGCACGTAGGAGGATTTCTACTTCTGAGCCAAGGAAGCAGAAATTGACTTTTGTTTTCCAGATTTAGCTAATATTAAGAGAGGGAATCTAGCACCTGCCTTCCAGATTTGAACATCCTCAAAACTCAGGAGTGCTCAAGCTCAGTTTGGGCAGCTGTTACACCATTTCTCCCAAATCAAATATTCTGATGCACTGTAACTTGCTGTAGAAAACGTAGGATAAAATTGAACAAGAAATGCTTCCCAGTGGTTATTAGGACTGGAATTGCTATTTTCAACAGCCATTGCCATTTTTTGTTTTAGTTTTATTTGTTTCAAAGGAAGACAGTGATACTGCATTGGCAAATTCCCCATAGAAACAAAGAGTGGAACAAAAGAATAATAAAGGCATCTTAACGTTTCCTCATTTATGTAGGACAGTCTTATAATATGCATCCACACATCCTCCAGTCACACAAGCTGAAAATTGTTTCACTACACTGCAGTTCTGTAACCATATGGGAACCAATCCTGTCTGTGTTCTGTGCACATCCAAAATTCCTGCTAAATGATCTGCCCTGGGAGCGAGTTACCAGTGACCTAGGGCTGGGGTGGCAGGGGGTTGTGAGTGGGGAGGGCACTGGTGGGGGGGAAGGGGAGGAACCCAGAGCTGGGATGGCAGGGGGTGCAGGTGGGGCAGAGAGCCCAGGGCTGGGGCAGCAAGAGGTTGTGGGCGGGAGTCCAGGGCTGGAGTGGGGGGGCAGCCAAAAATGTTTTTGCTTGGGGCGGCAAAAAACCTAGAGCCGCCCTGGTTCCACATGTATATAACCTAGGAGGAACCTTGAAATGTGAGATTAATTCCTTTCTAATAAGCATGCTAGAAGACCTGTGTGTATATATTAAGCAAAGTCTGCTGTAGTTTCTTTGCTGGGGACTTTGAGTTCTCCCCTGGTATATTATACATTTTCCTGGGTGGGAGGTATTTTTGGTCTTACTAATGTGCATGTGCCTAGAGAAACTATAAACTACAAAAAGCATGTTTACACTTTTTTTACAACCTTCAATTCAAGTCAACATGTCTGTCTGTTTGCAGTATAGTGGCCGTGTTGGTCCCAGGAGAATAGAGAGAAGGTGGGTGAAGATTTTATTGGACCAATTGCTGTTGGTGAAGGAGACAAGCTTTTAAGTTTACACAAGTCTGATTTGAAAAGCTCTGTGTAAGCTCCAAAGCTTGTCTCTTTCACCAATGAAAGTTGGTCCAATAAAAAATTGGGGAGACAAGATGGATGAGGTACTGTCTGTCAGAGACACAGTAAAAACTGAGCTATTGCTAGGATTGTATGAGACAGAGAAACTTAGATCTAAAATGAGTGAAAGACCTTGTAGCAGTGAATTACAGCTGAGGGATATCCAGGCCAGAGCTGAGAGATCCTCTATACAATATGTAGATATATTTTATTTAAAAATAGATTTTTGTGTGACTTGCATACTTCAGATGTCTTTTTGATATGCATGAACTTTGAAAAATTCCTTTGATATAAACCAGAACTCTTTTCCATGCATCATCAGCATGACTTATTTGCATGTTGTGTTGTAAGATGTGAGGAAGGGGAATATGACTGTTCTTTGACAAGCCGGAGCATTCTTTTAAGCGCCTGCCTACAAACAACATCCGCACTGCAGTAGAATGAAAAACTGGTAAATTTTCCATAAGAAATGGGAACACCTTTCTCCCTCCTCCTGCAACTTGACTCCAATCCTCTGCATAAGAGAACTAGGTAAATTACCAGTCTTTAAAATAAATGGTGGCCTTGCACAAAAGGAACTTGAAGCATTTGCTCTATTGCTCTTCACTAAGAGCAAGTGTCACCTCTAGCTATTAAAAAGATTGGGGAGGAATATTTTTAAAAATCAGATTCTCTGATACAAAGGCCATGGAAACAGGATGTGTGTATGTGTGTGTGTGGGTGGGTGTGTGCATGTATGTCTGCATATATAATATATATACTCCTTTGTGCTCTCCTCAGGTGGCTGTCTGCTTCTCTCCTCTCCTGGGAAACAGTGCAGGTGGACAGCTCTGTCCTAAAATGGAAGCTCTGTTTAGAGGTGCAGTGAACAGGCATCTACCATCCACTCCCTTTGTAGCCAGAATCAGCCAGCTTTAGATCTCTTGCAGGGGTTATGGGCATCTGACACTACACTATTTCTTGTTGGAGAGCAAGTAATTTCTATCAGCGAGAGACTTGAAGCCTGGGTTGCACTACCTAGGAGTAAACTGGGCACCTCATCTTAAGAATTTAGCCCATTTCTGATTAATTTAATGATGGAGCCTCTGAGACATCTGAACATCTGGGTATCTGGCTGGTGAGTCTTGCTCGCATGCTCAGGATTCAGCAGATCGACATATTTGGGGTCGGGAAGGAATTTTCCTCCACGGCAGATTGGCAGAGGCCCTGGAGGTTTTTCGCCTTCCTCTGCAGCATGGGGCACGATTCACTTGCTGGAGGATTCTCTGCACCTTGAAGTCTTTAAACCAGGCCTGCACAACATGCGGCCCGGGGGCCACATGCGGCCCGCATGGGCTCACTGTGCAGCCCGCAGGGGGTAAATAGGGGTGGGGCAAGCCAAGTGGATGGGGGTGGGGCGAGGGTGGGGCTTTTCGGCCCTCAGATGGTTTTTTTTTGCAGTAATATGGCCCTCGCTGCTTTCCAAGTTGCGCAGGCTGCTTTAAACCATGATTTGAGGACATCAATAGCTCAGACATAGGTGAGAGGTTTATTGCAGGAGTGGGTGGGTGAGATTCTGTGGCCTGCCCAACCCCAAATATGTCGATCTGCTGAACCCTGAGATCAGACTAAGGTCAGAAAATTCCTTCCCGACCCCAAATATGTTGATCTGCTGAACCCTGAGGTCAGACTAAGGTCAGAAAGATCATTATGGTCATCTAAAGTGTATGAGTCTATGAATCTGCTTTGTCAGATTCCATGTGTAGGTCAACTTATTCTAGGGGGGGCTCAGAGTCACCATTTCTGTTTAAAGCTAGAAGCTTTCACTGACAGGCAAAGTACGCATAATTATGCCAACACATTAAGAAAAATCTGCTGCTTTACATTTAAGCAAGCCTTTCAGCAGAGGTAGAAGAATGGGTTTCTTGCCCTCCCCCCTCCTGCCCTCTCCAGACAAACAAATAAAGCTTTGGCTACAGAGAATTCAGCTTTTCAGTCAGTATCAAGCATTGCTGCACCTGCATGTGAATGATTTGCTGTTTGACATATCTGACTGGTTACTTTTCATGCCACCTTGGTTCCCCAGTGAACAAACTGACAATTTATCTATGGTTTGGTGTATTATAAGTCTCACACTTTCTTCCTCAGTAGGATTTAGTACTCATGTTTCAGACACGAACGTGATTGATTAATAAAATAATTGTAGCAAACGGACCTGCTATCCACACAACACCATATGCTCTATATTTGAGAGATCTTGTTTACTTTATATCCAAATTGTGTGTTTTAAAAACAGAACAAACTACTTTGCTTGCCATCTTGGTGCAGAGAGGATAAAGAGCATGCACCTATGCCCTTCCTTCCTTCTTGACAGGCCCTGAGATCAAAGATCCCTGGGTTTGGAGGTGGAGGCACTCCTATCATGGTATTGCTAAAACTGAAAAGTAAATGGAGGGGTGCAATAACGCTGTAGCTGGACCAAACCTCAAAGAAGATTCTGCAGAGCAGTCCTTGAACAAGCTCTGGGATTCTGTCTTGTGTAATGCAGTCCTCAGTTGGAGGAGTGTCTCAGTGGCTTTGTCCTTCAGCATGACAACCAGCTGGCCTCTGAATTTTCCTTCCACCCCTGAAGATTCAAGAGCAGTTGTTCTCAACTCTCAGCCCCTAGACCGCTTGCAGCCCAATCAGCACATAGCTGCAGCCCATGTGCCATCTTCAGGGCGATACAGGTAGTATATATATTGTGTGGATTCAGCCCACATAACACAGAGAGAGCTGCATATGTGGGCCACAGAGATAAATAGGTTGAGAGCTACTGCTCAAGATGACTAGGTGAACTGGCCCATTGCTTTCACCCTCATTTCACATGTTGTTTTTATAAAGATTCTGACCTTCCATTTTCAGGAGGCAAGCAAGATGGGTCTGCTCTGTTGCTTCGGTTGCTCAGTCATTTTGGAGTCATGTATTCTGGGGAAGTCTTTCAACCCCAGAAAGGAATAAGAATAAAGCATTATGGCAGCATGGAGACTGCCTACCGATGCGTTTGTACTTTCTCTTTTGGTAATGTATATGGGACGTTTTTTTCCCTCTCCCTTAGTCTGAGCTAACAACTTTAAGATAGAATCAGAGGGGTAGCCATGTTAGTCTGGAATTGCAGAAGTGACAAAGAGTCCTGTGGTACCTTAAAGACTAACTAAAAGTATTAAAACATAAGCTTTTGTGGGCTAATACCCACTTCATCGGATGCATGCAGTGGAAGTATCCAGGGGCAGGTATAAATAGGTAGGCAAGAACCAGGTTAAAGATAACAGGGTGGGTCCAATGAGGCTGAACCAGCTGTTATCTCTAATCAGGGAGGGTGGGGTATTCGTCTAGTAGCTGAACTGAAAGTGTGAACAGCGAGAGAAGAGAAACTGCTCTTGTAGTTAGCTAGCCATTCAAAATCTCTATTCAGTCCCAAATTCATTGTGTCAAATTTGTAAATGAATAGCAACTCTGCAGTTTCTCTTTGCAGTCTGGTCTTAAAGTTTTTTTGCTGCAAAATGCTGAGCTTTAAGTCTTTCATGGTGTGTGCAGGGAGATTGAAGTGTTCTCCTACAGGTTTTTGCATATTGCCATTCCTGATATCTGATTTGTGTCCATTTATCCTTTTTCGTAGAGACTGTCCAGTTTGACCGATGTACATAGCAGAGGGGCATTGCTGGCACATAATGGCATATATTACATTGCTAAATGTGCAGGTGTATGAACCAGTGATGGTATGGCTGATCTGGTTAGGTCCTGTGATGGTATTGCTGGTGTAGATATGTGGGCAGAGTTGGCATCAAGGTTTGTTGCATGGATTGGTTCCTGAGTTAGAGTTATGGCGCGGTGTGCTGTTGCTGGTGAGAATATGCTTGAGGTTGGCGGGCTGTCTGTGAGCCAGGACTGGCCTGCCTCCCAAGGCCTGTGAAAGAGAGGGATTGTTGTCCAGGATGGGTTGTAGATCACTGATGATGCGTTGGAGAGGTTTCAACTGAGGACTGTAGGTGATGACCAGTGGTGTTCTGGTGTTTTCTTTCTTGGGCTTGTCTTGCAGCAGCAGGCTTTGGGGTACATGTCTGGCTCTGTTGATCTGTGTCCTTATTTCCTTTTGTGGGTATTGTAGTTTTGAGAAAGCTTGGTGAAGATCTTGTAGGTGTTGGTCTCTGTCTGAGGGGTTGGAGCAAATACGATTGTACCTCAGTGCTTGGCTGTAGATAATGGATCGTGTGGTGTGTCCGGAATGGAAGCTGGTGGCATGAAGGTAGGCGTAGCTGTCAGTAGGTTTTCGGTGTAGGGTGGTGTTGATGTGGCCGTCATTAATTTGCACCGTGGTGTCTAGAAAGTGGACCTCTCGTGTAGACTGGTCCAGGCTGAGATGGATGGTGGAGTGGAGGCTGTTGAAATCATGGTGGAATTTTTCCAGAGTTTCTTTCCCATGGGTCCAGATGATGAAGATGTCATCAATGTAGCGTAGATAGAGAAGGGGCCTGAGTGAAAAAGAGTTGAGGAAGCATTGTTCCAGGTCAGCAATAAAGATGCTGGCATACTGTGGGGCCATGTGGGTGCCCATAGCGGTGCCACTGGTCTGGAGGTAACTATTGTCATCAAATTTGAAATAATTGTGTGTGAGGATAAAGTCACAGAGCTTAGCAACCACTTGTGCTGTGTCATCATCAGGGATACTATTTCTAACAGCTTGTGTTCCATCTCTGTGTGGGATGTTTGTGTAGAGAGCGTCTACATCCATGGTGGCTAGGATGGTGTTTTCTGGAAGATCACCAACGCATTGTAGTTTTCTCAGGAAGTCGGTGGTGTCACGGAGATAGCTGGGAGTGCTGGTGGCGTAGGGTCTGAGTAAAGAGTCCACATATCCAGATAGTCCTTCAGTGAGAGTGCCAATGCCTGAGATGATGGGGTGTCCAGGATTTCCAGGTGTGTGGATCTTGGGTAATAGATAGAATACCCCCAGTCGGGGCTCTAAGGGTATGTTAATTTGTTCCTGTGTTAGTGTGGGAAGTGTCCTGAGTAGATGGTGCAGTTTCTTAGTATATTCCTCTGTGGGATCTGAGGGAAGTGGCCTGTAGAAATTGGTATTGGAGCGTTGTCTGGTAGCCTCCTTTTGGTAGTCAGACCTGTCCATGATGACAACTTTAAGATAGTAGCTTTAATAGAGAAAAGATCCAGATCATGGCAGCTAGGATGATGCTCTTTATTAAAAAGCCATGAGAAGTGGGGATTTCCAGTTGTGCTAAAAGCTATAAATATTTATCTGAGCATGGACTTGGGTGGAATCAAATTCTGCAGTTCCTTGAGCTGTGTTCCCATAGGAGGTCCAGTAAGATGTCTTTTTTTAAAAATTGTATAGGTCCCAGAATGTGGATGTGTCAGGATTGCCTCCCCATTCTGAACTCTAGGGTACAGATGTGGGGACCCGCATGAAAAAAGAAATAACCCCCCCAAGCTTATTTTACCAGCTCGGGTTAAAATGTTTTTCCCCAGAACACAACTTCTTCTGTGTCTGGACTTGGTATGCTGCCACCATCAAGTGAGAATGTCTCAAAAACTATTGGACAGGGGCCACTTGAAGCCCCTCTTTCTCTTTCCACAAAACCCCCAAATTTATTCCCTCCCTGGGAAGCTTGAGAGAAAAGCCTCGCCTGATCCTGTGAGACGTGCCCGATCCAAAACCAGGATCTTCACAATGGAAAACAAGCAGTCAGATTCTTAAAAGAAAGATTTTAATAAAAGAAAAAAAGAAAGGAGTAAATCCCTTATAACTATCAATAGACCAGCATCTACCATAATCAACAAAAGAATCAAGAACCCAAACCTCTCCCCCGAGGCAACTTTCTCCCACTGTTGATATCTCTGTTGAATCTTACAATATCAAAAAGCACCCAGCCAACACTCATCCCTGAGAACCCTCCAAGTGATAAAAAACAGATTAAACTTACTATTTGACTACCTTACTTGTTACTGGATAGAAAGTTACAGTAAAAGAAGTAGGTGTCGTTCATTCCATAGCCGAGTTGAACAGAGAGAGACGTAGAGAGAAACTGAAACTCAAAATCCTTTGTCTCCTGAGGAATTTCTCATTGGTCAGTTGTCCCCCTCTCAGGTTACCTTTAGCTTAACCCCTTACAGCTAAACACTAATACTAGGCTACTTTATACTTAAGAGAGTATGTCATGAGTAGAGAAATGGATAAATATCCTGTCATCTTTGTCATTCTCCCACTCTAGGGATAAGATCATCTAGTGCAAGGTTTTTCTTGGCCAGCTGATTGCCAGTGGGGCCATTCCTCTGTTACTATAGAACATAGGGATGAGTCCTTAGATTTCAGATTATTTTACTGCAATGACAGGAAATCAAATGGACTCCTCTCTCTATGGGCATGTGCTCCCAGAACTCTGAGAAACCTCTCCTCTCCTTCTCTTATTGGTGGTTTTCTGATATTGACTGGCCACTCCAAAGCATGGCATAACTTCTTTGTGATGCAAAATGTTGCCTGGGAAGACAAAATCCAAAGATAGTTTGTCTGCTGCCACTCTGCATCTGCAATACTTGGATTCAGTCTGCAAAATTATGATGGAGCCTTTTTGGGCAGTCTTGGATTTCTGCCTGAACTATTTATTTGAGGATAGTCAAAATGCTATAGCTACCAGAGTTTAAAGGGATACTGGGGAGAACCAGATTTTGATATATCAAAGTCATTTCACTGAACACTTTTGATGGGAATGAGTCACTTGTTCATTGAGATGCAAAACCAAGGCCTGTAATCTCTCTGCCTGGCCAATCATGTTTGAATGACAATTCAAAGACAAATGCTATTTATAAAGATGACTAGAAAGAGTTAGCAGGCTGATTGGATAGCACAAATTTCAAAGGTGTAGATTATCTCTGAATTACACAGCTCAGAAGAAATGCCCTTCAGTTAATGAAGTTGAATGCAATGTATTAGTAATAGGACATTTATGTACATTAGGCCTGATTTTTCCGCTGCCTGGCACCTTGTGGATTCATTAACACCCATGGAAGGTGTTAAAATGCTGCTGAGTTGGGTGTAAAGCACCATTCCACTTTCCACAGAAGTAAATAACTCGCTACGGGGAGAGGAATATTTAAATTCCCCCACAGAAATGTTTAATGACAATAATGCAAACCTAAATATCCTGAAATGAAATTGCCTTCACCAACTGGAGTGCGGGGATGCTGTATTGACCCACAATTCTGTAGTTATTTTTCCATTACAGACGCCTGAACTCTGAGGCCATGTCTACACTACCACTTATATTGGCAAAACGTATGTCGCTCAGGGTTGGGGGAAAAACACACACAAATTTCCCCGGCATGAGTGGCAGTGTGCATAGCGCTATGTCAGCAGGAGAGCTTCTCCCGCTGGCATTGCTACCACCGCTTGTGGAGGTGGTTTTATTCTGTCTAGAGCTCTGTGCCTCAATACAGCTGTACCTCTGTGAGTTCGCTAGTGTAGACATGGCCTCATTTGGCTGTTGCCTTCAGACCTCTATATTCATATGCTGATGACAAACATGGCTGGTTTGACTTCTCATCTCTCTACAGTTGAAGTTGCTTATTTCAGAGGAAAGGGGTGAGAAGAGGGAAAGCATGTTCCTCCTGTATATGCAGGACGAACCAGTTATAATGAGGACCTTCATGGAACTTTCTCCCGCTCTGGCTGCCTTTTTGGAGCTTTGCCCTATTCCTGGAGCCTGCAGTGTCTGGTTTCTCACCTCAGCTGAAATCTCCTTCTAAGAGATGCAGTGCCAGGGACACAGAGATGTCATGTTGGGGCCAAACCCCAGTGTCTCGACAGAATGAATATGAAGAAACCTCCAGGAGGAAAATGTTGTGGAGACTTTTTCCACTTAACCCTGCCATGCAAATTTTCCCACAGGAGAGGGCACCTGGGCCTTTAGTAACTCCATGCTGGGCTAATACACAATTCAGTCTCTGCCTTTCTTAGCCCAGGATGTGGTTATTACTGAGTTAATCTGAATTAATCCTCAAATGAATTACACTGAACCCTTAAACTGTACCTTTTAAGTACAAGGAGCTGTAATAGTAACAACAAAATTGACTATTGAACTGCTACAATTTGAAAAATAAAAGTGAAACACTATGGTGGGTTTCTGCATCATTTCCCCTGATAGCTTCTTTCTCTCCTTCTTTCCTAGGCCACTGAGATTTTAGATTGCTTTGTAACAACATTAGCTTCCATGCAAGCTAGGAAGGAGTGGCTGTGTTCAGCTTGTGGGGATAAACAATCTATCGGAACAGAACTGTCGTTTTGGGGGTTAGTTGGTTTTTTTTTAATGTGGAAGCAGTTAGCTGAGGGGGGATGGGGAGAGTGGGAAGGAGAAAAGCTAAATCAGACTCTAATTCTCTTTGATTTTTAAAGGAGTTTCCTAATCCTGTTTTCTCAGCTTTTTGAATCCCCTCTCACCCTTCTAATCAGAATGTTACATTTTCCATTTCAGATGATGCTTTGGGGGGAATGGCTTGTCTCCTAGCACAATATGAAAAAATTGAGTCCTAGGTGCTGCTTAGTGTAGCAAGTTGCATAGTCATAGTATGGTCATTCAGAAATGACAGTTTAGGGCCGGATTCTGCCACCCTCTGCGTTGTATGGGACTCTCTGGAGTAAAGCAATACTCAACAAGAATAAAGGTTGCAGATTCTGGCCCATGGGGATTATTCAGAGTAAATTCAGACCAGTCGAATGGTGGTATTTTTGCAGTCTGGCTATAACTATTCAATTTCAGTGTCACGTCTCAAACAAGAACCATTCCTGAGCTATTACATCACATACATTCTGATAAATTTGGGTAAAACCACAGGATAACCATTTCTTATTTTGCATTACAGAAATAATGGAGTAAAAACTGCAATGCCCAGTTAATTCTTTTTAATGAAATATTGTGTGCTACTTTCTAAAACGCATTAGAGGTTTAATATTAAAAAATGTGCAGTAACCATAGAACTTAGTGCATGTAGTGGCAAACAAATCCCTTTTGGTAACTGAAGTCTTTCTCCCACTTCATCTTGATGTTACTGATTCTGTACAGGAAGATGCACAATGTTTGCTATACAGGATGATTTACCAACCAGAGTAACAGAGACAATAATCAGGATAGCTCTGCTAGGAAGGACTCATTAAACAGCTGTTTAAATTGCCAGAAGACTTCACACAAGTCTGCTGGGTTTGGAAGTACATCTGTCGTTCACAGGGACAGGATTCAGTGATAAAGCACAATAGCAATGTGAATGAAATGTCCTGACAATAGAAATGTCATGTCTTATTTATAATTTGACCATATTATTCTGAGTGATAGTTCAATCACAATCTTTTTTTTTCAGATTGAAATCTGACTCATCAAAATTAAGAATCAACATCAGTCATGTACTTTCATTGAGACTTGTATTTGCAAAGGGGGAGAGACAATAGGATCTCATGCTAGGCAATGGCTAGAATTTTTATGCGAGGGAACCTGTAATTATTAAAGCTGAAGGTGTCAGAGTATCCTGTATCTGCTATAGTTGAACCTTTCAAGTTAAACTGGAGGGCTTTTTATCTGCCCCAAGCCCCTAAACCTGAGGAGGAACATTGTATCCAGTCACCAATCCTGTGCTCCTTTTTCCTCAACCAGTGTTTTGCTTCTATGTGGCCAGTTCGAAACAAGCTCAGATCTACAGTGATCAGAAACTAAGATCATCTGAAACTGTCAGTCGGTGACATGAGTTAATAGAAGAACTCGGCGTAGAGTAGTGGACAAGTGCTCTTTCTTATCTTAATCAAACTTGACACACAAGTGTTTATCCTCAAAAGAGTGTTCACGGATTGAATGGATATGAGGACTGAATTACCTTTGGCTCAGTTCTATTTACAGATGGGGACACATCATTTTCTGCTGTGAAAAGGTTTACATTGTTAACTGTTCTGTGGATGGAGAAGTATGGTCTGGAGGGCTATCAAGCTAAAGCTCATGAAAGTCAGCTAAGTCAGTAGCTTCAGTGTGCTATACCCCCATGTACGATCACATTTTCTGGTTGTCTGGATATTCATGGTACACGTGTCGGGTGGAAGGTGTTGGAGGCACTGGTTGTTGCACAGCGCTCACTGAAACAATAGTGGCATCACGCTGTCCGGCCAGACTGGTAATTCAGAAAAGTTTGAACCAGAACTTGACATTCCTTCACCTTCCCCCCTCCTTCAAAAAGATATTTGTGGATAATTCACCTACAGTCCAGTAGCAGTGAGCCCTCGTTCTTAGTAACTTGGGCACATTATCATCTCTCTCCGCTCCTTCTCAGGCCAGTCTTGTATACTGTGTATCTGTCAGGGGTAAAATTATCATAATGGACATTGGAGGCAGCAGCCTAAGAAATGTGGTCCTTGGAATACCAGACGGTGAAAGTCTTCCACCCATCAGCTATCACCTGCCAAGAGCAGTCAGTCTGCTATAACAACTGTCAGAGGATTCTCCTTGATTCTGATCCTGAAATCAGTGGGAGTTACAATAGAATCCTAGCATTTGACCCCCAATTAGTGCATATAGCTCTTAGGAATTATAATGAATTGGAGGAATTATCAGACAGAGCTTTAATCACTATGTAATGGGCAGGACTACACCCAAACACCCCTTGCTGGGGCTTCAGGATCCTGCCGCACCCATCCCAGGAAAGGAGCAGTGGAGAGGTCCTCCCCGTGGGCTAGAGTGGTTGCAGGGAAGCAACCCATCGGAGAAACTCTAGGGAGCAGCCAATGAGGGCCCAGCAGGCTCATATAAAAAGGGCTGCAGAGGCAGATAGAATGAGTTAAGTCTGCTTGCAGGGACTGATGGCGCAAGAGGTGTGGCAGGGCAGGGCAAGGCAAGGCAAGGCAAGGCAAATGAGGGACTAGTTTCTGGTGGGCTGCCATGACTCAGTTCAGACAGGCTATAGGAAAGTTTCCCAGGGAAAAGCAGTTAGTTAAAGGGATGTGCCATGTGGCTGCCAGTTTAGTAGGTTGGCCCAGGTTCTCATCACCCTGTCCCCCAACAGCCATTGGACAAGTGACAGTGACCTGAGAGAAAGGAGTTTAGAGCAGGGGTTCTCAAACTGGGATGTTGGGACCCCTCAGGAAGTTGTGAGGTTACTGTATTGGTGGTAGTGGGGGGATTGTGAGCTGTTAGCCTCCATACCAAATCCTGCTTTGCCTCCAGCATTTGTAAGGGTGTTAAATATATAAAGTGTTTTTAAAGTATAAGGGGGGTTGCAGTCATAGGCTTGCAATGTGCAAGAGGTCACCAGTACAAAAGTCTGAGAATGCCTGGTTTAGACAGACCCAGGGAAGGGACTGTATGTGGACTCAGTTTGCACCTGATAAAAGTCTTGTGGCTTTTTCAAGAGGTTTGGGCAAAAAACTGATTATTTCAAAATTGGCTGTGTCACTTGCACAGTGGAATATTCTACCATCTTAAACATTCAGTCTTGGCATTAGTATAGCCTGGTATACTTTTCAATCTGCTATGGCTTTCTCAGCATGTATCTCCAGATCATGGTAGGTAAAAAAAGCAGATCTTCTCTTGTTTTAGTAGCACCCTCGAGGACAGAGCAAATAAAATGAACCAGACTCATTTAAAAACTTTATTTCTTGAGGGGGCATTTCTTCTAGCTAAAAACTGTCTGGATCATCAGAGAGCTATTTGAATATCTTTAAAAATAAACAGCTTAGTACTATGTGTTTTGACAAGGTTTATACATTTTGTTGCAACCAGCTACACAGACTTCTGTGGTGGGAGATAGCCACCACCAAGCTGCCCTGGACTCAGTTTTTTTCTTTTTTTAAAGGGAAAATGCAATGTGCATATACATACAACCAATTTCCAACTGGTTTTATGGGGTATAGGTTATACAAGAGTCCTCATTACAAGGCCTACTAAAAAAAAAATTACTATCACCTTTGCTCTAGCTTGTGATGGCTGTGACTACCTTGACAGACTTAACAGATAGTAAGTGGTGTTTAAGAAGGTGATGTTCTTCCCTCAGAGTTCATACTGAATTAATGTTCCAGCAAAGTGGAGCAGGTCAGAGTCCTAAATTTGCAAGTGGAGGAATTTTTCTGCCTGTAAATCTGTACCTGGCCTGTACTGTACATATGCATGTTGGGGATATCAAACTGTAGTGGGGTGCTTATCCTGCTCCTGGAATAAGAAGAGTGAGAAAAGCTAGGGGAAGCTGAATGAGTAGATGACCACAGGTGTGGCTGGCTTAATCAGGCCACAGCTGGCTCTATAAAAGGGGTGTGAGCCAGACATTCAAAAGGAGTCTCCCTCTACTCCTGGAGTGGAAAAGTCTAGCTGCCTGAAGTAGAGTAGGACTGGGACCAGTTAAGACCAGCTCCAGCCTGGTAAACCTGCAGGACTTGTTAAAGGCTCAAACGGTATTGGGACTGCAGAGGGGCAGCCCGGGGATAGGCAAAGGAAGCAGGTCCTAACTCCTTGCCAATGATGAGTGGCCATTACAGACTGCAGTCTTCTTCAGCAGTGGGGGCTAGATGATGAGTGGCAGTGGCCACTGAGACAAGATGGGCTTAGAGGGTTGGGGCTTCCCCTGGGAGAGGAGACCTGGAGTGTTGGGG
Organism: Dermatemys mawii; assembly: GCA_007922305.1. Classification (NCBI taxonomy): domain Eukaryota; kingdom Metazoa; phylum Chordata; order Testudines; family Dermatemydidae; genus Dermatemys; species Dermatemys mawii. The sequence continues at coordinate 49,925,824 of ML677334.1, forward strand.
TGCTGTGGGAGCACCACCCTAAGGAAAATGGGCATTGGGGTCCAGGAAGGACGTGGGTGAGGGGCCAGCAGTAGGTGAGCCACCAGACAGCAGAAGGCACTGTGAGTGCTGAAAGAGTTAATTCCCAAGATGACCAGCAGGAGGTGCTGTGCCAGTAAGTCCTCGCTTTGCTACACAAACACTTCCATAATACTATTTCCATAACTCTGCTTCTCTCCTGTATCTCACCAGACCTCAGATCTTCTCTGGTCTAGGGAATCTATTAAGAGAGATGTCACAGTGAACAAGGGGGGAGGAAAGCCCATCCATTCTCCTGAATCCTGTGGGACCTCTGGTTGCTCAGCAGTGAATAATATAGCCTCAGGATGTAATAACCTATGAGGAGGCTCTTTGCACTCTGGGGGTTTCTTCACTGGCAGGGGGGGTGGTAAAAGGACATCTTCTAGCAAGGGAATGCCCTGGTGGTATGATTAGGAGCTATGCTGATAGTGATTCTCCTGGGAAAATTCTGCACCACTGCACATGCACAGAATTCATGTACCCTGCAGATTTCTTTGTTTCCTCTGCAGAAAATGATGGGGGAAGCTGCAAGAGCAGTCACATGTCTCTCCCTAGCAGTGCAGGCATGTCGTTTTGGGTGCCTGGAGCAGCCAACAGAAAGAGAAATCGCTGTGAAAGGTGGGAGCAGAACTGGAGATGCCCTATGCCAGTCTTACTGCTAATACCAACTGGGCCGGGGGTGAGGGCCAAGAGGAACTATCCTATCACCAATGCCAGAAACCTCCCTGGCTGCAGAAGGCTCTACAGTTCACCTCCCCTGCTTCCAGCTCCCACCACTCCTCAGTCAGAGAAGGAGGGATCACTGTATGGGGAGCTGCTCTCCCATCTGCCCAACCCCCATTCATCCAGATTTCCCCATACTCAGACCACTAAGTCCCCTCACATCTGACCCCCCACACACACTCCACTGAACCCCACCCCTTGTATCTAGACTCCCACCCCTGCACACAGATCAGCCTTCACTGACCCTCTGCACTTAAACCCCCACTCCAATGAGCTCCAGCCTCCACTGCATCTGGACCACCCTGATGAGCCCCGCCCCCCGACTCTACTGAGCCCCAACCAGACCACTGCTGATCTCCCTGCACCCAAAAAAACCCTCCTGCCAAGTCCCAACCACCTTCACCTGGAGCCCCCTGCAGAGAAACCCACCAACAAATGCCTGTGCATCCAGATACCCCCTCTCCCGACTCCCATCCAGATTGCCCCACACAGAACTCTCTCACCCCACACCAAGCCCCTCTACATTTGGATCCCACCAGGCTGAGCCTGTCTGCCCACATCTGGATCAGCGGTCAGGACTAGGCAGGTGTGTGAAACTCTCTCGCTTTTGCTTAGTATCTTGGTGTACCGGGCATTGAGAGGCAGGGCCCTGTGGCATTTCTGGGGCAGGTCTGGCCCTTGCACTAGATGCAGCCTCACCACCATGTCCATGTCTGGAGGCAGGGGAAGGGAGGGCTGCAGGATGATCTCCCATATCTGTGCAGCCAGTTACCTATGCTCCCCACTGCTCTCCTGGAGCCTCCACATTTATTAACAAATACAATATCCAGAATTTTGCAGAATTTTAAAATATTGTGTGCAGAATTTTTTGAGGGGGCAGGGGTTTGCAAAATTCCCTCAGGAGCATAGTGAGGCAGAGGTAGAGCAGGAAGGGCCTATAGGCACAGACCGAGAGCACAAGACAACTAAGGGTATGTCTACATGGCAAATAAAAACCTGCCGCTAGCCCATGCCAGATGGCTCAGGCAGTGGGGCTTTTTCATTGCTGTGTAGACTTCCGGGCTTGGGCTGGAGCCTCGTTTTAGGACCCTGGGTGGTGGGAGGGTCCCAGAGATCAGGCTCCAGCCCAAGTCCGGAACTCTACATAACAAAGGAACAGCTCCGCAGCCCGAGTCTCACGAGCCCGAGTCAGTTGACTTGGGCCAGCTGCAGGTTTTTCTTTGCTGTGTAGATGTACCCTAATCCTCCAGCAATCTCCCTAAGGGTCCTATAGATCTTTGGGCCATTACAGGGTTGAAGGCCAGATTTACTGCATGTAGGAGAACAGTGGAGACCTCTGAACACAACAGAAGAATGTGGAAGAAACTTTTGTCTCTTTAGACCATCAGAATGCTGCACAAACACTTGAGTTACACACACGAAGAACAGTTACTCAATAATTTTCCCATCTGTGGGACGGGGGTGTATTACTGATGGTGTTACCAGCTCTGCCTATTATTGTGGAGGATGTCTGACAATTCCCATTATAAAACCCTGTTTTCAGTTGCTGATCATTTTGACAAACTTTAACTATTTGGTCTGAAATCTTCCACACAAGATGTCTGCCTCAGGGTGGTTTTGGGAGGGAAAGGGAGCGGGAAATTGCACACACAGGGATTAAGCTCTAAAAACTGGTTCAACTGTTTCCAAGAACAAGATTAGGGGAAAAGAAATAGTTTTGTCAATTCTTAAAAATTCTCCATTTTGTTGAGACACTCTAATGCCTCCTTGCTTTGGAGCAAAGGCCTGAAATTTGGTGTGAGGAGGGAGGCAGTCACCTTGGTATCAGTAAGGTCCCTTTTTCTGTTCCTGTGAAAAACCACTCAAAGGTCATAACATTTAAAAACTCTCCCAGTTCGCACATTATTATTGCCAACTTGACAGTTAAGCTCTGATTCCATACACACTGAGCATGCTCCTGTTTAAGGGACCCTCAGGGCTTGGTTACACTTGAAATTTGAAAGCGCTGCCATGGGAGCTCTCCCACAGCACAAGTGAGGTCATGCATGAGCGCTGGGGGAGAGCTCTCCTAGCGCTCCTGGTAATCCACCTCCACAAGGGGATTAGCTCTGAGCACTGGGAGCCTGTCCACACTAGTGCTTTAAAGCGCTCAGACTCGCTGCACTCAGGGGGGTGATTTTTCACCCCCCTGAGCCAGCAAGTTAGAGCGCTATAAAGTGTCAGTGTAGCCAAGCCCTGAGCAGGGCTTTCCTGGCAAATGTTGCTTTGGGCTGCTATGGCACCAGGCATGAAGCAGGAATCAATGGAGGAGGCGGGGGTGGGAGGAATTGTATGCCTTAATGTATCCAAATAAGGGGACTAAAATAAAGTTGTTTATGTAACCTTAATTTGGGCATTTCCTACCTTCTGAGTGGCTGACTTCACAACCTTAATGTTCTTTTCATGTAAAGTTTATATAATATATAATTAGTATTATGGGAAAGTTAAGTAGGAGTGAATTTAATATTTTGTTCACTTTCTGATACTTCATGGAAGTCAGGTCTCCAGTGAGTACTTTTGCACTTATGAGTTTTCCCACTGGTTCACAGTACCATCCATCCAGAGGAGCAGAGCTGTCCTATCCTCCTGAGAGCTTGCCTGCAAGGCAGCTGGCGTCCATCCTTTGAAGATTAGGACAGACTTTCTACTTAGAGGAGGTTTTGGAACAAATTAATAAAGTAAATAGTAATAAATCACCAGGACAAGAGTTCTGAAGGAACTAAAATGTGAAATTGCAGAATTACTAACTGTAACCTATCATTTAAATCAGATTCTGTACCAAATGACTGGAGGATAGCTAATGTGATGGCAATTTTTAAAAAGGGCTCCAGAAGTGATCCCAGTCATTACAGGTCAGTAAGCCTGATGTCAGTACTGGGCAAACTCGTTGAAACTATAGTAACAAATGAATTTTTCAGACACAGATGAACATAATTTGTTGGGTAAATGTCAACATGGTTTTCATAAAGGGAAATCATGCCTCACCAGTCTCCTAGAATTCTTTGAGGGGGTCAACGAGTATGTGAACAAGAGATATCCAGCAGATATAGTGTACTTAGATTTTCAGAAAGCCTTTCACAAGATGCTCACCAAAGGTTCTTAAGTAAAGTAAGCTGTCATGGGATAAAAGGGAAGGTCCTCTCATGGGCAGGAAACAAAGGGTAGGAATAAATGGTCAGTTGTGGAGAAAAGTAAATAGTGGGGTCCCTCAGAGATCTGTAATGGGGCCATTCCTGTTCAACATATTCATAAATGATTTGGAAAAAGGGCAAACAGCGAGATGGCAAAATTTGCAGATGATACAAAACTACTCAAGATAGTTAAATACTAAGCAGACTGCAAAGAGCTGCAATACTGGGTGACTGGGCAACAAAATGGCATATGAAATTCAATGTTGATAAATGCAAAATAATGCACTTTGGAAAGCATAATCCCAACTATACATCTAAAATGATGGGGTCTAAATTAGCTGTTACACTCAAGAAAGAGATCTTAGTCATTGTGGATAGTTCTCTGAAAACATCCACTCAATGTACAGCAGCAGGAAAAAAAGCAAACAGAATGTTGGGAATCATTAAGAAAAGGATAGATAATAAGACAGAAAATATTATCTTGCCTCTATATAAATCCATGGTATGCCCACATCTTGTATACTGCATGCAGATGTGGTCACCCCATCTCAAAAAACAGATTGGAATTGGAAAAGGTTCAGAAAAGGGAAACAAAAATTATTAGGGGAAGGGCTTCTGTAAGAGAAGAGATTAATAAGACTGGGACTTTTCAGCTTGGAAAAGAAATGATTAAGGGGGGATATGATAGAGGTCTACAAAATCATTACTAGTGTGGAGAAAGTAAATAAGGAAGTGTTATTTATTCCTTCTCATAACACAAGACGTAGGGGTCACCAAATGAAATTAATAGGTCTAAAACAAACAAAAGGAAGTATTTTTTTTCACACAATACAAGTCAGCCTGTGGGACACCTTATCAGAGGATGTTATGAAGGCCAAGACTGTAACAGTGTTCAAAAAGAAGTAGATAAGTTCATGGAGGATAGGTCCATCAATGGCTATTAGCCAGGATGGGCAGGAATGGTGTCCGTAGCCTCTGTTTGCCAGGAGCTGGGAATGGGCAACAGGAGATGGATGACATGATGATTACCCTTTCTGTTCATTTCATTTGGGGCACTTGGCATTGGTCACTGTCAGAAGGCAGAATACTGGACTACATGGACTTTTGATCTGATTCAGAATGGCCATTCTTATGTTCTGACCTGATAGGCAATAAAAAGCCAGAAACTGAGAGCTGTTATCCTAGTTGCTATCCTGTAAATCGGTGGGGGAGCTCTCCCAGTGTGAATGGCTTCATTCTTTGGTATAATAACATTTCAACAGCCAAGCCTGGAAGACATAAACGCATGCATCTCCTTGTGTCTTTTTCTGCATGCTTTTCTGTCAGGGACACAAATCTGACTCCTGACTATAGAATATAATTGCTTTCAGCACTCTAAAACCCAGGAATATGATCTCCACATACCTCAAGAAATTCATTAATCTCCATATCAGCTGCAGGAATTTCCTTTTAATCCCTGACAATGGATCCAGTAAATCTTTATTACGCAGCTAACTTCTCCTCAAAGTAGATTGTGAATGTCCTCCTCACTGGGGATTATATTACCTGCCATTTTTCAACCTTCAGTCAGTTTTGGGTTGTGTTTGGAAGGAAAGTGTAAGGTCTATACATTGGGATGGGAGGGGGTGGGATGGGATTAGAGTAGCAGGATACTCCAAAGTATTGAAAGGTAACAACAAAGGAGGACTAGCACTTTTAAGATAGCAACCATATTCAGAACCTTTCGTAATATTACTTACAACAGCTTCTCTTTTCCTCCCTTGTGTGAGGTTTTCAATCTGATTCTGCTCTCTAATGTGGTGAAGGTCAGTGCTGTAACATGGATAAGTGGAATCATAATAAACCCATTTGTGTCCATATAAGGCAAAATTATTTCCCATTTTTGGTGGTAAAATAAGTCAAATTGATGCATTTACGTAACTTGGCAAAACTTATCCTAGTTTGCAAAGACACAATTCTCATTTTAAAAGATTTTAGTCTGGGCCACTTCAAATTTGAGACCAGCAGCAAACTATAAATCAGGTATTAGGGGTCCAGTCTCTACTCCACTTGTTTTCTTTGAAACTGGCCAATGCAGCACACTGAGACTATGTCTATATTACCACAATAGGTTGACCTAAATTACGCTACTCCAGCTACGTGAATAACTTCCTGTGTTGTCTACACTATGCTGGGAGACACTCTCCTGTTGGCTTACCTTACTCCTCTTGTTCCTGGTGGAGTACTAGAGTCCACTGGAGAGCCACTGCCATCAATTTAGTGGGTCTTCACTAAACACACTGAATCAACCCCGGGTGCATTGATCGCAGCAGCAGCCTCAAGGTAGTGTAAACATAGCCTGAGCCCTGGAGGAAGAATTGGGTAGGAAATTCCTCATATTGCTCCTTAGGGTATCCTCTGCCTGACCCAGGAGTAGCACTAATAGTCTCTGAAAATGTCAATCTGGTTGACTACGCTAGCACTAATTTAAAATGATGTTAAATCAGACCCGAAATGCACTTCCAGATTTAGGGGGTTTTTTCCCCCCCTTCAGAGCTTTAACATTCAATTCTATGTTACCTAGAAGAACTTGTAAAATGTACAATCCTGCTTTTGGTCTGTTTACAAATAAGGGTTAGGTAGATGATGGGAGGGACTGAGCCAAATGAATTGCAAAGATTTTGCAGAAGATTTGATTGTTTGGAGCCCTGATCCTGGGTTTATTACAGTTTTAGGGTGACCAGGTGTCCCGATTTATAGGGACAGTCCCAGTTTTTTGGGTCTTTTTCTTATATAGACTCCTATTACCTCCCCACCCCCATCCTGATTTTTCACACTTGCTGTCTGGTCACCCTATTACAGTTTAGTTGTCTGTAAAGCAACTGATTGGGTTGGCAAAAGTCTTATAACTTCAGATGTGGAATAAACACAAAGTGTAGAATATATTTTAGCGATGTGTATTTGGGTTTTTAATGCAAATCTATATAACTACTTCCAAAAAAATTTCTGGGACTATTAACACACACACAATGAATTTGTCAGTCACGGTCCTGTATATTGTTTGCTTTCTATTAATATTTGTGTGATTTAGTCTTATTAACATGGATAGTCACTGAAAGCACACAACTGTTTGTATCAAAAGTACATGCACATGCATTCAGTCAGTGAATGGAAACCCTGATCATAGGTCATATGGTAATTGTAACTAGCCAACAAGCTTGAATAGCAAATATTGCATATTAACAGAACTCAGTCCAGAGAGCTAAAAAACAAAATAATGATTTAATTACAAACTAGAGAAAAACTTCAGATCTACACACATAAATATCTTGAATAGAAGGAAGTAATAGTCAGCAAATGACCTGCTCATGTCTCTCTAGGTATTTTATAATGACCAATAACTGTATTTAATAATAAAAAACATGAAAAGAGCTACACAAGGGAATTATATGACAATAGAATGCTTTGAGGTGTCTTTAAATTTTACATGAGGTGCCAAAAGGATACTTATACCACAGGGATAAACTATAAACATTTTTAAAAAAATGTTTGGGTGAGGAACTCCTTTCCAAGAGCAATCGCTAAGGAATGGTTATCTTATCGGGAGCAGGGGAGGAGGAGGAGCACTAGAGTTTTTCTATCAAAATAAGTTGGTCAGTTTGACATCTTATATCGTATGTCAGCTTTTTTTAGTTTCTGTTTGTTATCTGACTTTTCCTCTAGACTTTTGTTTAGAAAATGTCTTGCTGCCTTTGTGTCAAGAAGCAATTTTGATAACTGAACATCCTTCATTTTTAAGTGAATACCATTCTGTTGCTAAAGATAGGAATATGACATTTCACTTTTAGATAAGTGGTAATTTTTTTTCAAAATTGCCTCTGATTTAGGTGCCGAAGTATCATTGAAAGCCAGTGAACCAGGCCATTCCAGTCAGGTTAGTGTCTTTAAAAAAAAGACAAGCTTTTTTTTATTTTCTTTCCTTTGATTAATTTAATTTTGCCTTTGTGTTGGCCTAGCTGGTGTAAAATAGTTGATTTCAAGCCAAAACAATTTTTCAAAGAAAAAATATTGTAAAACAATGCACACTGGCCTTGATTCTGTTTCCTTTATGCTACTTTGTCTATGTCTGTTTAACCAATTGTCTCTTTTGTAAGAGCAATCCCCTGAGTACTACAGAGCTGGTACAAGGGCTCCATGCCCTTTCTGCAGCCCTCAGAGTAAGGGACGTGGCTAGGGGAAAATAAGGGAAAGGCCAAAATGTATCTGGGCTCCAGCAATTCCTACTGCCAGTATGGCCTGGCTGTGGTCAGCTGACCATAAATTCTCTAATTTATTCTGTGGGCCCATATAGTCCCCCAAATCGGGCCCAGAACCATATTTATGAAGATGGTGTAATGTCACACTTGTCCCACCATCTCCCCCAAATTCTGTGCTTAATACAGACTGGCCAGACCAGAGAATTAGGTGCTATTGTTCATACATGACTAAACTATATTTGCTCTCTTCCCTTTTTTTAAATACTGTGATTTCCCACTTTTTTGCACAGAGAACTGCAGAACTTTCAGCGGAAAGTCCTAACTGATAACTCAGTTTTCTTAAAGTGCAGTGTTTAGTAATAACTTTCCCAGGTAGTTAATTAGAAGTTGTAGGGTAATTTCGTTAAATCTTGAAATATTATTTTGCATTGATTACAGCTGGACAGTAAACATCCTTGCTATATTGTTTAGCATTTATGCAATACTGGACATGTATTCTGACAGCTAGTATGGTTTTCTACAAAACACAACATTGGATTCTTCACTTTACTACCTGTGTGTCGAAAAAGAATTGACAGTTACAGAAGTAAAGGCTATTTCATACAAGAAGTGGTCACATAAATGTTTATACCAGCAACTGAACCAGTAGATGAAACTGATTTTGCTTCATGGCCGTGTCCCATTTAAATGGACCTGTGAGTGTTTCTGTAGATTCAGAAATAATTATTGTTACTAGATCGCATGATATAGCTGACACACACTGATTCTGAGCATGTCTAAATTTACAGCAAAATGTGCCACTCATGTCTGCTTTGTATCTACCAGAACTGCAGTAAAGTATTTTGATCTACTAAAGAGCAGGCGCTTCTTTTTCCTGCTCCCTGCATTTTCTTCAGCCTTTTTGGCAGCACATGGCTCCATTTCTTCCAAATCTATGTAGGTTCTTATACCACCTTTATCATTATAGTATCTGAGGGTCTTCCAGTAATGCATCTGGTGAAATGTGGTTCATTCTGTCTCATCCTCTCCCCAGGGGCAGAATTGTGAGCACAGTGTAGCATGCTGTTTTGGTAAATTCCCCCAAACAAAACCCTTTCTTTTTAATGTTCATGCTGCTATATGTGCGTTAGAGGAGGCAGGCTGAAGAAGTGAGCCTTGCACTCAGATCAGAACAGGGTGAGGTTTGTGATAGCCCTTAGTTCCCGTGGGAGTTCATGCTGGCTGCTGAGAAAGCTCTGAGTAGTGCACAGTTGAGGTTTACCCTTATTGTAAAAAGTCTCATTATGCCTGAGATGTGTAGTTGTTGATCACGGTCCATTGCCCTCAAACTTTAGGTGATCTTGGGCGAAGGCCAGTGAACACCTTTAACTTAACTCTCAGCTGGCTTCCCATAGAATAGAGAGGGGAGGACAGGTTAGGGGGGCACAAGGTAGCCCATGTTGCTGAGCAGTTGTGCTACAGTGTTTTGTAGTAGTTTGAGTTTCCGAAGTCTGATGGCTTCATGTCCAGGCATACTGCACTGCTGTAGTCAAGATGGGAAGTAAGAAAGGCATGGCTAACCAAGCCCATTTTGCCATCTGCCAGGATGAGATGGAGTGTCCTAGCCAACTGAAGAAGTCAGAAAGTGTTACTCCTGGGTCATAAACTTAAAGTTCTTGAGGAACCCAGGAGCACTCTTAAACTACAGACAGGCCTGAAACTGTAGGTGTGTACCTTCCTCCAAAGGAGACAGCGCCATGGCACCAGACTCCTCAAAGTGACCAACCACAAAGCATCTCCTCCTGTGGAGCTTCTAAAGAAGAGAACCCTTCATCTTTGGAACGCCTTAGGGCAAAAGTGCCTCTCATTGCCTGACTCCTGCTGCCTATCTCTCTTCAGCTTCCTCCTCTGGCACTGCCTGATGCCACTCAGCTTTTCCCTCAGGACTGACGGCCAGTGACGTGTGGCATAAAGGCAGAGTCATATGGTAACGTCACAAAGAGAACTATTAGGTTGTGTAACTGAATAGTTAGTAGGGCCTTGGCTAGGCCTCTCTGGATCAGCCATGCATACACTCCAGTTTAAACTTTCCATGTTACAATGTTACTGCAAAGCTGCCAGACTGATCTGTGTTTTGTAAGTATACAGGGATTTTATTATTGTACATATTCCCAGAAAAAATAATTTAGTTCTATAAGCACCATTGCCAATTCCAAGAAGTGGTCAAAGAGCATGAGGCATATCTTCAAATCATGAGACTTCTACATGAGTAAATAAAGGGTGACTCTTTATTTGCCTTCTGTTGTTGTTTTTTAGCCTTTAGGATGCTCTCAAGATTTTTATATTTTCTCGCTTTTCTTTACACCATTGGACCTAGAAACATATTTTAAAAAATAAATAACAGCTGAGAGTCTCAAGTAATCATTTTAGAAATCCGGGTCTTATTTAATAAATAAATAAAGTACTGTGAGTCTTGCAATAAAATTCAGAGTTGTCAACAGTGCATCAGTAACTATGTAATTTGAGATTAACAAAATTCTGCTTACGTAGGTAACTGATGTTCTTGAAGTTCAGAATAAGTTTCATAACAGGTAGCATTCACACACTAGATTAATTTACACATCCTGTGCTTCACAGTTGTGCTCCACATCTGCATAGCTCTTCTACATGAGCAAAAGAGAGCTCACTTCTCTGCTTGTGTGATTATCATCAGTAACGATGAGGCTTAATTCCTGGAAGAGGCTGTTTATAATTAAAGTAACACCTATTTATTGACCCATACACAATAGCCCAGAGACAAATACTGCTCCCTCTTTAGTGCAGAGAGCTTCATGCTCAGTGGAACAGGTGCAGTTTTATTGTGCAAGAGGCTAGGAGTTAGGAGAGAGGGTAAAGGTGTATGACAAGGGATGGAATGGTTGATCTGCGCAGTTGTGACTCCACCCACACTAAGATTGCAGTAATGCCCAGGCTGTCTGCATTTTTACAGGCACAATGGCTGAAGTAGCAGCTCCTCATCCTGGACAGGGGTACAAAAGGTTCCCTCCCTCTGGACTTCACAGAGATCACAAGCACCCAGCCTGGTGCTTGGCAGAAAACAGCTAGAAATATGTACCTCTTGTAGACTTGCACCGGTAATACTTCCATTTATAGTCTGACACCTTTGCCACCACCAGTATTGCATTCATGACATTTAAGATATTTCGATCCTACATGCTGAATCTAACCTATTTCACCAGACCTTGTTCAAAGTCTTAGTGTAAGGTAACTTTAAAGTTTAGATGTCAGATGGAAAACTCTGCCCCTTAAGAAACAGCCTTTAAAATAGAAATGGATACTATTTTTCCTTTTTTTAAAAAGGAATTGGTAGCATATTATCTGATGGTGCTTAATTTGATTTAACTATCAGTTACAAAGCTTTATTTAAGCATATAACAGTCTTTAAAATAACTCTGAAGTAATAAACCTATTTGGCGGTGTTAATAGATTTCAAATAAGTTTACACTCTGCTTGTATGCATGTTTATACTTTGGGAGGACTTAAATGTAAAGTAGATTGGAGATGAACTTACTAATGAGGATCTTTGAAGATACCATTTCCTTGGGGAGAATGCTTACATGCTAATATATTCTGATTAATTTTCATGTAGTTATCATTCATTTTCAGGATTACAGTTAATGCTTGGATTAGGAGTAGGAAATGGTAAATCATGAACTGATTGGAAATCAACACTAAGTTCTTATACCTGTAGAGATCTCAGTTGTGTATCTGTGTTCAGTCATTTAATTCTTTATTTATACAGTCTTTTCCAGAAAAGACTGAATTATCTTAAATTATAGAATTCAAAACTGAATTAAGTTCATGGTCAAATTAGCAAGAACAGTAAAAAGCTGACATGTTTAATTTATAATTTGTGACATAGCTGACTGAATTTTTGTGTGTGTAACCTGTTTTATGCATCTGTTTCCACTTCCTGGGTTAAAATGATCAAATGTTTTGGAGATAAGACTTTATTTTGGCTTAGTTTCCTGTGATAGTAAATTTATCAAATCTTAATGTAAAAGTATGATGAAGGTCTTGAGCTATGCAAATGTATTGGCATCAAGAGGAGAGATTTGTTGCACTGCTGACTTTTTTTCAAAAGGATTAAACTATGTTAATTCAAAGACAAAGAATGCAAGAGCCTTCAGAAACTAGGATTTAAGAAGTCTGAAGATAGATAAAGAGTACTGTTCAAGAACTGAATGTAATGTAAGCAACATCACAGTATTCTAAACATCAACAAAGTTTATGTCCTTGTCATAAACATTCAGCTAAGGGTAGCATAAAATCCCTCCTTTACCTGTAAGGGGTTAATCAGTTCAATTAACATAGTTGGCACCTGACCAGAAGGACCAATGAGAAAAGAAGATGATTTCAAATCTGGGAGCGGGGAGAAGGGAAAGATTTTGTTTTGTTCTCTTTGTTTTGATCCCCCTCAGGACAAAGAGAGAGACCAAGCACATAACCCAGCTCCTACTGCAATGATGCATCTAAAATTACAGAAATGGTAAGTAATAGCAAGGAAATGTGTTAGATTATCTTTTGTTTTAGCTGTGAATTTTCTCTATGCTAAGAGGGAGGTTTATTCCTGTTTTTGTAACTTTGAAGTTGAGCCTAGCAGGGAATCCTCTGTGTTTTAAATCATTTTGTTACTCTGTAAAATTACCTTCCATCCTGATTTTACAGAGGTGCTTCTTTTATTTTTTTCTTTATAATAAAGTTCTTCTTTTAAGAACCTGATTGATTTTAGTGTCCTAAACAGAAAGGGTCTGGTCTGTACTATTATTAAAGGCAATTGGTTGGTATATTATTCTCAAGCCTCCCCAGGAAAGGGTGTGTAGGGACTTGGGGAAGAATTTTGAGGAAATAGGAACTCCAAGTCTTCCTTTTCCTGAATCTTTGTCTAAATCACTTGGTGGTGGCAGCAATACCCTCCAAGGACAAGAGAAGGAATTTGTGCCTTGGGGAAGTTTTTACCCTAAACCGGTGGAATATAAACTTAGGGGGTCTTTCATGTGGATACCCAAATCTGTACCCCAGAGTTCAGGGTGAGGAGGGAACCCTGATAGTCCTCAAACAAGAACTTAATTGTACAGAGATGTATAGATAAGAAAATGAGAAGTTGTAATATAATCTTGCTATTCATGCTTATCAGATAATTATCAAGGCAAATGAAGTGATCTGTGTGTATAGTCTATATACTGTATCAGTATGTGAGGTATACTGGGATCTTTTGGAACTGAAGATACTATATAAATACAAGATAACCTTCTGGATGTTCAAAAAATATTAACTAGCAATGCTAGGAACATGATAACCATCCTGTCAAGTAAGCAGTGGGGTGATGCATATCCTACATGCCCAATGGTGCATGAATATTCAGACTGTACTTGCAATATCTAGGTTGCCAAGTATTTAAAATGAAACACTGTACCACCAGTGTATAATAGGGTAATTGGACTCTTAAATGAAATTGGGACCAGCTCTCCTCTTATGGACCTAGTTTTGTGTAATGAGAGGGTGGGGCTGTTCCTGGGAGCTATAAATGGGAGCCAGACCAAAGGCAAGAAGGTTCAGAACCTAAAGTCCCATTAGGGGGAGAGTCCAGAGTCCTGAGAGGAAAGAGATCAAAAAGAGGAACTGGGCTGAGATAGTGAGGGAGGGGGGTGCCCCTGAAGGAAGGAGCAGTGGGAGTTCCCAAGGGAGCAGTGGTGCCAGATCAGGTGATGACAGCAGAGGGCAGTTGGTGTGAGTGAGGGGGTGTCACCTGTGAATGGCCATGGCCAGAGAAGAGAGCTGAAGGCTGAAGAGCAGCAGACTGAGATGCTTGCTGTCTCAAGCTAGACCGCTGAGGCCAGAGGGCCAAAGAGGGATAAACGCTGAGGAATGATGGAGTGAGCTCACTGATGTCTCCAGGCACGAGCTGGAGCCAGACCTGGAAAGGAAAGAGTGTGTAGAAGTACCCCAACTAAAGGGGCTTGGGTGAGGTGTGGTCAAATGCTGGAGCCCTGCTTGAGAGCTAGGAGATGGTGAGATGTTGGTGCTGTATTTGCTGTGTTGATGAACTGGTGGGACTTGAAGGATTGAACCTACTGTTCAGCCTGTACTGGGGAATGCTGGGTTATGGTTGTGAGACCATTTGTAATAAACTAACACCCACAAAAGGCTATTGATACTCTGCATGCTTTTAGGTTATTACTGAGGTCTCCAGAAGAAAGGGGAAACTCAGGCAAGTGCACCAGTCATGTGATGGCCTGAACTAGGAGGGTGCCGTTGGTGGAGCTGCCTTTTCACAAAATGTTTAAGGACTAAAGACCTCATAAGACTGACTTTATAAAATGGACTTTAAAAAAAAATCCTGCCTTTCTCCTATTTCCCAGTTTGTCACAAATGCATACTTGTGCTGTTAGTGACATCCAGTCTCTTGGGGGTGGTGACATTCAACTAGCATAATGAGAGGCTATTACTGAAGTCGTTTTAATTTTCTGAGTGTAAATTTGTGCCCATGAGATCAGAAATTTGAGTTAAAGCCCTGGCTTTAAAGCCAGGACCTCAAATGATTGTTAAATGGCATTTATAGTACTTGCTCGTGAATTATTTGAAAAAAAAATAGAGGCATATTGATCACACACAATAGTCCTGGTATCCTTAAATGTAGCATATGGTGACCAGTAATCTAGCTTAAAATGGCAGAGCTATTTATCTGGGTTTCACCATGATGGATATCAGATCTACAAAGTGAATTTTTTTTTAGTACATTTCAAGGATATAAATACTGTTTCATAACAACAAAACTAGATGAAATTCAACATGCATCAATATGACTTCAGAAATAATAACTACATGCCACTAATTTAGCTAAAAGTGGTTGGGTCGCATTATTCAAACAAAACAAAGTTGTGTTGAAGTAGGAACGTTACAGTGTGACTTTATAAAGAATTGAATTCTCAGTTTCCTTTTTCACTGTGTTAATTACAATGACTCATCATGACATCTGTTGAAATGAACTAATTAAGTGTTTAAACACCTTTACTTCCATATGTCAATATGAAGGTCTTCTTGCCCTTGCATTTGCTATTTATCTAATGCATTTTTCCTAGTATACCCTTTTCTACTTCTCAAATTACAAATGATGGTTGTTGTTTTTCCCCCCACGGCCTTGGCGAGGTTACTATCAATCATCTGCACCAGCTTAGCAACAATTAAATCTTGTTTATTTTGCAATTAAAATTCTCAGTCAGGCATGCATCATTCACCAGCGGGTTGGCATTTTGTATTGGTCATAACTTGGCCTGCTATTTCTTATTTTTATTTTGCTCACCATTCTCCTGTTTCTCCATGTGTTCTGCTATATATAGATCACTTAAAAATACCAAAACTGCTTGAGATATGGCTAGGTTTTTTCCAGGTTATCCAAAGAGACAGATGTTAGCCTCTTCCATTCCATATATTTGGGGAGGAGAGCAGTGTTTTCATTATGTATCCATGAACTTGCAGGGTCAGAGTTTAGGACAGATCTCAAATATTTTCCTAGCATGGGCTACAACACAATAGCTTCATGGAACCCTTTTTCCCCCATTCACAATTGCATATAATCTCTGTAGCAACTACAGCAGTTGCTTACATGGGGAAGGTAACCTTAGAGAAAAATTTGTGTACTGAAGTCTTTAACCCCTCCACCTGGCATCTCAACCCAATCTCCTGTTGGCTACTAACCTTCTGCACTCCCACTCCTCCTTTTCCCTCTCTTCTGTTCTGTTCCATTCCTAATATAAAACATGCTCCAGTATCACCCTGTCTCCACACTCCATTTTTTTATTGTTAACATATTGCCATCTCCTCATATCTAGAATCACTTTTGACTGCTCCCTCTTGTTCAACGCATACACATTGTGTTCAAGTCTTGCCACATCTTCCTCAATAGTACTTATAAGATCGTCCCTTTCTTTCTAAAACTCTCATACAGGCTCACAAAACCATATTGAGTCCTGTAATTGCCTCACTTTCAGTGCAAGGGGAAATATACTCACCAAATGGGGAGAGAAAGGGAAGCACAATACTGTAGTAAGGGATGTTTATTCATCCTTCTACTTTGATATGCTTGATTTTGCTGATTTCTCTCCCATTCTCCTTAATTTGGTTCCTTTCCTTTACCAGTACTGGGTCATTCAACTATGTGGGCATTATTAATCAATCAAATGAGAGATCAGGAAGTCAGAGTTGTACCAGGGGCTCTGGGGGATCTTCCTCTGGGTTACCTAGTGGTACACCTGGGAACTAAATTTTCTAAAGTCAATACATAAATTACTGCAGTCTTCTATTACAACTGGATTTTTTTACACCTGAAAACTGCTGCTTATCTTCAAAAGATAAGCTTCATTTAGCTGCACTAATATCAAGTTTATTGTCCTATTTCTGTACTACACTGGTACCTTTCTTGTTCTGTTCTGATGGCTCCCTCCCATCTTCCTCAGGACTGGTACAGTATGCTGTTGCTTTAGTTAACTTTTTTGAATTAGGGCCCTGATATGGAGAATCTCATTCCACCATTTTTTTTTTATCTTCCTGCACCATCAGATGCATACCACCAGTTTCTGCCATTTATTTCAGTCTTGTGCTGGACTGTTCAGGCCTCTGAATGTCATATTGACAGATTTGGCTTCTTTCTCTATTGATCTGTGTAATGTTTCTCCAAGTCACCCTCTTTCTTTCCTCACACAATGTCCATATCATCATTTGACATGGAATTCATGTTGATGGCATCTTTAAAGCATGTCCTAAATATGTCAATCATCATCTTACCATGTGGGGTACTTGGGAGTAGGGTGACCACACAGCAAGTGTGAAAAATCAGGACAGGGTGTGGAGGGTAATAGGAGCCTGTATAAGAGACAAATCCAAAAATCAGAACATCTGGGCACCCTACTTGGGAGGGAGCAGATGTTTACATGGCACATTTTTCTAGAGAGGTGATGGACTTCCAGTTAGAAGTTTGTATGAGAATTAATCGAAGTAATAGTGCTCCAAGCCTCTGTAACTCCCTCTCCATCTTGGCTTTCTGCATGTGGGTCTCTTCTGTTTAGAAAGTGGTGACTACCAGAAATAAATTATAAGAACTGAAGGCTTTGACCCACAGTGATGATATTCCTGTTTTTTCACAGTGTGAAATTCTGGCTGTGATATTCTGTTCGCAGAATGCTGTAAAATACAACAAAGAAAGAGAGAGTTTTTATTTTCTTTTAAATGTGTCTGGTTACTGTATCTCATTCCTTTATTATGCAATCCAGTAACACTTTAAATATTCTAACAAGATTTTTTCTACAATAATGAAAATGTTTTATATGTACCATAATTTTATTTTCATGGAGAGCTCTTTACTTTCACTAGAGAGCATATTTCAATATGAATGTCTTTTTTTCCCCTTTAATTATTCCATTCGTCACTTAAGGTTGCGGTAGTTTAAGTGTCTGCACTTCTCAAAACACTGGTTTTGAAGTTTGATTTCACAATCAAATATGACTGAATTTTGCATAGTGAAGGTCTCAGTTATGCTGATTTGATTGTCCAGTCATGACACCAAGTCTTATCCATAGCTCTGCGTAATCAGAACAAAAGAGGAGATGGGAATACTTGGCAAGTACTATAACATAAGTACCAGTGCTGCATTGCTCTTGAGATTAGGGTAATACCACTTTGAACCTCAAAGCTACTTTGTAAATTGACTACAATTCTCTCCCTGCCCTGACATAAGATGCTAGTATGTTAGATAGTATGGGTGAATCTCAGATGAATTCAATCAGTTCAGAAAATGGACAAAACCAAACTGCTAATCTTTTGTTACAGCTATAACATGCTAAAATATTAATTTATGCTGCTTCATATCTCTACTTTTCTGAATTTTTCTTCAGAGAACTCATGGTCTCTTGTGCAAAGGCTCGTATTGCACCTAATGTTGGTATTAGAGGGATGTTCAAACCCAAGAGGCAGAATGCCATCAAAAATGAGACAGTCTGGTTAAAAATATGCATTACACACACACTGAGAGAATTGTTATAGTGACTAGGAGAGGGGCCATTTAAATGGGATTTGAGCAGGATGCATGCTGTAATATTAAATACTGGACAATGTCCGGTATGCAAGGGAAAACATTGCATTTCTTGTTCTGTTCTGATGGCTCTCTCCCATCTTCCTTGGGACAGGTACGGTATTCTGTTGCTTTAATTTATAATTTCAAAGTAATTTTAATTAGGCTGTAATTTGTATTCAAAGCTAAGATTCCACTCACCTGATGGTAATGTCTAGCCCACAATAAAAGACTCACAGCTGGCCTGGTTCAATTTTGAGACCTTATTGGGTGGGGAGGCAGGGAGGTGTCTCAGAGCCCAGGCTCCAGCCCCAGTCCAACCCCAAATGTCTACATTGCAACTTCATAGCCCTGTAGCCTGAGCCCCACATGCTTGAGTCAACCCACCCAGCCCTGAGACTCTTTGCAGCAGGTTTATCACAGTGTAGCTATGTCCAAAAGAGCTAAAACAGCTCCCATTTGAAGTAAGTGGAATTTACACCACTGATTTCACCAACAGCAAATTGAGCCCCAATGGACAATTCTGGTCTAATATGGGTAAAATCCTGGTCTAATATGGGTAAAATCTTAGCATCTTATACTCAAACTGAGCAAATTAGAAACTAGAATCAGTGGGGCAAGATCCAAATTTTAGAGGTGTCTGAAATCTGAGATATGGGGGCTCTATACAATATTTAGTGCGAGAATTTTTAACAAACACTCATGAATCCTGGGGTATTAGAAATATAGATTTCTACAACTTGAGCCCATTTCTTCTAGTAACAACTGTCACAATTTCATATTCAACTGCACCTTTTACCCCTTCCTGGTCTTTCTGGAGAACACCATCTTAAGGCTTTGAGTGTCCAATAGTCACTTCTCCCTGGCATCTAATTGGGAATCCAAACCTGAACCAATTAGCTGGTTTTGAATGAAAACAGTGACTGAAGGAAAGGCACCTGTTGGAAAATTGGGTTTGAAGATTGGATCTCTGGAATTTGAGCAGGAAATCCACAGATTAGAGTTCAGGTCCTTGCTGGGACCTGAGGAGTGCAGAAGGAGTGCTAAAGGGAAATGCAGCACCATGGACATCTCAGCTCACTACTGTCGGGCTGGGGGAGCAAGGAATACCTCCTGGCTGGCTGCTGGGCCTGACTGTGAAAGAATCCCCAGGTAAGGGTGCAGCATCAGTGAAGGCTGGGGCCATGGGGAAGTGGCCCAGAGAACTGAAAGCAGTTCTGTTAAAGGGATGCAGTTTTATTAAAGGCATACAATGACACAGTAGACAGAGTGACACATTCTTAGGGTCCCTGGGCTGAGGAGGGAATTTCCACTCATAAAAACTTAAGGCTATACAGAGCTACTCCCCATACACTTTCACATTTGAAGTTCTGTTCCTATTGCAGAAGGTTCATTTATGGGGTGGCCAATATTGCAAACCACTGCAGAGGCTAGATGAGAACAGGAAACCATTTCAGTGGTCAGCAGAGTGTGGTATAGAATTTTCAGAGTTGGAAAGGGCTCTTGTGACAGTTCCTGTCTTGTACAATTCATACTTTCACATTGGATGCCAGTGTTTATGGTTTGTCAGTATTAACTCAAGAACACAGATTTGAGAGGGTGGTAGCTTATTACAGCAAAAGTCTCCGTTTTCCTGCAAAAAAATCGCAGTATCACCCGAAAGGAACTCCCAGCAGTGGTTAAATCTAAATAACATTTTCATCACTATTTGTACAGGAGGAAATTGATGGTCAGGCCAAGTTTCCCTGAAATATCTCTCTAGATTCAGGAATCCTGGGAGGCAATTTGCCAGGTAGCTGGAAAAACTACAATGCTGTGATGTCACAATTACACACATGTGACCATAAACATGGCAATGCTAATGCCTTGCTCAGATGGCCTGATTGTGAGGCTAATTTTAAATGCTGCTATCCTACAAAGGTAGCCAGCTGAATCCCCAAAGGGAGTGGGAGCAGCATATCCCATTTCTTTTGATGGTTTATAGGACCCTTTTCAAATAGTACAAAGTGTTCCCCCAGTACCACTAATTTTGGGGCATGAGCTAAGGACCTCAGTAATCTTCTTGTATGGAGTTCCTGAAGAGGAACAAAGGATTTTGACTCATGTGGATTAACAAGTTAATACAAAACTGAAAAGTTCACACCTTTGAGGATAGCCTCTGATAAAATAAAGACTCTAGAGATAGAAGGGTAGAAGTACTAAGCTAGACCTTGTATGAGTACTGACCCAAATAAACCTGGGTACAGTTGTGTCCCAGGATTAAGCCCCAAATCACCCATAATCATCCATCTAAGGAGGTATCAGGGGACAGAATTCCATCGTGGCTTTCCCCTGAAACTGAGAATGTAGCTGTGGAAATTTGACAGTGAATTCTATGTTTTAACTGAATGGGTGGGGGCTGTCACCTGTAAGTACCACAGAAACAATAGAGACAGCTCAGGAGCACACTGAAAGGAAATCCAGGGAGATAAAAAGCCCCAAAGAGATGTAGGTGGTGTGACGGAGTCAGACCAGAAGGATATAGGAGAGTGCTGGAAGGCAGGTATATTAGTCTCACGATGTGCAGGTCCTTGTTCCTTGGATAGCCAAACAAAGGCTACTCCAGGCCAATCAAGACACCTGAGGCCAATTAAGAACCTTCTAGAAAGGAGTAGAAACAGCTAGCCTGATTGGGACACCTGAAGCCAATCAGGGACTGGCTGAAACCAGATAAAAACCTCCCAGTTAGTCAGGTGGGCTGTGGGTGTCAGGAGCTGTGGAAGGAAGTGGTGCTGTTGGTGAGACTGAGTGGTGGACAACATATCATACGCAAGGAAAGAGGCCCTGAGGTAAGGGTGAAGTGGAGTTTGAAGAAGCAGTGACTGCTGTGGGGAAGTAGCCCAGGGAATTGTATTGTGTTTTGTGGATAAAAGTTCAGCCATCTTAGCTGATACTATTAGGGTCCCTGGGCTGGAGCCCAGAGTAGAGGGCGGGCCTGGGCTCCCCCCTTTCTGCCTCCCCTAATTAGTCTCTGAGATTGGGAGACAATAGAGACTGTGCCGGGAAGGATAGCTTCTCCTCACTGGCTTGTGATGAAAATGGCTCAATAGACTGTGACCTTGTCTCCAGAGAGAGAAGGGCTCCGTGGAGGGTCACAGTGAGCCTCTGAGGCTAGTAAAAATCTGCTAGGAAACGCAGGATCCACGAAGATAAGGACAGAGCTTTGTCACAGTGGGAATAAAATTATGTTGGGTGGTGATATGAAAATCTCTTGTCAGACTCTATATATATCTAGATTGTGACATTTGTATCACCTATTTATTAAATTATTATTTTTCTTTCGGTTGGGGATTGGTTATTAGGTGTCATCATTTCAGCCTCATTGGGAAGATGACCAAAGCTGAGTTGGTGTTACAAACTGGATGAAACCTTGTTATGAGTTGAATGAAAACCTCATTGAGATTAATAGGTGTAAACATACCCTTTAATTAAAATAAGTGGAAGGATAAATTGATCGCAACCCTTTTGTTTTGGGGAGGAAGGGTTATGTGAATTTGCTCAGGAGTTTTGAACTGTATGGGCAGAGATGCTTTTGCTGAATGTTTTGTATATTATGTGTGTCTGCGAAGCTGAACACATCATCAGATAGTGTCAGAGAGCCTGGAGAAATCCAAACAGAAGCTTCTAAACATGGCATGACCTTGGAAGAAGCAAGGGAGAATGCTTTGGGGCATGATCTGGCTAACGAAGCTTTAGGCTATAAAATAAAAAACGTCTCCTTTTGCCTCTAGTTCCTCCTGCTTTCATGGAACATTCCTTTTAAACAAACAAGATTCCATAAATTTTTTTTACCAGACTCCCATCATCAATTTTTACTCCAGACAGAAATATTCACAGGGCCTGTAATTTTTGACTAGACTTGGCATTGGCTTCACTGCCTTCCACCTCCCCATGGACAAATTTGGGCTCATAACATTTTTGCTAATTTCATTCTTCCCAGCAGAACAGAGAGGATGGTGTGAGTGGTCCAGGTGGGTGTTACCTGTATCACTTGGCCATTACAATAGATTTGCAAAGATGATTGAGTTTATGATAAGTCCCATTTAAATAAATTGTGAAGTAATGTTATGTTAATATGAAAATCCTGAATATTTCAAATAACGCTTATGAAGACAACTTTTCAGTTGAAAGCTTTTTTTAAAAATTAATCTGTGTATGGAGATTGGCAAAAAAACACATGAAATCAGGTACAAATTAATTTTTTAAATTTTTTTGCTAATCTATAGTGGGCCCGTTTTAACTAATTTAAACTTTTCTTGGAAGGGAATTAAACTTTCATCTGAGCTAAAAACTTGTCTTTCAGAGTTACAGGTCTTTGAAACAACCAATCTATTAAGTCTTAGTTTATTTTTCCATCATAAACTGTAAACCTGGTAGTTAATATAATGTCATGAGAGAGGTAGGAGTGATCCTTGGAACCACACAACCCAAGTAGAAAAAGGAGAGAACAGCTCTAAGCAAATACATTAGATGTATATTTTCATCTTTGGGTTGTTAACTCTGAAACCTAGTTAAATGACTGGAGTAGTTCATACCTCTCAGTTACTGTTACAAGTTATTTGCAAATGCTTGAAGATATCTTGGCCTTAGTTTTCACTTTCCAAGTTTTGCTCACAACTGAGAGCTAGAGATATACATCTGTATTATTTAAGCTCAGTAGTTTGAGCATTCGCCTCCTAAACCTAAGGTTGTGAGTTCAGTCCATGAGGGGGCCATTTAGGGATGGGGCAAAAAATCTGTTGGATGCTTTAATTAGGGATTGGTCCTGCTTTGAGCAGGGGGTTGGACTAGATGATCTCTTGAGGTCCTTTCCAACTCTAATATTCTATGATTCTATTAAATGGACACTGAAATATACTGGAAAACAGTTCTGTGCCAGCAGTGAATTTTGCACACGAGGGATACTTGTCTGTCATTGCTAAGATTCAGTTTCATTCTCTTTGTAAAATGCCTTTTTATCATATGCACTCAAACTTTTATTTTCTGTCATTGTCAGGACTTTTTTTTTCTGTTAGACACTGTTAAATATTCTGGTGACAAACTGAAATAACCTCATGTTTGGCTGCCATGGAAAATACACTGGGTAGAGCATATTATACATTTCCACTCATTCTGCAAAGAAGTGTGGCCATATTTATTTCAGTTTCATTCCAGTTTAGCACAAATGCTAATGATATTTTTAATGGTGTCTTAGTATTTATAATACATAAGTTTGGGGAGTCTTGCTGGCAAGGTATCAGGAGTTGAGGTATATCTGCAAAGCCATAAAGTTCATTCGCTGTTGATGTATCACTTATAAATAATGGAGAAAATTAGTTTTAGGCAATTTCATACCTATTCTGCAGTTCTTCAGAGAAGCAGAGTGTGCCATTATCCTATGAATATTTAAATTTATATGTTTCCTCTTTATTTATTGCAAACATACATCTCCTATGTTTCTTGGATAATAAGATCTTAATAAACTACCTAAATCGTGATTTAATTCTTTTAAATCATATGGTAGTTCTTTCTCATCTCCTCATGCACCTATTCTATTTGCTATAGCACATGAACAGATTACTGTGACATGGATTGTTGCTTGAATAGCAAAAACTGGAAAGTTCTGCTTTCTGGTAAACAAAAAGTCAAATTTTCTAACTACAAGGTAGCAGTAAGCCTATTTTGTTAAATACATAAACACAAATCATACTTAATATACTGTCGCAGCCTCTCTCTGAGCAGTTTAAAGAGTACCACTTAAGTACATCATTGAACAAACTCCTGGTCGCTTTACTCTCACAGGTCACTAGGACTACTACTGAGACTTGGTGATTAGTGGAGCAAAGAGCAACAGAAGGACCACATGATATAAAGTTAACAAATCATAAGACATCCATGCACATACCCATATCAATGTTTATTGAATTTCTGTGAAGAGTCATCAATGTCATCAACCATCTCAATCACAGAGACTGAAAAATAACATGTTCTATTCTGTCTACATGGAACTGTATTCAATGTTTGTGTGTTTTCTTAATTTCAGTTGCCTTACATAATTTTTGTCTGATCATTGCGTGATCATTTTAATACATGTACAGGATTTGCATATAATTAGATTAATAATATTCATATGTTAATGATACATAACTCTACATCTCTATTTCTGATTCCACATGTGTAGTGGAACGAATGATTCAGTGTTTGAGATTGGGGGTGGATGGGAATTATCTGGATTTAGCTTCAGCCAGCCAAGACTGAAATAACACTAGGAGTTGGAGCAAGCAATTGAAAGAACTTCTGCAGATTATTATAACTCCCCTGACTGAGGGAGGTAACCCACCATTTGCAAAATAGCTACACAATTAGGTGTATGTTAAGATCTCAGACTGCTGCTCCATAAGAAGTAGCCAGGGATTTGGTAGTTCAAGTTTTGGTGTTGTTGCGTTAGTTCTCTACCAGTGAAATGTGATGATTCATACAATTGCTCCCTTTTCACCATTTGTAGGGCCTAACCCTGCAAATTTATGCACTTGTAACACCTGTTGAAGTCAGTGGTAGTTATGTGAACACAGAACTGAAACATTTAATACTTCAGTGGCTTGAAACTTCTGAACTGGAGAGTAGGTTTTTCTGTTTTTTCTCTCTCGGGGCATGGCAATATCACTCAAAAACTTTCATGACCTAAGTGACTTATTACAGCTTGTTGAAGCAGATTTTTGGTTGGGGTTTTTGTTTTTTGGTTCTCTTAATGAGTTTTTGGAGAACATTTTTAAAATTCCTTAACAAATTTCTGTATATTGCTATCAACAATTTTGCCACTAAAAACAGTGATGAAACTAAATGATTTTCACAACTGAGATTATCTTGCGGCAAAATAGGAGAGAGAGTGATGAAAAGCTTAGATATCTGGAATTCTACCACCAAAAGTCATCTTAAGAGTTGAAGCAAGAGCCATACGCTAAACCAACTTCTTTGCCAGCAAGTGGAATTGACATCACTGGAAATCTCAGGTTTCCACTTCATATTCAAGTATTGGAGACTTGGAACATCATCTGAAGTCCAAAGTGATATAGTCTGTAAGACTTGTTAGAGATGCTTTCAAGTTGAAGGACTGATAGGAATCCTTCATATTTATTATTGTACAGTACCTGAAAGAGGTGGCCCACAGCACTGTGATGGATCTGCTAAGCAAGGACTGTTTCCCATCACCTCCCTCCCCACTGCACTTGCCTTTCCCTGGGCCATGTAAGGGGAAAAATGCTGAACCAGGTAGTGGCTGGACTCTGGGAAGCAGCACCTGCACAGTGAGTCGGGAGATGCAGAGAAGCTGGAGGCAGAATTCCCCAGAAACTGCATGTAGAGCCTATGTGGAAAAGAGCGAGAGCCAGGCATTACAGCTGGGTGCAGGTATGTGCAGGACTTATGGGAGAGCAGCAGCTGTGCAGGGAGCTAGTGCAGAGTGGCCCCTATGAGAGACACTAATTTAACTTGACCTGGAAACACCTATTTGCTTGAATAGAGATTGGACTGGAGAAGGTAGCCCAGACTCTCAGCCTGACAAGCCTTAACTCTCAATTATACTGCCCCAGGGACCCAACCACTTCTTTCGTTCACTTTGAACTGCAGCTGTTTACACCTCTGTACATTAGGTATCTACAACCTTTCCCTTTCCTTCCAGCCACAGTAAAACAATCTTTCCCTGAGCCCTGGTCCAAACTCAGACACTGCCAAAGCTACTGCCTACAAGGCCTGTCTGCTAAAACGCTTACAGTACTTGCCTCCAAGTTGCAGTGCACTCAGCACATTACTGGCACCTGGAAGGTTTGGTGTACTCTGTCACTGAGCAGCCCCAATATCTACAGTGTGTACAAGTTTAAAGAAGATTCAGGCACAGATAGTTTCACATGGTGCAACCAAACGTGCAATGGAGACTGGGGTGGGCATGACAGCTGTCACAGGAATAACTTGATGCGGAGACTCTAACGTGTACAAGGAATGGCTGAGTTTTCAAAATTGATCACTTCCATCGTTACCTCCTTGGAACCCCCATCATGGATCAGGCCCTCATTGTGCT
This sequence comes from Dermatemys mawii, assembly GCA_007922305.1. Taxonomy (NCBI): domain Eukaryota; kingdom Metazoa; phylum Chordata; order Testudines; family Dermatemydidae; genus Dermatemys; species Dermatemys mawii. The sequence continues at coordinate 49,952,209 of ML677334.1, forward strand.
AGGCACTGTACAAACACAGAACAAAAATGACATAAACTTCTAAATGCAAAATGTATAAGTGTGTTTATATAATGAAATGAAATGTCTTGGTTGCTGTTTTCATCCAGCTGCTTATTCTTAATCTGGAACTGTAACAGTCCTGAGACAAACAGTGACTGTTTGTGTGGTATCAAAGATTAAGGCTGTCACTTCAGGGTAGGAACACATAGGACCAAAGGGACTTCTATGCAAAAGTCCTTTTCTTTCACAAATATTCTTCTCAAAAAGAAAATAAAGGCAACAAATACTAAGCAGAAAAGTTGATGTAGAAGAATTAATATATCTTTCATAATTCTCAATGATGTGCCTGGGTGAATTGTGCTTTGAACAAAGGGGGACTTACATTTGAACATAGTAACATTAAAATAACCTGAAGAGGGTTATTTTAAGAGGACTGAGACTTAGACTCAAATCATGTAAATATTTAAGCACATGAATATCTTTACTTTCATGACTTCCGCTAAACTGAGGGATGAACTTGTGAGATTACAAAGTTACTTCTGCTTGGAGTCCAAAATGCCTACTGAAGTCAATGGGAGTTGAAAGTTCCACTTTGGCTGTTACGATTTCAGGTGGAGGATTTGACTCTGCTAGTTACTCCTGTGTTTACACCAGTATGAAAGTGGAATTTGGCTGAAAGGCTCCAAATAGAGAGGAAATTCTCTGAAAGCTAGTAAATGCCAGAATTAAGGTTACTTGTGCCACCTTAAAGTGGCCCCCTTGCACATATGCATTACTGTACAGCCTTTAATTACATGGTCACCAGGGATCCTGGATAGCCATTTGCAATGGAAAAATATGGAATTCATGTGGGTTTTTTTTCTTTTTTTTTACAAAGAATCTTTAGCTTTTACATTTTGCAAAAAATTGAAAACAGTAGGGCTATTGATGAATCGCAGTTAACTCACAAGTTTAACTAAAAATAATCACAATTAAAAAAATGAATCATGATCAATTGCACTGTTAAACAATAGAATACAAACTGAAATTTATTACATACTTTGGATGTTTTTCTACATTTTCAAATATATCTATTTCAATTACAACACAGAATACAAAGTTCACAGTGTTCACTTTATATTATTTGTATTACAAATATTTGCACTGTAAAAATGATCAACAAAAGAAACAGTATTTTTGAATTCACCTCATACAAGTACTGTAGTGCAGTTTCTTTGTCATGAAAGTGCAACTTACAAATGTGGGCCGGGGGTTGTATATAACTGCATTGAAAAACAAAACTGTAAAATGTTAGAGCCTACAAGTCCACGCAGTCCTGCTTCTTCTTGTTCAGCCAATTGCTAAGAGAAATAAGTTTGTTCACATTTACGGGAGTTAATGCTGCCCATTTCTTAATTACAATATCACCTGAAAATGAGAACAAGCATTCACATGGCACTGTTGTAGCTGGTGTCGCAAGATATTTATGTGCCAGATGCACTAAAGATTCATATGCCTCTTCATCTGTCCAACATCTTTCCAGAGGACATGCTTCCATGCTGATGACACTTGTTAAAATAATAATGTGTTAATTTAATTTGTGTCTGAACTCCTTGGGGAAGAATTGTATGTTTTCTGCTCTGTTTTACCTTCATTCTGTCATATATTTAATGTTATAGCAGTCTCAGATGATGACTCAGCACAAGTTGTTTGTTTTAAGAACACTTTCACTGCAAATTTGACAAAATGCAAAGAAGATACCCGTGTGAAATTTCTAAAGATAGCCACAGCACTCAACCCAAGATTTAAGAATCTGAAGTGCCTTCCAAAATGTGAGAGGGATGACGTGTGGAGCATGCCTTCAGAAGTCTCAAAAGAGCAACACTCTGATGCGGAAACTACAGAATCCAAACACAAAAAAAGCAACCTTCTGCTGGTGGCATCTGACTCATGATGATGAAAATGAATGTGCGTCATTCTACACTGCTTTGGATGGTTATCAAGCAGAACCTGTCCTCAGCATGGGAGCATTTCCTCGGCAGTGGTGATTGAAGCATGAAGGGACATAGGAATCTTTAGTGCATCTGGTATGTAAATATCTTGTGACACTAGCTATAACATTGCCACACAAACACTTGTTCTCACTTTCAGATGACACTGTAAACAAGAAGCAGGCAGAATTATCTTCTGCAAATATAAACAAACTTGTTTGAGCAATTGGCTGAACAAGAAGTAGGACTGACTGGACTTGTAGGCTTTAAAGTTTTACATTGTTTTATTTTTGAATGCAGGGGTTTTGCGTACATAATTCTACATTTGTAAGTTCAACTTTCATGATAGAGATTATACTACAGTACTTGTATTACGTGAATTGAAAAATACCATTTATTTTGTTTTTTACAGTGCAAATATTTGTAATAAAAAATAGTGAGCACTATACACTTTGTATTCTGTGTTGTAATTGAAGTCAATATATTTGAAAATGTAGAAACCATCCAAAAATATTTAAAAGGTAAAAGGTATTCTATTATTGTTTAATGGCACCATTAATCACATTTTTAATTGCTTGACAGCCCTAAAAATCATATAACTAAATATTACTGAAAGTGACAGCATCACCTTTACAATGTGTGCAACTTTTCATTCTTGTGGTGGTTTTTTTTGAATGCTCTTTAAATTTACATAGCTAAACGTACTCCAATAAACTGCTTCCAACATGTAAAGGTTCCTCAGGGTATAGGGGTTTGTCTTTTAAATGCACATCAAATTTCACGTCAGCCTCCAGAAGTGAGTAATTAAAGTTATGAAAAGATGCCAAAGACTTTAAAAATTACCCCGAAAGACTGTCATGAGTTTGGCAAGAACAAATTTCACATTGATGGTAATGTGTTGAACCGGACACAGTAAGACTGTAGACCACGTTCAAAGGCAGACAATTGTACAACACAGGGAAAGTGCTAAACAAACTGAAAAGAAATGAAAACAAGAGGCTGAAACAGCAGGGCCATTACAACAGTAAAGAAATAATGCACTGTGACTGGATCATTCCAGCATTTTGCAACTTTCAAACAACAGCATGAACCTGTCATTTCAGATTTTGTTCAAATGTGTGTAAAAGCAGACATTCCTCTGCATAAAATGAATTTATCTGTTTTCAGAGATTTTTTTTCAGCAAGCACTTAAAGGGAGTTGGTGCAATTCCCAAGTCAAGTCAGTTGTATTCTCACTACTTACTCCTCTTTTTGAAGAGGAAAAACAGCACTTTCATCTAAAAGGAAACTCCATTGGCGTGAAAGCCAATGAAACAACTGACTTCCAAAATAGACCAGTTTTCAACATTTTATTTCAGGTGCTCAAAGTAGAGCCTCCTAAGCATGCTGACACTATCGCGCCACAGCTTGTAAAGACAGTGTACGTCGGAAAAATTAATCATGCCACCATTTCATAAGCCTTGATTTCCTCCATGTTGGAATTCAGCATCCCACTTGATTGAATATTAGCATTTGTAACAGACAATGCAAGCAACATGGCAAAGGCTTGGAACGATGTGCTTCCCAATCTGTGGTCAAACTGAGCCCACATTCATTGCTATGCACATATAGTCGCTCTGACAGGAAATACTTTAAGCAAGCGGATTGCTTTCTTGCTTTGATAAAGCCACTTTTAGTAAAAGCTCCAGCCCGTCATGCACGGTTCTTGATATAACTGAATAAACAAAATGTTGATTTGCCAACGCTTCTACCTGAATCAATTGTTATGAGGTGGAATACATGGTTTCATTGTGTAATGACTGATGGCACTGGTAAGCGTCAAACTTGCTTAAAATTGTAAATATATCAACAACACATTGTGTTCAACTGATACCTATCTATATATATGTGACTAGAGAAACTAAAGTTTAGCATTTCATTTTAATTGAAGAAAAATGCTGGGGGTTTTTTAATTTGGGAATTTTGGGGGGTTTTTACCAAAAATCCCTGATGATCACATACCATTTTTTTCCACAGGACCCCCACCTTATTTTGTCAAGGTTCTGGCATAATTACACGACTGCAGGAGCTGAGATTTTAAGAAGAACACCAAATATCATGAGACTTAATTTAAATAGAACAATTACAATGCTCACTCAAATACATCTACCCCTCTACTGACAGTGTTTCTTAGTAGCAGGGGGAACAAGAGAATGACATGGCCAGGGCTTGGAGGAGTTAGAGCAATTGATCCATGTAGCATGTTCCTCTTGAAATCTATTAGAATTTAAGATGCATTAAGCGTAAATTACTGCTACTGTGAACAACAACTGACCTGTGAACAACAACCTCTGAAGGACTGAACATGACCACCCCGGGAGAAGGATCTGTATGAGTTGATGCTGTCCCATTGAGAGCAGACCACTCACATTGGTCTGGCTTTGAGATAAAACAGAGGTCTGCAATCCCAGCTAATCTCAGTTTCTATAAATATTCAACAGAAAATTCCCCATCTCAAATTTTCATCCCTACGGGCCTCCCATTGCAGCAAGGATGATACTACAGATACTACGACCTCTGCTTTTTTTTTTTAACCTAAAAAGGGAGAGATTTGTCTGTATATTCCTCTCCCTGTTTACTTTACGTTTTGATTAATGTGATGTCTATAAGAACATGGGTGGATGTTAATTCTTATTAACTTTAATTGCACTGCTTACACACCCTTAACTTTGTAAACTAATTGACCTTGTTCTTTATTATTCTTTTTGTAAAGGGTAACTGTCCAAGATTGTGGCATGTAGTAGCTCTTAACCTTTTCAGAGCCATGGCTGCTATACTGTTTTCAATAAAACTGATGGTTGAGCCTTTCTTTCCCCACCCAATGCTCCCTCTAGTTAATCAACGGATGTTCTCAGAACCAAATGTGTGGCAGATTTACACAGTTGAACATTGAATGTTTTGATTTAAATTAGAAGTTGAAAAGGCCATTCTCAGCCCAGATAAGCATAACAACCTTTTGGGCAACAAATAGCCTGTGTTCTAGTCATGAAAACAATAGAAAGTAAACACAAAAAGCAAAGGAAGAAACATTAGCACACTTTTCTGGACCCTTGCTATGTTTCTTAGTGGAGATTGGAATCTTATGGTCAAGTGTGTTTAATAAGAATTCTACATTACGAGGTCCAGGATGATGATGATGTCTGACCATCATTCAATGACAGCAGGAGATCATCCATCAGTGTCACTAAAGCTGTTTCCATCCTGTGCCGTGGCTTGAATCCAGATTGTCCAAGGCCTAGAATATTAGCTTTTGCTAGATCAGCTTGTTGTTGGCCTTTGGCTAGCTTCTCTGTGATCCTTCTGAGGAACTTAAGGTTTAATATTGGTTAGATCCAATGTATCCAGGGTCAGTTTGTCAGGATTTGGTTGGGTTAGTGCATTTTCAAGGAGAGAAGATTCATCCCTGAACGATGCATTGGCTACTTCAATCATGGGATGCACCAGTTGCTCCAGACTTTCTCCAGTCAGTAGGGATACTGACAGGGGTCAGAACTGCAGATGCTGAGTTGAGACTCCTTCAGGTATTTATTATACCTCTTCCAAACTGAATGGACTAATCTCAGGGAATGATGGTGGGCTGTTTGGCTGGTACAGTCTGTTCCCGTCTCAGAACAAAGTAAGGTGATAACTACAGGAAGAAAAGCAAACTATTACATTTTCTGGGATGGAGTAACATCAAACCTCCTTTTTCACACAATCACAGATTATAAATTATTACCACCTTCTAACCTTCCTCCTTTATTTTAGGGTTATGGATTTATCATATAAATATGCATACAAATCAATACAAAGTCCATCTTTTGTAATAGACCTATTAAGCTATTTAACCTACCACTTTGGCAGTGCAGGAATGTAGTCTCAATTGCTTTGTCCAAACAATTTTTTAATAATGAAGATATGGGACTTTTACTACTTTCCTCAGGAGTCTTCCACAGACTAATATCAAACAGGTATAGGCTAGATATCAATAAAAATGTTGCAACAGTCTGTTTCATCTCTCCCTCACATACGCGGTCTCTCTCTCGCGCTCTCTCTCTCTCCAATAACCACATTGCATTGCAGTTATGGACAGAAAATTTGCTGTTTGATTTTAAAAGCATCACTTTCTTATTCAATGTTTTTTCCTCTTTGTGTGTATTTTAAATCATGTCAGCTTAGTTTTCTGAAAAATATTAACTTCTTGTTATTTATACTCCTGTTAGCCCTGCAGAACCAATGCAGCAAAAGTTAATTTGATTTGTTTCTGGCCCAAACAATAACAGAATTATTATCCAAATTCCAGTGACAGAATCATGATTATCGGTAATGTTCCCTGAGCCAGAAAGAATACAACATAACCTTCAGACCCCAGTTGGAATTGCAAGCATGGGAGTTTTCAAAGCCATCTTTCAACTTACTATTTGAAAAATCTGTGGTGAGACAAACATGGGATCTTACTGTGCCATTCCTTACGACTTTTGAGAGTTTAGCTATACTTTAAATGACTTGTCTCCTTCACTGTTTACATGCTTGTAAGTGGTTATCCGAGTCCCCCTTGATTGTTTGTTTAAGCTATATATATACTTTTCTCACAAATCCAACCCTCCCAAGCCATGAAACTATTCCTCTGCATGAGCAGCCTAAAACTGCATTTGTTTTTTGGCTTCTACTTTCCCTCCATGGTAGTCAGTTAAGTCAGCTTTATGGCCCCTTTGTCACTGAAGCATTGTGAAAGAGTGGTAGTGTCACAGAGAATCTGGCCGCTGGGCATCAGGAATCATAGATTTACTGACTACCATACACTGCAGTATTTTTCAGAAGTGGCAGTTTCACCTGGTAATACTGGCCAAACTCTTTTTCCTTCCCCTCAGTGTTGTCTAATAAGCTATGTACTAATTTTCTATCTGATGCCCTCTAGCCCAAAGCTGGCTGTGCCATAGTGGTGAAGTGATTTATTTGTGTTAATTTGCTCCCCTTTACTGAATGCCTTTTTTATAGTAAAACAGATTTTAAATGTGTTTTTAAAAGATTAAAGACTATACATATCTGCTTGTATCACTGAAATGTTTTAACGTGTCTGATGGTTTTGAGTTAAAAACAAATCTTTTGTGATTCTCTGTTATACAAGGAATGACATTTGAAATAGTGATTCATAAGAATGCTGTCAATGTATTTTCCGTCTGCCTTCTGAAAATTGAGTGAAGTATACTGAGGACTTTTCATGTATCTGCCGTTTTCCAAGGCTGTACAAACTATGGAAGGTCATGGAAACTGGCCCTACAGCTAATTGCCTGATACTGGGGGAAATCGGCTTGCTGCTGCTTGCAAAACTCACGCACTCTGAATATTGGACTGTTGTCAAAAAGTTTGGAAGGAAGAAGCCTATATAACCAAGGTCCTCATTATGACTCCTGTAAGAAGGAAAAAGGTTGTGTGTTCCTTAACATCTTACAAATCTGTTGTTCTGGAGTTGTATAATAAGCAATCAACAGTGACAGCACAATGTCTGAAGTACGCTATATGGCTGATACCAAGGAGAGAGGATGCTGTCTGAATCAGAGTAATGTCTGTGGCCCTGCAGACAGGGGAACTGCCATGGGCAAGTAGCAGTTGCTGACTTGCTGCTGGTAAGACAAGTATATTAAATCAATTGTCCCCTCTGCTTCCATGCATTGAGAAAATGAATACCTGGCAGATACCTCCTCTTGGGGCGACAGCAGAGAGTCAGCTGCCTTTGTGGCATCACACGCCTTATCTCCATGTCTTCCATGGGAGTATGATCCATGTGTGGGAAGGGAGAGGGTATAAAGGAGTCAATATGTCATTTCCTCTCCTCCAGCGATTAGCAAGATAGTCGCTGAAAAAACAATATGCTGTATTAACTTTACATGGCATGTTTCTCTGTGTTAGGGGGTTGCTAAGGGCAAAGGAAGCCCTGTCCACTTGATTCCATGGCGGTAGGGAGGGAGCCACTGGAGGGTTAGGGAGTAGGATGGAGGTCAGAGGGTGCTGAGTGGGTGTTCTTGGCCTCTGGTGGATCACAGAGACCTGGAAATATTTGGAAGTTGGAACACTTTGTCCTTACACTGCAGGGACCAGACACTGCACCCGAAAATGAACTAGAGGTGGCAGAAAAATTTCAAATCTCAAAGTTTTTCAACAAAACAGTACGACATATTTTTCAAACATTTGTATGAAAAAATCACCCTATTATATCCAGCTAGCTCTAAGAACAATCTTTTGGAACTCTTTTGGAACTCTTTTGGAACAATCTTTTTTTTGTCCCTATCCCCTATATATTTTTTCTAGACCTTTGTTTTTGCTACCAAATTAATACTGCACTATTTATATTGTTTATTGGTAACATACTTTGCTCTCTCTCTCTTTCTCTCTGCAGGATTACGGAAATATGGAATAAGCAACAGTTCATATTTTTAATTAGCAAGATGTAGGGGGGTCAACTTGCATAGCCCACTAAGTGATAGATTTTTGAAAATGGTGTGCAAAAATTCTCCATGTGACTCCAGCTAACATCAACGGGAGTATCATAGTCCCCAGATGTCACTTAAAGTTTTTAACCATAGACTTTTTTAAAAAGTTGGTGGGGAGTTTTTCAGGGAAAAAAAAGGATTTTTGTGGGATTGCAGAAAGGGAAGAATTTGGCTGATGGAATTTAGAAGCTTTAAAAGTTTAGGAGGGATCCAAAAAATTCTCACTTCTAAAATTTCTAACATGACTACTTACTATTTAACATTTACATTCTAGTATTAGAGACGCAGTTCAGTACTAGGACCTTGTCGTCCCAGGAGATCCATAGAAACATATATGAAGACATGCTTACACTCTAAAATATGTAGTATATTTTCTTTTGCCCAGTTTCAGGTTTGTGTTATGGTAGAAGTATTAAATTGCTGTATGTTCTCAGAAATTTTCTTTAGTAGCTCAAATAAATTGTTCCTGTGCCTTCTTTGGTTTAACTACAGGTTCTGTAAGGAAGACTATCCTTAATTTTAGTTACATTTTATTGATGCATTTTATTTCTGTGTGAATGGTCACATAAATTGGGGCTGAAAAAGTAATTTATTTATTTCCAACTTGCCTGATCCAGCTGCCATTAAAATTTATTTCAAAACTCCCATTGACTTCCATAGGACCAGGACGAGTTTTGAAATGTCATCTTATGTCAGTTATCAGTCTTTATTGCACCTCGAGATAATCCTTTCCCATGCTTGACTGACACCTTTATTCATGTAAGTCTTAATTATCGATTGCTTTTGTAGTGTAATTCTGTTACAAGTTCCTTTTAAAAAGCTTTCCTCAAAACTATCCTAAATGTGAGAGATCACCATATCTTTCTGCTGAGAAGTGGAGAGCACTTGAGCATGTTATAAAAATGTGTTTTAATTTTGGATATGGGGCATCTTGATCGATTTGGTAGCAATGTTCTTAGGCGAGTGCTTGCCACTTGACTTATCAGGAATCATCTGTCCATGCAGCAATGACAAAGACTCACAGAGAGGTTCTTTCATTTAACATTGGAGAAGGAAGTTCAACAGAATAAAGACAACAGTTGTATCTCTACAGTATGTCTCTCTCTGCTTCATTGCAAAGCAGATGGCTACTCCCTTCTTGCCTGACTCCCTGTTATTGGTTTAAAGAAAAGGCAGACTTCACATTTTTCCCCATTTTCCTTCTCTTTCCTAGATAAACAATCTTTAACAGGAATTAATATGTAATCTGGATAAGGCATTGGTTCCACCACTTATTCAAATCAAATCTTATTCAAACCTTCTGGACCTTAAGGAGAGTTTTGTCTGGTTGATTCATTTGGATAATCATCACAAAGTTGTCAACTCTAATACAATAGTAATGTTGGATAAAAGCACTTTGGGTTTGTGCCAATCTTTAATCAGACAGATGGTCTGTGTCCCTATTGATTTATTTCCTGAAACTGCCTTGCAAAAAGTAAAGTTACCGAGAGCTTTTGGTTGAGAGAACCCTGGATAACATGTCAATTCTATAAGCAGCTGAAATGGGTCTCTGTAACTTGCTGTCTGTGTCATGTTCCTCACTAGTTGCTGGTCTACATAAGGAGAAGGGCCTACTACTGTTACTTGTTAAGAGTGCTACTTAGCAATAATGGCAGAGGGCAGTGCTTTTTAGATGCTGAAGGTCCCCACTGATGCCCAACAGCAGTGGTGGCTCTAACCTAGCTCTGATTACTCTGTCATTTGCATGAGCTGTTCTAGAGTTAGGTCAGACATTAACTGTATTTTTTCTCAAAGCTCCCTGTTTAAAACCCCCAACTACTAGACAATCTTTTGTGTTCTTTCTTACTGATTCCCAACTGATGCTGCTCTGTTTCCTTGTATGAGTCCTTGTAAGATTTCCATGCCTTCTCCTGGCCATTGCATCACAGGTAAAACCCTATCTGTTCTAGTGGTGCATTCTGTCTTGGGAATTAAATTATGCATTTATTTTCTCCTTTCTCAGGAAAGGCAAATGATTTATACAACTTGAACTTCATTCTCCACTGCATACATCTATGGGATGACTTATACTTAACCACTCTCTTGGTTAAGTTTGTTGTGGTTAAGACTAAGGTAAGGACTCTCTTTCTACTCAGCCCATTCCCTAGGTTTATCAATGTGAAAGTCTCCTAGAAGGCTGAATTTCAGCATTTTCATTTCCTCCTTATTTCGGCTATTCAAAATTGCCCTACTGCTGACACCATTGCCACGTGATAATGGTAAAGATTCATGAAGAGTTGCTAACTTTGTATACTGAACAAGGAACTTTTATTAGAATAAGGAAAATAGTGTCACCCATAAAGCTGCTCCAGCTGTTTCTTGCTCTTTCTGTGCTTTGCTTTGGAGATTCTGCCTAGAAGCCTCCCTAGTCCACTTCTGCCAGGCTTACTGTTACAGATCTCTGGCACTCAATAAGATATGTCTCTAGTAGCAACTAAAATTGGGAAAGAGAGTTATAAATAGAGAATGTTTTTGAGATGTCTGCTACTACTTCTTGTTCAGGTAAGTTTGTGGGCAACATACATAAAACTGCAAGTCTGGTTTTGGATAACTCTGTAATAAACGAAAGGAAAAATAGATTGACCAAGGCAATTAATAAAGTCAGAGGCCAGTATAACAATGGAAAATGGCAGAGATCGGTTACCTTTCCATATCCTGCTATTTAATTTCTTTAGTGTATATTTTCAGATATTTTGTTTCAGTTCACAGGCAGATTTCAATATAAGAAATACTAAAAAATTCATAGATGTGGCATTTTCCTCTCAGTGATTTGTGTCTGACTAGTAATCCAATCTCATCTCCCAGTCAGAGTTTCCCGACCCTTCAAATTGTTGATAATACTTTTGCATGCTCTGTGCTCAAGTATTTCCTGGAGATTTGAGGATGGAAACAAGCCCTCACCACAGTGATAGACTCATTAGAATTGAATGTTCATTTCATAGAATCCTAGAATATCAGGATTGGAAGGGACCTCAGGAGATCATCTAGTCCAACCCCCTGCTCAAAGCAGGACCAATTCCCAACTAAATCATCCCAGCCAGGGCTTTGTCAAGCCTGACCTTAAAACCCTCTAAAAAAGGAGATTCCACCACCTCCCTAAGTAACCCATTCCAGTTTGATAGCCTACAGGGTCATAAGAATGATTTCTTTGACAAAATACCTAATTTTATTTGTGAATCAGAAAAGGAAGAAATGAGAGAAGTGTGTGTAATTAGGTAGAGAACAAGGCTAAGCTTTTTCTAATGTGTCTGTATCTGGCAGTTGTGCTGAACTGACATTTTGTTTGGATGCCTCTACACCATATTTCAGCAACTTTTCTTCCTTACACAGTGGGAGATAAGGAGGAAATTTATTACAGTGTATTTGTCAGCTAACCAGGCACCATGACATGATCCAATCTGAGAAGAGAAATATATGTAACTTTCCATGAAGTGATCTGCAATAGAAGCTCTGTGTGATGCAGTAAGAAGCAACAAATAGCCTTGTGATGGGCACAGCTCTCTATTACGAGTCCTTTAGGTTATTAATTATAGGCAGAACTGGTAGTGCTGTCTGTAGCCCAACACTTCCCATTATCAGACATTCTTTACAGGTGTTTATGGCTCTTATAACTGCCAAACTTTAAACATTTGGGCAAAAATTCCCCATGCTAGATGTCCTCTATAGGCTGTTTTTTTTTTGTTTTTTTTGTTTTTTAAGTGATAGCTAAAATGATCCAGCCATTTCTAACAACCCAGTTAGGGGGAAGAAAAGTTCTTTTGCACGTTTTTTTTAAAGGAAAAAAAAAATCTACAGCCACTTAAGTAAGAAGCTCTAGGACCACTGTGCCTTTCAGCAAAAGCTTGAAATTTGGCAGCGAGCACATCATTCTGATGTCAGGGAGATGCCTTATTGCTGTTCCTTGGAAAATGTTCCCAGATTTGGCCACCTTATGAAAAAAAATCAGCACATGCTCAGTCGAGACTTATCAGAGTTTGGCAACTAAATTATCTGAAGATTGTTTGTCTATGCTGGGTATGCTTGATCCCTTCACAGGTCCTGTCTATAATCAAATTGTGCATGGACCATTCTGCAGAGCAACTGAGCATACTTCAGCCCAGGAAGGCAGGAGCTGAGCTGAGCCGTACTTTTCCTGAAATTGCTCCTTCTGGCTGCCAGGAATTGTGATGATGCCAGGAAGACAGGAACGGAGAGCAAGGTGCGTGTTTCTCCTGTGCTCTCAATGCTTCTGTTGCTGGCATTCAGGTAGCAGGGAGGAGAAGGAAGAAACAGTCTGGACAAAATGCAGAAGAGTGAGAAATATGGTGGGGAAAGAGAAAGGAGAAGGATCTGGAAGGAGGTGGGGGGTGGGATAGCAGCAGAGACAACGGGCTTTGAAGTACACACCCAACATGGAAAAATCTCAACCCAAAAGTTTAAAATGTGGCAAAGTTATAAACAACTGAAAATAGGGCTTTATACTGGGAAAGGTTGAGTGACCTTAATAGGCAGCCCTACCAGTTCTACTTATAACTAATTTATGCCAAATAATTGGTGACAGACAGCTGTAAAATGTACATCAGATGTATATAGCCTAAGCTAACTTTAAATAAAATTCCTCCTTTTACTGAAGTTTAATAATTGTGTATTATAGATGGGTTTAACAGTAAAAATCCAAACTCTCTGGAGAAGAAACAAGGCTGACTCAGATCTAGTTTCGGAAAGAAACAAGATCTAGTTTTGGAAAGCAACACGGGTATATGCAAAATTACTGGTGGAGATTCTCAAAGCCAGGGAGTGAATTTAGACACATCTTTAATTGAAATGAATGGAAGAGATGTGTTTTGGGGCTTGTTTGCACAAACAGACTGTGATAAGAGGGGGTGTGAATTTACCCTGCTATAAGCAGCCTCACTCTAACTATTTGTGTGCACCTTACAGATGCGCCTTAACAATTTGTTAGAGACCTTTGAGCTAGGCCCATTTTAAAAAGGACTAGATAAGAGTGCTCTAATGAACTTCTAACATATGTCACTAGGGTGCACGTGAACATTTAGGTTGTGGAAGGCTAGTGTGGGGTATATTTACACCCCAGCTTGCCATGGTCCAGCTGCTTGTGTAAACAAACCCTAAATCTTCTCGACGGCTTTGAAAATCTCAAGTATTCCTTAACAAAAGCTTTGTGGGAATAGCCCTCTTAAAAGTATACTCATTCACTTGATAGGAGCCGCTACAGAGAGTAAGATTTATGATCAGCCAGTTGAATTTATATTGCAAAGAAAAACAAACTTATTACTACAGGTACAGGCTACCCCTAACTTCATGGTTTTAACTATGGGTTGAAATCAGATCCTTCACCTATACAAGAGAAACTTCAATATCTGTAGCAGTATTAAGGCTTATTATGATATATAATTAAACAGTTCTAACTTTCTACCCAGTAGAAGGCAATGGCACACAAAAACTGATTGTGTATTGCAAAGTCTTGTTGCCTGAAGCTTGAATTGGTAAATACTAGCATTTGGAAGGGCAGCAGCTGAGCATTTATGCAATCGTTTTAATTTGCCTGTAGTGCAAACCTGTATTAGGATCTCTCTGTGCATCAGTCATGAGAGAAAACACTGCTTCCTGGAAGTAAGAGAGTTAGGTAAATTAAAAAAAAAAATGCTGAAAATTGCAATTTAAAATTTGGGATTATTTATGGAGATTAATAATTAAAATATCTTGCCTATTCAGGCTCTTGTCAAGTCTAAGAGTCATCATCCCATTTTCATTGTTCTTGATCTGTACATGATTTCTGATCACTTCCTTCTTCAACAGGAGAGGTGGAAGCGGAGTCGACGGGGGTGCCACCCCGTTCTGTGAGGACACGAGGTAAATTGACCTAAGATGCATTGACTTCTGCTATGCTAGTCTCATAGCTGAAGTTGCGTATCTTAGGTCAAACTTCCCCACTCCCCCATGTAGACCAGGGCTCAGAGACATTTTATTCTGATCACTAAACCTTAATTGGAGGGCTGGATCTCATCAAAACTTCCTTATTTAAAGGATGACACAAGTATTAAAAGCAAACATAAGTTTTAAACAGTCTGATTAAAATCTCCCTTCATGTTCTTGGCTTTAGTGACATCACCATTCCACTAATTCATCAGTCATCTAGTTTTCTAGCCTAAATGTGACCTGATTTTCTAATACTAAAAACCAGAAGGAAACAAAAAAAGAAACTTAAAAAAAAATCAGGCCACCTATGCAGATCACAAAGAAGCAAAACAAGAGCCACAAACACATTTTTTCTCCTTTGCAAGTTATTTTGTCTTTTTTTAACATAAGCCCAGTTTTACAGCTGAATCACTACAAGTGTTCCTAGTACAACTTTCTCATTGGGTGATACTTTGCCTCGTGTGAAAGGCCAGTGCTATGGCACTTTTTACTACATAAGCCCAGTTATGAGGCTGCTCAAAGCCAAACAAAGCAGATTTCATGTGAGCATGCAGATAGGCAGTGGAACTGGGTTCAGTGGGGGAAAAGTTACGGGATTGGTGTTTACCTGAATCCAGTGGTCCTAACACTCTGCTCAAGTTATATAGAAGGCTGAAGCTGCTGCTCCCACCTATATACAGAGATAGCACCTGTAGGAAGAGGACTGAGTATGCGCTGGATTAGCGGTATGGATTTTCTCTTCCTAGCTCTCATGCACTTCCTCACTACTTCTCATTAAGAACTGGTTTTATTAAAAGGCACACTGACTTAGTGTCCATCATTGTTTTAAGATTAGATTTAAATGTGGAGAGGTGAAAAGAGAAACATGGGAATAATGAACAAATAAGGAACCACTGAATTTAGAGGTTAGTAAACTTTATTAATCTATATATATATCCTCAGCTAGAGCTCAGGATTCCCAATTCCCATCACTATCATGGGAAGCAGAAAATCCTGAGATTGTGGAGGCAGGAGAAGGGGGAAAGTGTCACAGTGTTTCATGGGGAGGGTAAAGGATCAAGGCAAGGGTAGTATATTTCCCACAGATTTTTTCTCTGTATTCACATACCTAATGGAGTCACTCACAGAAACATAGTGGAGTGCATGTTGCCTAGCACTAGAGTTAGCCAGAAATAGTTTATTCATCAGATCTAGCCTTTCTTCCCATCCACCCCATGAATTGTCTGAATAATCTCAATTTACATTAATTTATTCATTGATTACAGTCTTTGATCTTATACATTTCCCAAGAACTCTTTGTTGTGAGTATTGCTTTGAGTACAGCATTTGACATCTGAGTTTATTTGCTTGGACACATAATTGCCACAATGTTTTTGTTCTCTGATTTCGATTAGCATAACCCTAAATCAGGTTTCACTTTGAATACCTAGAAAAAATAAATTCAAAGTGTTCTTTTCTGTGAATATTTTGCTCACTCTAAGTTGTGCTATGAACACAACAAAGAGATGGAATGCAGTCAGGGCAAATGTGTTCAAAAACTCTAACAAATGTTCATCCATAGCTTTTTGTGGTATTCACATATCATTACCCAGCACTCTCCTGTCTTTGGCTTTACAAGAAAGCATTCTAGCCAGAGTCAGCCCTACAGGGATACCACCTCCCTACCCTGGTTCTTTTGGGGGCCCTGTTGTCACTTATCCATGAGTGAAGAACCCCTTTCCCTATCTCTTTGCACAAAGCCCTCCAAAATTTACGGTCAGCCATTCTTACTACTGTTTATTATTTTGATATAATAATCATAGGACTGGAAGGGCCTCCAGAGGTCATGTAGTAGTCCAGTCCCTTACACTCATGGCAGGGCTAAATATTATCTAGACCATACGTGACAGGTCTTTGTTTAACCTGCTCTTAAAAATGTCTACTGACGGAGCTTCCACAACCTCCCTAGGTAATTTATTCAAGTGCTTAACTACCCTGGCAGAAAGTTTTTCCTAATGTCCAGTCTAAACTGCTCTTGCTGCAATTTAAGCCCATTGTGTCTTATCCTATCCTCAGAGGCTAATGAGATCAATTGCCTCTAATGCCTAAAATGCTGGGTGAAATTTTTCAGACAAAACTTTTTTTTACTGAAAAAAGCAGATTTGGTGACAGGAAAACATTTTGCAAATTTACGTAATTGTTTTTGCTGAGAAAATCTAAACATTTTGTTTCGATGCTTTCAGAACGAAACATTTCAACTTTTCAATATTGATTTTGATTCAAAATGACTTCAAATTTAGAGTGTTATTTGCTTTGTTTTTTAAAACGTAAGCCCCCTCTCAAAAATAAAAAAAAGTTTCATTTAACTCAAATTAGTGTGTGGGTATGTATGTATACATCTACATATGTATTTCTTTTTTGGTTCACTGAAAAATTTTAAAAAATTAATTGTGGTTTGACCTGAAACTATTTTTCCCAGGTTTGGCCAGATTGCTAAAACTCAGTTATTTGCAGAGCTCTAGTCTTGATGCCCCAATCAGAATTCAGCTCCTCACTAGCCTAGGTGAAGTATAAATGCGCAATAATAGGAGTTCCACCCCGACTATGTCCTGTCTACATTGGCCAGGGCCAGGATGTTAGCACCTTCCGGGTAAGCACCAGACTTAACCATGCTTTTCTGTTGTGGTCTGGCCATTGTAGAGAAGGCCTAATGGCAGCAGTACAGACTGAGTTCCTATACTAAACTGCTGTGGACTAATCCGTGCTGCCCAAGGAACCCGGTATTACATTTGTGGCCCCCCCCCCCCCACCCGCGCGTGTGAAGCACTTTCCCCTTTTCCTCCAACCTTCCTCCTAGTCCCTCTCTCCCCGGCCCCTCCAGCCCAGCAGCGGTGAGGGATTTCCTTAGTCCCTGGGTGTACAGGTGCAGGGTCTTTCCCTCGCATGATCCCTCAGGGATTGGGGCGCCCCGGGCGGGTGTTTCTTTCCCCCCTCTCCTCAGGGATCAAGGGGGAGACAGGGGGCTCGCCTGGGCGGCCGCGGCCGGGCACCTCGTTGGCTGCAGGGGCCAGCAGCAGCAGCGAGGGCTGCAGCGGCCGCGGTGGTGGGTGGGTGGGCGAGGGAGCGCGGGGCTCCTCCCCCCTCCTCCCCAGCAGCACTAACGTGCGCACACGGGCGTGCGAGCGAGCGGCGAGTGTCTCTCCCCGGGCGCCGCCAGAGCCGCGCGTTGCGGGGACCCCCGTGCAGCCGCCCGCGCCTGGCCAGGAGGGCTGCGCGCTGCCACGCGGGGCACAGGCGCCCCGCACGCGGCTGCTGCGGGAAGCGTGGCCACGAACGGGATTAGCCGCAGCTGCCTCCCTCTCCTCCCCGTGCCCGGCTCTGCCGCCAGCGCTGCGCGGCCGGGGCGCGGGCAGCCCAAGGTAAAGAAGCGCTTCGGTGTTGTTTGCAGACCGTGTAAACGGGCAGCATGCGGGGCGCCGCTTTCTGGCCCCGGGGGCGGGTGCGGAACTCCCATCTCTTCCCGGGGAGAGGAGTCGCGCCCCGGCTCTGCGTGGAGGGCGGGGGAGTGTGTTGGGGGTGCTTAGCAAACGCGGGCCCCGCTGCAGGCTGCTGCTGGCGGGGGTGTGGGCAGAGGAGGCGAGGTCTTGCCATTACTGCCCGGGAGGCGGGCGTCCGTGGTAGGGGGCTGGAGCGTAGCGAGGGAAGGCGCCCGAGCCGCCCCCCCACCCCCTATTTGCTGCATCGTAGGGGTCGGGAGTTTGTGACTGGCCGCGCGTTGGGGGGGTGTGCGCGGGAAGCGGGGAGCCCTTCCCCGCCTGAGCCCCGCTCGCCGGCTGCCCCTCTGCCAGCCCCGATCCGCTTCGGCTCATTCCTAGTTCACAGCACCGCGGGGATGTATAACCATGATAACGACCCCCCCCCCGCCCCCGCCGCCCCATCCCCTCGTGCCCCCAGCACGGAGACGCGCTTACACACGGAGGAGGGGAGCACAGTAGAGGCTACTAAAATCAGGTCCCTTGCTCGCTGTGTGGGCTTGACAGCTACTCCGGCTCTGCCCGCCCCACGGGGAACAGAAGTGGGGTGAGAACTGTGCGCTCTCCCTGCACAGCCCGGGGTGGGTTATTCCCTGCCTGACACCCAGGGGAGAGCCTGGATTCGGGAGCTCAGGGCGAGCAAATGGAGTAAGCCGGGCTAGGTTTCAAATCAAACAATACCCGCTCCGCGGGGCTGGGGAGGGGGGAGAGCAAATTCCACTTTCATTTTCTGGGAGGGCAGCTGCTGGAGAAGCTTTCGAGGCAGGAAGGGGGAAGGAATGAAGGCTGCATTCAGGAGTCTGCGCTGCTGTGTTTAGGAAGGGAAAAGCTGTCTCGGGTGCGAGAGAGGATGGCTGGGAAAGATGAATTGGTCATAGTTCCTTGTCCGTTTAACCTCCCGCGTTTGGCTCAGCGGATGCTAAAAAAGGTTCAGCGCTGAAATGTCTGGAGGACCCTCGCTAATAAACCCAACGACGAGTCACGGAACAGCAAATCTAGTCTGTGTCTTTGTGTGAAGGGAATGACTGTCCCCAGGTTTTTAGATGAACTGAAGCTCATCGTCATCATCCTCATCATCCCGACCCTTTTCACAGTACAGAGGTGTTTTCCTGTGGCATTTCCCTCTCAGACCAGGGGGATTTACATTTGGTTTGCATTTTTGAGCAGGAATGGTGTACTGAAAGTAAAGCGTGTAAACATGCCCTCCCAGACAATCACCGGGAGATTTTTCTTCTTGTGACTTGACTGGTAGTATAGGTGGGGATTTAAGGGATTTCAAAAGCAAATTTATAGAACATATAAATCTTGCATGTTTGTCTTTTAAAAATATTTTCTAGGTTTCTGAAGAGGCAGAGTGGGAAAAGTGGAACATATCTTGTTTTGGGGGATTACTCTCACCTATTGTGAACAAATTCAAATTTATATAAATCCCCCAGTGTCTTGAGAAAATATCACATTTAGCAAAGGTTGTCATGGAATTGTGTTTTTATTTTTGTAATCTAGCTAAAGATAACAGTCAGGAAACTATTGTACGTGTTTATTTTTAAACAAGATTGATGTTCTTATTTAGTCTGGGGGGGAATGCTAGGTAATTAATATTCATCGGGAATTGCTTTGATTCTACATGTGAATTTTTGGATAATATTGTTTTATTAATATTTTTATGTTTGCTAAAATATATAAATTTCTATTATTTAAAAAGATATTACTACCAGCAATAGTTATTTAAAAATGTAGCTGATCTATGATAAAGACCTGAAAACATTGAGAATAGTTGTTTCTAACATTCTGATAAGCTACTTCTAAATTAACATCAAGGGCATAGATGTGATAATCATAATGGCAGATACTCTCCCTGTTGCATTGTACAATACATTTCTATATTAATAAACATATAATGTTTTATATAGTAGTCAGTTTTTAAAAGGTAAATTAGCCTGCAAAGGTCTTTGAGATGTAGTAGCGTACTTCAAAAGTTTCTGCTGATTTGATAGATGTTACCTGTTCCACCAGTATTCCCCATTAAGTACAGGGGTTATCCTGAAACAGCTGGAGTATCCGATACCACTGCTGATGAATACTGAGTGTTTAATGACAGCCACTGTATTTCTTTATTTCCTCCTTCACTGTTTATACTTGTTTTCCTGTTATACTTCTGAATTATTGAAATCAGACATCAGCTAATGAAAACAAACATCAGCATAAATGCTGTAGTTGCTAGAGAGGTAATTAGGTAACTTCAAAAATAAAGTAACAGTGCTTTGCTATATATATATTTTTCTGAATTAAAGGGTTTTTTTTTCCTCAACTAAGCTAGCATTTTGATACTACATTTTGTAGAGCTGTTTAATCAGAGACTGTTCTAATCTATTTAGGGTTGGATGGGCACTTTAATCATATAAATATAAAATATACGTGAGAGAGATTTTGTGATGTTGCCCTTCCTATAATGATACTGCAGATGAGGGCAACTGAATTAGTCATGTTAGCATCTGGAAATACAAGATGTAGTATACATATAGTTAATAAAATAATACATCAGATAAAACTCAGTTCCTTAATAAATAGCTTTTGAAAATACCATCCACACAATTTCACACTGTGATTTTCATGCTGTGGTCTCAAAGTGTGAAACTTCATTCAAGATATTCTAACTGTAACAGACGGGCACAATGCTGTCAAATCTGTGGTATCATTTTAAGAAGATAGAGCTCAAGGCATTTAATCATAAGATATTGTATCCTATCTTTAATCTTTGTAATCAAAACTAATTTTTACAACTTCTATAGTGTTATCTTTCAAGATTTAAGATGGCTGTTTTTGTCAGAAATATATAATACATGTGTGCCTCAGTTAATTCCCTATTCTGGACCTCTGCACAAAATCCTCCAAAAGAACCTGAATATGGGATCTCCATGGGAGCTAGAGGAGTGGAATCCTTTCCTTTACTCCAGGACAAGAATACAAGCATATTTGTTCTATAACTTCTAACAGCAGTCACCATCCTCTTCTGCATGAGGACTGTGCATAGCTGTGCCTTTGCTTCCTCTGTGCTATCTGAAACAGAGCTGTGGTCATGCAGGAGGTGCACAATACCCTTGCATGGTCTCTCTGAAGCTTGTGACATGCGCAGAAGTGCTGCACTTGTTGCCCCACATTTTGTTCCCTACACCCTTATAGGGTTGACCTTCATGAATACAGCTTTTTCCTCTTTGAAGAAAGCGTTTTTTTTCTGTCAGGCAGTTGGTTTGAGGACCTGCCACATGCTGGCCCTAACTATGTCTAAGAACTCACAAACTTTATTTATTCCATTTCTTTTTATTCCACTTCTGGAGGAACGATGGACTTTTTTTCTTTGTTATGTAGGACTTTCTTGGGCAGAGTTTCTTATGGTACTACAATGTGGCTTTGGATAATTTGAAAACATCTGTGAGGAGCAGTGATTTTCTTTTTGTGCTGATATTTGATGTCCAGATTTCTATTTGGATAAAGATGTGTACTGATAAAATTGAATAATTTGAAAACATCTGCTAGAGCAGCCAGCCTTAATACAAAATTAGTGTCACTTGTGGTTCTGTAATTAGAAGGCTGATACAAATTCCAAGTCTAGCTCCTCAAATGACTTACTTGTGGAAAGTTGTTCAGGTCTATATGCTCTCTAGAATGCTTCAGGATGTTTTGGAATCATGGAACATATTTCTACCCCAGGAACCCTCCACTTTCACCATGTTTCCATGGGAGCCACCTTGTTATCTCTCTCTTTTTTTTTTTTAGAAAACTGTTCTTGCTATCACATCAATACCAGCTCAAGACACCATCACTATATGCAAAAACAGATACATTTGGAACATGATCTATTAAAGAGAACTGAGCTTGCATCCCTTTTCACTGTTTTCTAGTAAGTGGACAGCTGCATTTTATTTCTCTTAAGATGAGGGAACAGCATTTGATCAATGAGAAGCCATTTTCAAAGGGTTCTCTATAGGATGTCAGTTACCCTTCCCCTATCAGAAACTATCATTTCAATTCCAAACCATGACATTTGTTCCTATATTGTAAGAATTTCAGACCAGCACATTGTCTTTCAGTTCCTTTCTTTCCAACCTCAAACCTACAGAAAAAGATTCTTATCCTTTTCTGATTTTTCCATGCACAAGAAAACTGGTGATCTGAGAACTATGTGGGATTTTTGAAAAAGTATGTGAAGAAGAGTAAGCTTCTAGATGCTAGTAGGTTGTCTTCCTTCGGGCTTTGACTCCATTGCTTCATTTTTATCTTTGGACCTCAAAGATATGTATTGCCAGTTCACATTCAGCTGTTTTACAGATTATGCCCAGTGTTCTTTGGTCCAATAAAACTCCATTCTGTGCAGGACCTGGGTGAGGAGAAGAATGTATTCCATCTTATGCTTCCCGGGACAACTGGGGTCTAGTTTGATGCACAGCACCAGTTAGACCGACATCAAGATTGCTCTAAATTGTGTTAGCTTGTATTAGCTCCCAGCAAACACTTCCAGTGCCACTGTGGGGTGGCATAGAGTGATATAGAGTCTATGCTGGCTCTTACTCCAGCTAAGATTCCTCAGGCTATTATTTGACAGCCTGGTCTGAGAACTTGCTTAGACACTCTTTTTCTCTTCCAGGCTCAGTCTTAACCCCTAGCTAGAGCATACATGCAAAAAGTAACAGCAGCAGATAACTGGTTTTAATGAGAATTCTCCAGGTGCTGAGATGGGCTGGTTAGATGACAGGCCAGTGTTTAATAAATAAATTAAAATCCCATAATAGAGAGTGGGAGTTTCTATGTCAGCTGCCCCAAAAGTAACTTCTGTAGCCAATTATTTGCTGGTATTCTGCAGCTGTACTGGGAGATGATCGTTTCACAGGCTGAGCATGTAAGTCTCTCTTTGATTGGGATACGTTTTCTTACTATAAATCTCACTTTATGCAATGTTCATTGCCCTTTCAGGTTTAACATGTTGATAACCGCTTTGTCTGATGTTCTCACATTGTCTTACACACAGTAAAAGTGTTGAGAAATGAAAAAGAAACCTTGGTTTCTATTAGTTGGCAATAGACTCAACTGTACCTTTTACCCACTACCTTAGTAAGGGGTTAGTGTGGAGATGCACTGCTCTGGGGGGAAGGGGGAACATCATGTCTCAGAGGAACACAATGCCTCATGAAACTCTCCAGTACTCAAAGAGATCATGCCTGGTGCTATGACTTCTTTAAGTGTTTGAGCATTCTTCCATGCCAATGGTACATCTCTGTGTTGTAAGGTGGGGCAAGGGCCATGGCCCAACTACTTCCTCTCCTTTTGCCATGGGCCAAAGGGATGCTAGAAGCTTGAGGGGGTCACTGAGGGCTGGGCTACATTGGCGGTTGTGGGGCAGGTCGACCTAAGATATGCAACTTCAGCTAAGCGAATAGCGTACCTGAAGTCGTGGCGTCTTGGGACGGCCAGGTAAGTCGACCTCACGGTGGTGAGTCAACTGCGGCCGCTCCCCAGCCAACTCCTCTTGCCAAGGTGGAGTACAGGAGTCAATTCGAGGATCGATTTATTGCATCTAGATGAGATGCGATAAATCGATCCCTGATACATCAAGTGCTACCCACCGATTTGACGGGTAGTGTAGTCGCACCATGAGGCTCCAATTGCGTCTAACCATTTTACAAGGAGGCTGAAAGAGGCTTGTTTTTCCCAGTCCACGCCCATTCTCTGCCTATGCATTTGTAGCGCAACCAAGCATGATTTAACCCAGTACGTGCTATTGTGGTTGATATTCCTCCTGTCAACTATATTGCTGCCATACCTCTTTATTTTCATCTTTTCTGCCACTGGATAATTCTGTAGAACTCAAGAAAACTGAATCCTGTAGGTTCTTACAAAATGGGATCCTGTCATAGCAAGTCATCTACCCAACTGTGTGCCTTATCTCAGAGCAGATCCGTTATTCATGGAGTAAAGGCTTATTTGATGAAGAGAAGAACTTAAACAAATGTTCTTAAACATATTTGGCAAATACCGTAATATCTCTCTCTTATTTTTTCTCCCAGTGACAAGAGGTGTACTACATGGCTGAGAAGCAAATTAGGATAAACAGGGAAAAACTCACACAAAGGATAAATAGTGTAGGTAGGACTTACTTTTACGAGTTCTTAGGTGGTAGCCATGCTGGCTGTATCAATAAAATACTACACTTGTTGTGATGTCGAAACAAGTTAATTTCATCCAGATCCAAACAGTCTAATTGTATAGATCTGTTAGCTGTATTATATCATACTGATGTTTTTCAATCTAATATAATTTCATGCATGCATACAATATTATTGAACCATTTTCTATGGAAAAAATCATCCTGAATAGTTAGACATTCCTGTTTCTAGAATTAATAATAAATGTGTGTTATTTATTTATATATATAATATATATATGTACACTGACTCAGCTAGCATTGACAATTACTAGACCAGTAATTGTATAGCCAAAAGATATATTGTATAGAGTATTGCTGAATTTTTTTTTTTTTTCACAGATTACAGGGAAATGCATAAATTTATTTGGGAAACAGTCATTCTTAGTGAGAAAAGGCATTATTTTTATTGATGCACTTATTTATGATAAGATTAGATATCTGCTGCACTAAATAAACTTGTGCTATGGAGCCTTTGTTTCATGCCCTCCAATTTTTTTCTTGCTGATAGAGAGAAAATTACCATAAATACTTTTAGATTTGAGGTACTGATGTTGAAGTCAATAGAGGCTAATGTGTGGTGAACAAACCAGTTGGCTGTTCACTTATCCAAGAAAGCAAGATTTATAAATCTGCCTGCTAAGACGCTATGAACCATTTGCTTTATTGGTTCTTAGATTTCCATTTTTAAAACTATAGTCTGACCCACATAGATATGGCACAAACACAGTCACTTGAAAGATGAGAGGGTTTTTGTTTCCCCTCTTCCCCCCCCCCCCGCCCCGCCGGCCAAGAAATTCTGCAAGTTTTCATGAGGCCTATATTAGTTCAGCTACAGTACAGTAGACTCTCGCTTATCCAGGATTGGGTTAACCAGGATGTCAAAAAAAATACGTGTAACTTGCAGGGCCAGCTCTGGCTTTGTTGCCTCTCCAAGCACAAAAAAACCCCAAAAACCCCACCAGGGCGCAGGGCAGCCAGTGAACCAACATCCCCTCCCCCTGGCGCAGGGTGGCTGGTGAACCAACCTCCCCACCCCACATTTCCTATGGATGGTGATTATGGTGATTTTATCTAGGATTTTATTAACCAGGATTAATTTTTTCCCTATCATCCTGGTTAATCGAGAGTCTACTGTACTTCATGTTTAATTGCAGATAGTAACATAAGGCAACATAATACATGGTAATTAACATTTTCCTCTTAATAGCTGCAAATATATCTGGTATTTGTGATACCAATGAAGAGCTTTTACCGTATATCAACAACAATGCTCTAATAGATTTCTGGGCTGCAGAATGCTCATGATGCTATTTTACTTTTCTATAACTGAGGATGGTGTATGTTTGCCATCTGGGAATTTGTACACTGTTTTATAATGGGAGATGTATGGCAAAATTATGGGTGAACAAGGATATTTGTGCATGAAAAGGAGTATTCTTTTGTTGTCTATTGCTAGTTAAGTGTTTCAGTCATCCAGTTAATAGACAAAAACAGCATTGCATGGCTTATGTGACCAATTATACACCACAGATAAATAATGAATGAGCTAAGTGAACAGTACATTTACAACCCAAAGACAGTTCATTAGCGTAAAGTATTTGGAAGCCATTTGCAAATTACAGGGTCAATTTGCAAACAGAAAAAAAGAGATACATGGAATCAGGTAACTTGTTTGCAACCAGTAATTTGTCCAGTTCTATAAATAATATGCTGCTATTAACAGTCATTACACTGATAAATGGGGGATCTAATCAAATGTGAGTATCCTTATGAAGACAAGACTGGACCTCCAAATTCATATAAACAAAGACTCATTCATGTGAATGTTCAAAAATTGCAAATAATAAAGGGTAAAAAATGGACATGTTCTGCAGTACAGAATTTGACTACCTTTAGTTACAAAGCACCAGTAGTGTGCTAAGTACATATAAAACCAATGCAGCAAGTTTTGAATTAATTTACAGACTTATGCAAAAGGTAAAGTAAGAAATGGGAGATTCCTACAAAAACACTTCGGTTTGTATCCTGGGCCTGGGCCTGATCCTGCACTCACTTTAATGGATTTCTGTTTGAGCAGGGAATGAAAGACAAGCTCCTTGACCTATCAAAAGCAGATGAGTTTGTTGTATAAACAGCAGGCAGGTATTGTGTTATGTTGGGGATGTTCCATTACTCAAATGCTGTACAAACACCTGAATTGATTATGCTTAGCCTACTGCTTACCTGCTATTTTTTGCACTACTTTTGGAGATGAACATATATAGTAAGGGATTTGACCATACCATTTTTTTAGAAGGCCAGACTTCTCTACAGAGTGTGGAAAAAGTGAACAAGGTACATGCATTGAATCAATAATACTCTCCTTATTCTAGGCCTACATTGCCCTTGGGAAAATCCTGTCTGTAGTAGAGGACCTCAGGAGGAGGACGATTCAGCATCATGTTTTAGTTTTTTCTGAACTGTTCAGTCACTGGGACAAGGTTTACACCCCTTGGAAGATAATGCAGGAACTTGGGTCTCTGTATGCTTACCCACTCCACTGGCTCTCTGCCTCCAGACCCACTCCTGTGGCAGACTTTCTATTTCTGTGGACACTGCAGATTGACTTATGCCATTCACCTTGCTCAGTATTTAAGCTCTTGAAATTCAGTATGGCCAAAAGAGAGTTGGACCTTTAGTATTAGCTGGAGAATGGTTGAATATATGAAGAAAGTCTTTCCTCTAAACCAGGGCTAGGCAACCTATGGCTCTTGTGCTGAAGGTGGCACGCAAGCTGATTTTCAGCTGCACTCACTGCCCGGGTCCTGGCAACCTGAGGGGTTCTGCATTTTAATGTAATTTTAAATGAAGCTTCTTAAACATTTTAAAAACCTTATTTACTTTATATACAACAATGGTTTAGTTCTGTATTACAGACTTAGAGAATTTCAAAAACGTTAAAATGTATCACTGGCACGCGAAACCTTAAATTAAAGTGTATAAATGAAGACTCGGCACACAACTTCTGAAAGGTTGCCAGCCCCTGCTCTAAACTTAGGAAAGATCAGATGTGCAGCAGTATATCACCTAGGGACCATATACATATGTAAATCAGAGCTGCAAAAAATCTCAAAACTATTGAAGTTAGTTATTTGTGTATGTAATACAGTGAGTCCTAAATAATAACTTAATCATGCAAATCTTTCAAACATAACTACACATGGAAAACACTTGGTGTGCAGAAGGTATTCAGGGTCAGGCTCTTGTTCTGTAAGACACAACATAGTTCAGAGGCTTTTTATTGTAGTAAGAGAGAAAAAAGTGAGGATTCAGGATTGTGAACAAGTCTAATAGGATTTCGTGTTTTTACAGAACAATTGTGACTCATTGGGAGCTCTGCTGCCCCCATTTTAATCTTCTTAGCTTCCTTTACCCTAGTAGAGAAGACTATAGGGCTTTTATAAGTGGTTCAGTGATCGCTTTAGATATGCTGGCCCACTCAGGATATTTCATGTCAACTTCCTTCCCAACTATAATGCATTCAAAACTGACTATTATATTGGTCCCAGTACTGTTTGAATAGAGTAGCATTGTGTTATCCCAGTTGCATTGTATGAATTGGTCTTTTACAATTAAAGATAGATAAATCTATTGATATTGCATTAGCATTGGGCTGAAGCTTTACATGAAAAGCAGTTGACCTTGTTCAGTGGTCCTCTCTCCCAACTCACAATGGTTGCTGGCCCTAAGTGGGCAACATGGGTGGCAAACCTGGAGTACATGCTGAGAGTGAGGTTTTCTTCCTTTTAGGTTTTACATTTTTGTCTAGGGAGGATTGATCTTTTAGGATCTTGTCTTACTCAGCAAAGCAGGGAGGGGGTGAATCCCTTAACTTCCATCTGTGACGAACTGGATCACAGAAACCCCCTTTGGGTTTCTATCTGATGTGCCAAGACTACTTCTGCCCCTGCTTCCTTGCCCAACCAGCTTGGGACTCCAGAGACTTGCCTGGTTTGAGCCAGACCCGCTAGCCTACTGCAGACCCCGGTCTGAACCACATTCCCTAACAGCTGTAAGCTTACCTGGAAACAGCTTAAGAAGTGTTCCTGCCTTGAGCACTCAGATGCTCAACTCCCAGTGGGGTCCAAACCCCAAATAAATCCATTTTACCCTGTATAAAGTTCATGCAGGATCAACTCATAGATTGTTTGCCCTGATAGAGAGAAATGCACAGCTGTTTCTCCCTCTCTCCTCCCCCATCCCTGTACTAATATAAACTCCAGGTTAATTAATAAGTAAAAAGTTATTTTATTAAATATGGAAAATAGGATTCAAGTGGTTCCAAGTAGTAACAGGCAGAACAAAGTGAATTACCAAGTAAAATAAAATGAAACACAAAAATCTTTTATCTAATACCGTAATAAGACTGAATACAGACAAAATCTCACCCTCAGAGATGTTTCTTTCACAGACTGGATACCTTCCTAGTCTGGGCACAATTCTTTCCCCTGGTGCAGCCCTTGTTCCAGCTCACGTGGTGGCTAGGGGATTTCTCATTATTGCAGCCTCTTTGTTCTGTTCTACCCCGTGTTTTATCATTTGCATAAGGTGGCACTCCTTTGTCCCTCTCTGGGTTCCCACCCCTCCTTAAATGAAAAAGCACCAGGTTAAGATTGATTCCAGTTCAAGTGACGTGATCACATGTCACTGTAAGACTCCAAGCCCTCATTCCTCCCAGTCTGACTTACAGGAAGGCCTACCTGCAAACAGAGCCATCCACAGTCAATTGTCCTGGTTGATGGAAGCCATCAAGATTCCAAGCCACGATTAATGGTCCCCACTTGCATAGCTACAATAGGACCTCAGGCTTATATTTCAGATACAAGAGGGATACATTTATACAAATAGTCTGACCACACTCAGTAGATTATAAGCTTTGCAATGATACCTTGCAAGAGACCTTTTCCATGAAGCATATTTTAATTATATTATATTCACAATTAGCATATTTTCATAAAATCGTATGGAGTGCAACATCACACCTTGCCTTCTTAGTCTACCTGCAGTTTAGTTCTGCCTCTGGTCTCTAGAAACTCCCCACAGTGTAGAGAGAGGCTGGGAGTAGTTGGGCAAATGAAAGGAGGGAGTAAGTGGAACCCTTTCAGGAGGAATTTTGACTGAATTTCTTCTGGGGCTGTTTCTATGGCAGGACACATACTCTGGACTAAACCTGAAAGTCTAATCCAGCCCTTGGGCCTTGGTTACACTGGCACTTTATAGCGCTGTAAAGCCACCAGGAGTGCTATAACTTACTACCTGTCCAGGCTGGCGAGGCAGGTAGAGTGCTGTAAGTCCGCGGTTATACCGGTCCTGGTAATCCTCCCTTCCCAGAGGATTAAGAGCTGTTGCGTATTGGGTGATACGCTTTAGCTCCATTGTAAACGGGTAGTAACAATACTGCGCTTTGAGTGATCTCTGGAAACGCCCCCTAAGGTATTTTAAGTCAATTGACTACTCTTCCCTTTGTTTTGAACTCGGCTGGAGGAATGCGGAAGTACATTTTCAGAGCTCATCTGTACCTTGGCAAATCAACAATGCAAATGTTTACTGAGTGAGAAGCGAAGATTAGTAGGCTCTGCATTTTAAAGACAGTATGCTGACACACTCTCAGCACTCCACAAATCCACTCCCTCTCTCCCTCCACATACACACAACACACTTTCCCCTCCTCGTTTGAAAAGCACGTTGCAGCCAGCTGAATGCTGGGATAGCTGCCCATAATGCACCACTCTCTGTGCTGCTGCAAATGTGGCCACACCAGTGCAGTTGTGGCTGTGAGTGTGGACAACCTAGAGCGCTTTCCCTGGAGCTGTATCCGATGGCAGGTATAGCCAAAAGCGCTATAAAGCTGTAAGTGTAACCATGGCCTTAGTGATCAAACCCTTTATACCACCCTTAAAAACAAACTTGTAATGTTGAGAATTAACACTCCGTTTTAGTCGAATACCACTGGCCATATAATATCATCATGGATACAATCAGAGCGGAATGGGAAGGTTTGCCACCATAATAACCATAGCAGATTGATAATGGCAGAGCAAATAGTATTTTGAAAGAATTTTATACAAGCAGATATGTGCCCTACACAAACTGTAAATAATCACTTCCTTATTTAGTATGCTGTGATATATGAACGAATTTTTTAAAAAATGACTACAGTTCAGCTATACTGTGAAGCCTAATACGATAAAGGTTTTCCTACCACCAGTATAATCCAAGAATTTATTACTACAATTTAGATTCATAGATGTGATTCATTCTATCTAACCAGATACACACACATTGGTTTTTATTTGTGTAGTAAGTTATTATTCAAAGCTATAGCTGAATGCATTCTTTCATATGATACAGGAATATTTAAAGGACCACTGAATTAACTATATTTCATATATATTTTAAATATGTAAAACTTTTTGACCAAACAATGTTGAAATGATTAGTAGCCTGTGTTTTAGTTTGAGTAATCAAGAGGCCAGTTCCTATGCCTAGTGACATTAAATGCAAATCTCACATTGACATCACTTGGAGCAGGACTGGGCACTATGTTAGATATTGAAACATACAATGTTTGTAACCCAGATAGTTGGTCATTTTCTGGTTTGTTCATCCTTGCTAAGTATTGTTTTAAGCTTAACTTCCTGCTGTGTGTTTTGCAGAAGACCAGCTATAGCAAAGCCACAGTATAGTGAACAAAAATTTAAAATGAATTAAGCCATGAAAATTGAAATCTGTCAGAAATGGATACATTAAATAAAGAAAAAAAAATCACATTTTGGTTTCTGAATTTTCAGATTAGTCATGGATTGTTGCCCACAAACAATTTTACAGAATCTTAACAAATAATACTTCCTGTCTGCGGGTACCGTTGTTGTCTTCACAATATTCTGCTTGTCATACTGAGTGAATTCATTGAATTTTTACAGGGATAAATTTGAATAAATGTTATAATTTATCAGCGTACTTGCTGAAGTTTAGCACACATAGTTTCAAAGGTTGTTTTCCCACACACTGTAAAAATCATAAGGAAAAATGCTGAAAATGTAGGATTAATTTGGCTGTATTTAGAGTTGGGTAAATACCCTTCTTTTTTCAAAAAAGACACAATCATGACTTAGTCATTAACTGTTTTTACTAGTTCTGTTTGTACGAAGGAATACTAAGGAAATATTTCTGCCAAAGAACATGTTTTAGCCTTTCCATAATGTCAAAATAGGCTTGATCCTGTTTTCCTTGTGCACTCACTATCCATTGATTTCAGGTAAATTCCTATCTAGTGTTGCAAAGAAGCACAAATTACATTGTCATTATCCTATCTCTCAGGAGACGTTAAGCATCAAAGGCCTGGTTCTTCTCTAGCATATCATCAATGAAGTAAATGGAGTTATACCAGGGATGAATGTGATCCAATGCCAAATTCAAGTAGGAGTGAAACTAAGTACTTGGAGCCAAATACATTATGTTGTTTGTTCTGGAATTCTAATTTTTGGCATATGATATGTACACATACTTAAATTTTTTTATGTCATCCAATACTTTTCTAAAGAAAAGGAGAGAGAAGAAAAGTGACTGTTAGCCAGTGATGCAATACCCCTGTCAAAAGAAATGGGAACAAATTTCCCTGTGATGTAAATCTGTTAGATTATGTCAGAAAAGAATTTGGTCCTTTGTGACTTAATATTTTGTAAGTGCCACATTAGGCATCACAGTAGACTGAGGTTAAGATAAACAAGCATAAAAAGTGCAAAGGAAATGGCTTATCTTTTATGCAGTAATATTATAATTTGACAAATCATATGTCTGACGCTGAATACATTAGCAAATAACTGAATTTTTTTCTCCTTATAGCTTTAAAGAAATGTTCACTATTCAACTTAACTATATTGTCAGACTAATGAATTTGAAGCAAAACTGTGCTTTGTAAAAGGAAAAGAATTTGTATATAAATTATGACTTAAACTAGAGAAGAAAACTACATCAAACTGAAACAGTCTAAATAATTTGTTTTTTTCTCTAGCTAACTATAAATAAGCATTTTGTTTAAATGACCTTTCTTAAATCAAGTAATAAAAATGTACAGCAAAGCATGAAAGTAACAAATCAGTCTCTTTGAGCTTTAAAATATTTAGGCCTGTGTTTATGATGACAATTCAGAAGTGAATTTCCTGTTTCACAGATGGTAAAGCAAAAACGAACTATTTAAAAGTTCAAACCATGTATGTTAGTTAAATAAAAATGGTTTTGTTACAAATACTTAATATAATACCACATTAATGTGAAAATGATAAATTTATAAACAATTACAGTGCTAAACAAACCATAACAAATATCATTATTTTCCACATAATTGTGTGATACATGAAATTAGTAAGGGGGTTAGGGAGAAAGTATGCTCATATTTCTAAAAATCTATCATTAATCACAAAATTTAGTTTATCAAGAACCTGAATTGCAATCCATTTATATTAACTTCAGTAAGGTATTCGCTAAGGTCAGACTGTATTAGAATTGTTGAGATACTGTCATAATTCATATATAGAGTAAAATCCTTCTGGCCATGTTGAAGACAATGGCAAAACCCCCATTGATGTAAATGGGGCCAGGATTTTACCCATTGACTCTCATTGAGTTGCCTCCCAAAAAGTTGGTCAAGAATCTCAACTGTAAAATGTACATCTAAAATATTTAGCAATAGAGAAATCATTTGTGGTTTAGTATAAATGGAACAATCCATAGGACCCTGATCCGCTGTCCGTTGAAGTTAATAGACTACTATTGACTCCAATAAGCACTGCATCAGGCCCTGTGTACATATTTTTTAAAATTTCATGAGATATTCATATGTCACTTCATAACACACGCTTGTGAGAATTTTAGTGTTAAAACTAAAACAGTGTATTACTGAACAGCATAAGCATCTATGATTGTGATCATATGGCTAGAATAACATAAAAAGCGAGAACATGCTGGAAAAAATAGCAAATACGCCTACAAATAGAATTTGTAAATGATCAAAAATGGTGTTTATTGACAAAATAAACACAGAAAAACAAAAAGTGATAAAACTGATATGCTAATTAATCAAATGCAAATTCTGAACATACACAGAGATGAAAAACATGGCATCATTAAAAACAATATATAAAATACAAAGCAGATGTTTATTGATAAAGCCTTCTAAGCTCTATTAGGAAGCGGCAGGATTACTAGGTTCCAACAGATCAGCCTGTCAGTAATTGAGGAAGTGCTACTATATATACTAGGTCCCAGACGCATCTCTTTTTCTCATGTGGAAGGGTTAGCCTATTAAAGTAGCTGATTTTCCTTGCTGGTATTTCATTTCTCAGGGTGCCTTGCATGCTCAGAACAGTGTCAAGTAAAGGCAGACTTGTAAAAGTAAAGAAGCAACCACTTTTTTTTTTCCTTCCAAAATAGGTTCAGTGATGTTTCATTTCTATGCAAGGGAATAAAAGTCATGCAAGGTAGCATTTCACAGTAGCCTTTCTGACTACAGTGGGATTTATGCATGTGCTTAAGTGCTCTCCTGAACAGGGATGGACTTAAGCACATGTTGATAACTGTGTTTTTGTTCTGTTATGCCCAGAACAGCAAGAGTCCCTTATTTTGTGTTTATATGACTAGCCCAATGGGAGCCCAAACTCACATGGGACCAAAAGGTGCTACTGTAATAGAAATAACAATAATGAATGTGCACAACGGGCAGAGTGTGCAGACTCACTTTCCTTTTTTTTTTTTTTTTTTTTTTATTGTTGAGTGCTTAACTGATCAACCTTAATACTCTCTTAATGTAGGGTGCTTTGTTTGGAATGCTATTTTGGATAATGAGGCTCACATATTACTGAGAGCCAGCTATTCAGAAGTGCTCAGGGCAGACAACTGGGGCCAGATTTTCAAAAGAGCTCATCACCCAGCAGTTCACTCTGTTCTCAGTGGAAACTGCTCAGTGCAGAAAATCTGGCCTCTAAACATCATTCATTTTTTCTTCCTCATTTTATTATTTTAATTACAGCACTACCTTGCTGTCACCTTTTTTCCTTTGTATTCATCTGGTACTGTGAACCCCTCAATACTTATCTTACCTTCACAGACTCACAATATGTGCAAATCAGTAAAGTCCATGTGTCCCTTCAGTGTTGGCTTTCATGTGTCTCTGTCTAAACTCTGGTGGAGTTTTAGTGATGTTTTTCTTGAGACTCTGAGTTTGCACCACTATGTACCAACACATTCACCTGTCCACCTGTCTGACTTAGTGCACAGGTCAATATCATTTAAAAAGGCACAAATATTAAGAGAAAACAAACAGACCTATAATCCATGATCTTCCTGACAGCCATGACATCACTTACTCATTAACAATGTTGTTCTCAACCTGAACTTCAAAGGCTAAAGCTTGAAAGCTCTGTATCTGAGTTGAGCTTGCAGTACACATATGGGCAATCTGGTACTTGTGCAAAATGTATATTTTTCATGTTGAAATATTGTGCATGTCTGCATCAATTTTTAGAATCCAGTTTAAGCTCAGCTTCAGAAAATATAGGGAAAGCAACAGAAAATGTGTGAGAGTGAGTGCAATTACATCCCAGTCCTAAGACTACAAGGTGAATTTCATCTCTGTGCAGTGGGCCTAATTAGGGCGTTATGTACCACATGTGCCCGATGTAAGATGTAGATCGAGGGTTTAAGTGCGGTTTAATCAGTGCGTAGGGTCTTTTACACTGAGATGAATTTTTCCCATAGAGGAGAAAAGCTGGTGGTTATGCTGGAAGATTAAGGTAGTGTATATTTCTCTCACTGAGGACTTGTAGTCCTTAGGACTGTCAAACTCTCATTTCAATGTCAGTTGCATTTCTAGGGGTGAAAAGTCAGCCAGGCTTTCAAGAGAAGTTTGCTAATTGTAGCAATGAACATTTCATTAATATTCCATTAACAATATAAGTTAATTGCACTATGATGGGCTGTCATTTTCAATCACTTACAGTATAAGATCACAGATAAATTCTTCTGTTGATATGCTCTTATTGGATTTTGGTGGCTGTCAAGAGTCAACATTATGCATGTAACATTTCTGAAAGACTTTTTCTGTAAACCCATTATTTATTGCCACGCTTTATCCTGTGATTTGATGTTTATCTTTTGCTTCATTTAACTTCTTTTATACCTCAGACATCTGCCCCTTGACATTTTATTCACTGGCTTGAGTCTGCAGGGAACAAAACGTCTCTGCACAAGAGATGTGGTGTAAAGATAAAATCTGCTATATGGACATTGAACTGAAAGAGTTATAGTAAGGTCTTAGAACTGAAGAGAAAATGACTGTGCTTGATTTTTAGGAATTAAGACATTTCTTTAGAGTGGTAGGACCATTGGGGTGCATACTACCAGCACTCTGTGCTCCCTTCCTGTGCATGCAACTTAGTCCTATGATCATGAAGCATCTGTTGCTGTTTTATGTAGCCAAGGTATCAGCCTTCTAACCATGACTCTGGGATCTACTATTGATGGTGTGATGGATCTGCTAAGCAGGGGCCTATGACGCCCATTAGCACTATTCCTAGTGCACTTCCCTTTCCCCTGATGAGGTAAGGGAAGATCCTGAGCCAAGAAGTGCCTTGGGGCGAGGTGGATGCACAGCAAAGTGGGAGCTGCAGGAGAAGATGAAGCATGAGCCACGTGGCAAACAGGGAGCTGAGGCGAAGCCTTAAGAACTGTACAGAGCTGCAAGTGGAACAAACTGTGACTGCGGGTCTGCATGGGACATATGGGAGAGCAGCAGTGGCTGTGCAGGGAACCAGTGTAGAGGGATCCCGATGAGAGAGATTAACTGGGCCTGGATTGGAAACCTGCAAGCACCTATTTGCTCAGGTAGAGACTGGACTGGAGAGGGTAGTTCAGGCATTTAGGCCTGACTCCCCATTATAGTGCCCCAAGGACCCAGGCAAGAACTGCTATTGTCCACGTTGAACTGTAACTGTTTAAGCCTCTATAGCTAGGTATTTGCAGCCTTTCCCTTTCCATTACAATTCCCTTTCCCTTAGCCATGTGTCTGAGTGGTTACTGGGACCGACCAGGGACAGCGCCTACAAGGCCTAGCTGCTTAAACATCTGCAGTGCTTGCCTCTGAGTTGCAGTACACCTTGCATGCTGTTGGCACACTGGAAGGTTGGTGTCCTGGGCAGGCCCAGTAATTACAGTGCTGAAAATCTTGACACAAGGCCCAGTAGGCAGCAGAAGAGGGGATTGTGTGCTAGGAGGTGCAACACAGAAAAATATCAGAGGGAAGGCAGGGACTGATCTTGGGGGAAGGATTCCATTCCCCATGGAACATCAGAGCCAAAAGCCCATATCCCTGGGTTTATTTTGTTTCTCAATGACTGAAGTTCAGAAATATATTGTAATGGTTGTGGTCATGTATGCTGAGATGCACCATACATTAAAGGCAAGAGGAGATTGCAAAAGTAAGCATTATAACACAGCAAAGGCAAGCTTAGTTCTGGTATTGCCTGGCTTTTCGATCCTACCATTCTTTTTGTGTGTGTGTGTGTATATGTTATTGTAAAGTGCTACACTTTTAAATAAAGAAAACTGACCCCCCACCCCTGAAGTTCCATATTGTAAAATCACATTAATTCTCACATGGGTCAAGAGCAGCATTGGGACTGCTACAGCACATAGCTCTAATGAGCTACTGGAGAAAGAGGTAGCAGTAGTAGGTTGTTATCCTTTATGTGGACCAGCCATCGGCAAGAGTTAGGATGCCCACTTTGCCATATGGTTTCACTGATACTTGCTGGTTGCAGAGGAATATGGAGATTCAGGAATCCTGAGTTCTGTTCCAGGTTCTGGAGGGGAATAGGGGTTACAGACTCTCATGTTCTGCCTTGTCACCCCCAGCCTGAACATGTCTGTTTTTGTCCCAAATCAGTCTGTCCTTCTACCCATCTCTGCTCCTATTCCTCAGTCTGCCTATGCCTTCTCTCTCTTTCCATTCTGCTTTGGTGCCTCACTGTTCCTCTATAGCCTGTTCCTGTCCCTTGGGAGCTGCTCATCCCTCTGCAATTCATTCAGGCTTTGTCATCCTCCTCCTCTTCCATGCTACCTGGGACACCAGCACCCCAACCCCCCTCATGCACCCCAATCCCCTGCCCTAGGTTCAGCCCAGAGCCCTCTCCCACACTGCAAACCCCTCCTGAACCACAACCCCTTCCCCCAATCCAATGAAAGTGAATGGGGATGGAGGAGAGTGAGCGATGGGTGTGCGTGTGGAGTGAGTGGAGTGTGGCTTTGAGGAAGAGGCGAGGACTCAGGGAAGGGGCAGGGTAGATCCTGGTTTCCCCTTAAATTCAGAAAGTAATCTTAGGTATAAAAGGGTTAGAGACCACTGGCAAGTATAGAGCTATTTTTAGAGTGTTACTGTGAGCCCCACTAGTGCAAGTGTGTGGACCTGGTCTGGGAGCTACTGCTTGGAACCCTGACACAAAGATAATTAGGAAGCTCTTGGGATGTGATCAGAAAGGAAGCTCTTGGGATGTGAACTTGCGATGCGCTGAGAACGGCTAATATGATTTGGAGATCCAAACTCTAAGCGTGAAGTACTGAACACTTCCATGGTATGTTCCAATAAATAGCCCCATCAAAGGAGAAAGAAATTAACTGCAACATGTGGTAAGTGTACTCTGTGGTACCAACAGAGGGGAAACACAGCAGATGTCCAGATGCAAAGTTAGAGTAAACTGATTCTCCCAGGACAGCATGATAAACATTCAGTAGACGCATGTCCTTGTTTAGGAAGTAGTGTAAATGTTGCTAAATACACACACTACATTATGAGCTTGTGGTGTGATTCCTAGCAAGTGTAGATGTACTCATGCTAGCTCTCATCTGAGCTAACATGCTAAAAATAATGTACCTGTGGTAGTATGGGCAGTAGTGGCATGTATTAGCTGTCCTGAGTATATAGTCATGGGATTCAGCTGAGTTTGTACTCAGGGGGGCTAGCATGGTACTGCCCCTGCTTCTGTGGCTGCACTATTTTTAGTGTGCGAGCTCAAATGAGAACTAGCGTGAGTGTGTGTATGCAAGCTGGGAATCACACCCCCTAGCTCATAGTCTAGGCCTAGCCATATAGGCATCTAGATGCAGTGGCTTGCATGTACCTACATTATTGAGGGGCAATCTAGCATGTCTACTCTTATGTAACACCCTCTTCCAAAACTCCAAACTCGGGGGATATATCAGATATGAATAGAGTTAGAACTGTTAAGATCTCTTCAGATGCTTCCAAACTTCTTGTCTGTGAAATTTGAAGGAAACAATCCAATTAACAACTGAAGTGTGTTCTTGAGAATATCCAGAAATACTGTAATTCAAAGTTTCCTTTTTTGGTAAGCCCATTTACATTTCAAGTTGCCTGCATCACCTTTTAAAACTTAGATGCACTGTAACTTGCTAAGACTTATGCTGCAAGTGCTACAACAGCACAGCTGTCACGCTGTAGCTATGCTGCGGTAGTGTAGGTACTTCAGAAGAGGTTTTTCCATCACTAGTAAATCCATCCCCTGGTGAGAAGGTAACTAGTTGATGGAAGAATTCCACGGCAATTGGGCTTACGTCAGCTTTACTACGTCTCTCGAGTGTGGGTTTTTTTCACACCTGCTGAGTGACATTGCTAGGTTCATCTAAATTTTAGCTGTAGGGCAGGCCTTAGTCAGAATTCTACTGGCCTTGTTTGAAAGATTAAAAGGTGCTGCTTATAACATCTTTTAAATGAAGTACTTGCTATGTGTGTCTGTGTGTATGTGTTTAATGCCCCTTCCCCACCTTCATTGGTTTTCAACCAAAAGCCTTATTGTTGTAATTACAGCTGCTGTTTCTGCTTGCTCTAAGTTGATATGGAAATGTTCACAGATAAGGTGGCAGTAGAGGCTTGACTGACTGCAAACAAGTAGTTGCTATTTCAACACACTAAAGGGAGTGCAGGAAATTGTTATCCATGCTCAGTAGCTGTTTTGAAGATGGTGTGAAGTTGGAAGCTCCTGACCAATCACTAGTGAGGTCTCTCTGGGTAAAAAACTGGCAGCCATTTTGAGCACCAGTCAGATCCAGCCCAGCAGGGAGAAGATAGAGCTGCCAGGGGTAACCCAGACTGAATTTGTGGGTTGGTTTTCAGGACAGTTTCCTACAATTTTATGGAAATCTGTGGCATGGAGACTCTGAAAACACCATGAAGAAGACATTGTAAGCTGGCAGCCAAATATCTACATACCAGGGGTGAGCCTACAGAAAACAAAAGACCTATCACTGTCAAAAGTCCCTATCTCTACTCATTTTGTTTGGTTTAAATATATATATTTTAGGGGTTTGGTGCTGTTAAATTCATCTTAAAAGGAAGTAACACATCTCTAGTTAATGATGTTAGTCTGGTTAGGGAATGTTGTAACTGTTGTGCTGAAATTTTTTTTGTGAGTGTTCTGTAAAAGGAGAAAAATATGAGACATAAACGTGTGTGTAACTGTCTGTCTGGTAAAGACTGATAGTGGATTCCTTTTTTTTAAAAAAAAGTCAATCCTATTATGTTCATTTTCTAGCATTTAGAAGTTTCCTATAGAAAAACATTTTATTCGACTCTAGAATAGAACTGAGGCATTTCATATACTGTGGTGTAGTCATCAAACACATACAGTCTGCTGAGGATGGCTGTACCAACCAGAGTAACCGCAGTTGATAAAATCGTAAAATGAAGTTGCCAGGACTGGCACAATCCGTCATAATGCTAATCCATAAATCTCTGGGGCGGCCTCACAGGTGAAGCCAGGGAGATTAAGGCATGCACCCTTCACATATCGATGGAGAACACAGTGTTCTCATGTGTTTTTGTCTGTCCCGACAACATGGCTGAAGGGTTTGCAAAGTCGCTTTTAGTGTAATGAGCGATCGGAGGAAGGTCAGATCTCTGTAAGATTATGGCATATTACACGCAGTTGAACTATTTTATGAAAATAATGGTCGTACTGGGTCAGATGAAAGGTCCACCTAGCCCAGTATCCTGTCTTCTGACAGTGGCCAATGCCGGGTGCTCCAGAGAGAGTGAACAGAACAGGTTATCATCAAGTGATCTATCTCCTACTGCCCATTCCCACCTTTTGGCAAACAGAGGCTAGGGACACCATCCCTGCCCATCCTGGCTAGTAGCCATTGATGAGCCTGTTCTCCATGAATTTATTTAGTCAAGGATTTGATATGCTCAGGATTTGGTGCTGAGGTACACATGGAATGCCTCTAGTCATTCCAAGTCAGCTTGTAAGAGAGTCCAGCTTTCTGACTTGTAAAGCAGTACGCAGGTTTGACAGATCCTGAACTTTGTCTCAGTGCAGACATTTTTGTGCTCATAAGTGAGCCGCTGACTTCATGCAGCAGGGCGGTTGGATCTACTTGTTGGAGTGCATCCTGTTTACAGCGACTGTTTGAAGTATGATTGCAGCATAAGTAGACAAACTTGTCACCACTCTTCACAGTGCTTGACCCCAACCTGCACTGGGGTTCTGGTCTTCGTCCATGAGTCGTTCAACCCCATAATGCAGGCAGAATCTTGGAAATACCTGTAGTGTGGTAGCTACTACAGACTGTACACTTATTTTTTTTAATGTCTACCTCTTTCAGTATTATTCCTGTAGACAAGACATCATGGCTTTACAAAGTATGCCCCTTATGTCTTTTGAAACTCCAGAAAATATTAATGTTACTCAAAAAGGGTTTGAAGTAGCCCTTTTTATTTAAAATAAACTGTGCTTTCATTTTTCCCTAATGCGATGAATGTTGTTGGCATTTCAGCCCAGTAGCAGAGAACCTTTTTGTTCAGTACTTGAACTATATGCTCCAAAGAGAACTAGTTGCTGTCTGATTAATTATAACTTTGTAATGTTTCATTTATTTAAGTACCTCACTGCAGCTGGTTGTTTCCCAGGGAACACAGAAGTTACCTGTTGGTTCAAGTCTATTTTTATTTTTAGTAACTGCATAACTTATTTTTGTGGCAGTGGCAAATTAGATCTGTTTGTTTTCCTAACTGTTGAAATGTTATGTTAATAAGATTGCATTTTAGAGGCATTATTGGGTTATGAACAGAGTTAGTGGATTAAGCTACACTCTTACTGAGAATAAATGCATTTTATGTTTCAACAATTAATGGAATTTGATAGAAGCTAATAAGAGTGTCAAAATAGACCAAAATTAAGTATCTCTATAATCGTTTCAGTGGTTGCTTTGTGGCATTGATATTATTCCAAAATCATATCTTTTGGGAGGACTACAAATAAGTTAGCATTAACAAGTTTACATAGATACAGGAAACATTTTGAATATTTAATACGCTTTGAGCTCACACAGTAGTTCTGAGATATATCTGTAGGCTGAAATGTCTGCAAAAAAGATTTGGTGAATAATTTTTGCAAATTGAACAAATGCTTAGAAATCATGTTCTCCTTGTGGATGAATTTTTTTTGAACAAAAACAGGGCTAAATTTGATGGGGAAACTTACTATAAATAGTATTTAGACAGCTAGTTGTATATTGATGGGGGTGGTGAGGTAAATGATAGTGGAATACTTAAACGATTAGGTGAGATCCTGATTTGTCTAGCATCTGAGTTGGGGCCACGCACAGTGACAGACTGATCTTATTTGACTCCTTTAGGTTTTGGCTGCTTAAATGCTAGAGATTATATTCTGCTCTAATGAGTGGCAGAATCAGGAAGGATCATTGTTGCAATATGTAATGCTGGAAGGATTAAAATGATAGATTATATTAACAAGTATATATACTATTACTACTACAGTAAACACAAACTTTCTCCTACACATTTATATTAGGGAAATATGTATAACTATACAATTTCATAAATAAATGTACTTGGAATTAAACATGCTTTCTTCTGTTTAGATCACCTGAACTTTATACTTTCTACAATGAGCCTGACACAGTAATAATGTAAATTACTGTAGGTCACAGCAGACAATACAAAAATACATGAAATGATAGTTAGAAAATT
The DNA here is from genome assembly GCA_007922305.1 of Dermatemys mawii. Classification (NCBI taxonomy): domain Eukaryota; kingdom Metazoa; phylum Chordata; order Testudines; family Dermatemydidae; genus Dermatemys; species Dermatemys mawii. The sequence goes on from ML677334.1 coordinate 49,994,457, forward strand.
CTACCTACATTGTGGACCATTGTAGTCAGAATCCACAGGCCATTTAGAACATACCTGAAGTGGCATCTACAAATTTATATGTCTCTAACCTCACTTTACAAGTATGAGCAAAAATGTTTTCTTGCCAGACCAGAAGAAATTAGCTAGAATGATGTTCTTGTTCCTTCCAATTTTATAATGCTTCATGTTCTTAAAATATTCATTTATACTCACCAATATGACCTATCCTTGGGAGTTTTATCATTCAGACTTCACACAACTTCAATTCTAGGAACATGTTAACTCTGGTGAAACAGAAGCTAATGGAATTTGTGTGGGAGAAAGGGAAGACATTCTAAGTAAAATGAAAATGTAATTAAATCATTAAGTTTCTGTTTTGGGATCTCTGAATATAGATGCTCAGCTTTATCTTAAAAAGAAAAAAGAGATTATTGGAGCATATGATCTGGGATCCTACAGTTCTGAGTCATAGTTCCAGTTCTGATTATGACTCCCTTTGTGTTCCTGGGTATGTCACTTCACTTGTTCTCTTAGCTTCAGTCTTTCCCCCTGGATAATAGGAATAATTATACTTTCCTATTCTGATATGTAGGTTGTGAATATCAATAGCTAAGCTACTTGAGCCTGCAAACATTTAATCTATTTAGGTTTACAAAGAGAAGGTTAAGGGGTGACTTGATCAGAGTATAGGTACCTGCCTGGGGAACAAATACTGGATGAAGGGCCCTTTAGTTTAGCAGGCAAAGGTATAACATGATCCAATGACTTAAAGTTGAAGTAGGACAAATTTGAAATGAAGATAAGCCCGAAAAATTAACAGCGAGGGAAATTAACCATTGGAACAATTTACCAAGGGTTGTGGTGGATTCTGCATGACTAGCAATTTTAAATCAAGCATGGAGGTTTTTCTAAAAGATATCCTCTAATTTCAAACTGGAATTAACTCAGGGACATTGTATGGTATGTGTTATTCAGGGGGCCAGATCATAGTGGTCCCTTCAGGCCTTACAGTCTAGGGATCTGTCACTTTGAAGAGAGAGGGGTAAATATTAAAATGGTGCTATACTTATATTTGTTGGTATCTGTGAGTATTTTGTTACAGGGAGCGGTAGTAAGCAGCAGTTTGGTATTCTTGTTTAGCAGCTTTGCTAATTTATGGAGAGCCTTCCTTGTGTGGAAATGTTGCCACTGATGGTGGCTATTGCTTTAACAGTTCTTTCCTTTAGTCCTCTTCCATTCTAGATTACTTGGAAATGATACCCTCTAAGGGAGGTAGTGTCCCCCTTATTCATATAGTGACAAAGAGTCCTGTGGCACCTCAAAGATTAACTAAAGTATTAGAGCATAAGCTTTCATTGGATGCATCCGACGAAGTGGGTATTAGCCCACGAAAGCTTATGCTCTAATACTTTACTTAGTCTTTAAGGTGCCACGGGACTCTTTGTCCCTTCTGCAATAACAGACTAACACGGCTACCCCTCTGATTCTTATTCATATAGTTAATTTAGATAAAGATAAAAAGAGTGTCTCATATGCATTGAGGGGAAAACAATAGTTAAAACAAATGACATTTTAGCATTAATAAGGGAAAGTTAGAGTATTTGGCTACGGTAGCACACAACACATTCATAAAGGATCTGGGAAGCAGGTATATTCTGAATGCTGTAAAGGGGTATTATTTAACAAGTCATTGTAATGAGGATTAGTGGAGTTGGGAGCTCAGGTATAGTAATTTTTTATAGGTTTGCAGAATATTTTAGGAGGTGTTGAAATGTATTTATATAAAGTTGTTGTATCCCTGCCAAGTTCTGCATGTGAATAACTACTTTAATAGTCTGTTTTACAGTTAAATCTTCAAGAACCAACAGCTGGTATGTATTTTGTCCCTATATTTCTATCTAGCTGAATCTTCCTATTGCCCTTGTTAATCCTCTGCAGTAGTGCTTGTTAACTGCCCGGTAACTGCAGTAGTGCTCATTAACTGATTACTTAACAGGTTACCCTGTTGATGAATTTGGACAGCAAATACTTCAGACTCTAGAGTTTGATCTTTATGCAAAGGCCACCCTTAAAGCTACTATTTTGTCCTATTACTGAGGTGTTTTTGCAAATGTTGGGTGGCTTTCTGACTTTTTATTTATTGCATGAAATGGTCCTCTGTGGCCTTCCAGTGAATGTGACTGTATTATCATGATTTATGACTAGAAACCTGACTCCTAAGTCCCATTGTGGAATAATGCCAAAGATGGAGACAGTGAATGGAGGCAGTTATGAGGAGGATGGTGTTCTGAAAAAAAGTATAAGGACCTGGTTGGTTTGGGTGGAGGTAGGAAGAAGGAAAGACTTGGAGAAGGAGGAAAGAGGAGATGGAGATTTTCAGTGCTTGCATGAATGAAACTCCTGAATATCCTGAGGTTTGCCCTCTCTGCTATGTAGTAATTCGGGGAAGAGCCATGTGTGGCACATAGTTGTACCACCTTCACTGTAGCAGTTAAACAGGCAGGGTAAAATCCTATCCCCCTTGAAGTCAATAAATGTTTTCCAACTGATCTTTCTTTATTAACAGGTCCGTTCTTTGGTCAATCTTATGAAACCTGTTTTACAATTTAGAGATTAGCACTGTGCACTAAGTGGCTTGGCAGTGTGAATACCTCGGGAGTTACAGCACAGAACGCTGCGTTACTGCGCAGAAACTTGCCAGTGTAGACAAGGCCTAATGATCCTGGAACTCCGCCATACTCACTCCAGCCATAGAAGAACATCGTGCTGCTCACCTGGAATACAAGCGATCCCCTAGTCAGAGGTCATTGCAGGTGTATAGATCTGCCAGGAGCAAAGTACAGAGGCTAGTGAGGCAGTGTGCCAACGACTACTGGCTCCAGCTCTGCCAAAGCATTCAACTATCGGCTGACACTGGAAACATCAGGGGGATGTATGATGGCATCAAGAAGGCCTTGGGACCCACAATGAAGGTGACAGCGCCACTGAAGTCTGCAACAGGCGAGAACATCCAGGACAGGGGCAAGCAGATGGATAGATGTGTAGAGCACTATTCTGATCTGTACTCCAGGCAAAACACCGTCACCGAAGCTGCCCTTAATGCCGTGGATGGCCTTCCCGTTGAGACTGAGTTAGATGAGAAGCCCACCATGGAAGAACTGAAGAAAGTCATTGAGAGCTTGTTCACAGGAAAAGCCGCAGGAAAGGATGATATCCCGCCAGAAGTCATCACGTGCGGCAGCAGTGTCCTGCTAGAACACCTCCACGACCTCCTTTGCTGGTGCTGGGATGAAGGTGCAGTACCTCAGGACATGAGAGACGCCAACATCATAACCCTGTATAAGAACAAGGGTGATAGAAGCGATTGCAACAACTACAGGGGAATCTCTCTTTTGAGTATTGTGGGTAAAGTCTTCGCATGCGTCATTCTGAATAGATTGCAGAAGCTTGCTGCCAGAGTGTACCCAGAGTCGCAGTGCGGATTCCGAGCAGGGAGATCCGCAATTGATATGGTTTTCTCCTTGAGGCAACTGCAAGAGAAACGCAGAGAACAGCACAAGCCGCTGTTTCTTGCCTTCATAGACCTGACCAAGGCATTTGACCTTGTGAGTAGAGATGGGCTATTTAAGATCCTGGCAAAAATAGGCTGTCCATCGAAGCTGTTGAGCATGATCCAGTCCTTCCACGATGACATGAAAGGCACAGTACAGTATGACAGCTCGTCATCCAATGCCTTTGACATTCGCAGTGGAGTAAAACAAGGCTGTTTTTTTGCTCCCACGCTCTTTGGTATTTTCTTTGCAGTTTTGCTGAAACATGCCTTTGGAAACTCCACTGAGGGAGTTTATCTCCACACCCGGTCTGATGGGAGTCTTTTCAATCTGGCTCGATTAAAGGCAAAGAATAAGATATGGGAGGTTACCATCAGAGACATGCTGTTTGCAGACGATGCTGCCTTGGTTACCCACACAGAAGTCGATCTACAGCGCCTAATGGACTGCTTTGCCAGAGCTTGTGAAGAGTTCGGGCTGACAATCAGTCTTAAGAAGACCAATGTTATGGTCCAGGATGTGGAACCTCCAAGCATTGCCATTAATGACTACGTATTGGAGTTGGTCAGTCGGTTCACCTATCTTGGATCCACTATTATGGACAACCTTTCATTGGACTCCAAGATTAACCAGAGAATCGGGAAGGCCTCCACAATCTTGGCTAGGCTGTCACAAGAGTGTGGAACAACAGCATGCTGACCATCAACACAAAGGTTGCTGTGTATCGCGCCTGTGTGCTAAGCACTCTCCTCTATGCTAGCGAAACTTGGACCCTGTATGCCTCCCAAGAAAAGAGACTGAACACCTTCCACACGCGCTGCCTTCATCACATACTCGGGATCACATGGAGCGATCGAGTGACAAACAACAAGGTGCTGGAACGTGCCAAGATCTCCAGCATGGTTACTCTCCTCCGTCAGCACCACCTCACATGATTAGGCCACGTAAGTCGAATGGACGATGGGCGGATCCCCAAAGACTTGCTTTATGCTGAGCTTGCCTCCGGAAACAGAGCTATAGGACGGCCCCACCTTCGCTTTAAAGATATTTGTAAGAGGGACCTGAAAGCTCTTGAAATTGATATTAACAGATGGGAAGAGCTCACCCAGGATAGTTCCAGATGGAGACACGTTCTGACCACTGGATTGAAAACTGGCGAAGACAAGCTGTGACAGCTTGCCAATGAAAAGCGAGCTCAAAGAAAAAGGAAGCAGTGGATCCAACCCACAGTTGATTCTGCCTTCAAATGTAGCAAATGCAACAGAGACTGTCACTCCCGTGTGGGGCTCTATAGCCACAACAGACGCTGCATGACCAATAGCTGAACATTCCCCATGGGCGCATATCCATCGTCTCCTGAGACTAACGGATGCCAACAAGTATGCTACCAGTACAGGCATGTTGCGTCTTACACGAGGGTTCCGTTCTGCGGTTTCCGCGTAAAGCGGAAACCACATATAGCTGAAACCCCATTGACTTCAATGGCTGGCGAAATTGCCCGCCCTAAAGAAAGTTTTTTTTATATTTTCCCTTTTTTTTCCCCCGTCGACCGCATAAAGCGGAAATTGCGTATGTTAAATACGCCTAAGACGTGACATGCATGTAACAGCTTCTATGACTATCAGTTCTTTAGCACTTTCTTCATCTAGTCTAAAGTTCTCAATTTTTATTTAGCAAGCAACTGTTTCAACAGATCAGAGTAAATTATGCAAGAGTAGATTGAAAGCAGTCACGTTAAAGTTCCACTCCAGCAAAACACCTGGGTGGGGGAAACGTGTGTGATCTGATATTTTGAGGCATAAATATGTAGTTCTTTACCCACTTAAAGGAAAGCTGATGTAACGTAGTATATCATTAAATCTATAGTCACAGCTATAATCTCTAGGCCAGATAAACTGTGGTTGTACTAGCAGTAAGTCCACCATGAATAGGATGTAGCAAGTCCCTGCTTCATTCAGAGTTCTGGAACTGGCCAGTACTGATCTCAAAGTGGGTTGGCCCATCTGGTTGAGGTAGAACCAGGTTCTCTGAGAAATACATTATTAATTACTGTTTTACTGGGGAGCCTCCACCAGCACTTACTTTCCTTCTGCCCAGCATTTATCTCACCCATTATGCAGCTACCCCAGCAAAGGGTGCAATCTTCATTCCCTCTCCCCACCTGCACCCACTGAGGTTCATCGATGCTAAGGCCAGAAGGAACTGCGGTGATTATGCAGTGTGACCACCTCTATAACAAAAGCTATAGATGTTCCCAAAATAACTCCTGCTTGAGCTAGAGCATATAATTTTAGGGGAGAAAAATCTAATTTTTATTTTTAAAATTGCTAGTCGTGGAGAATCTGCCAGAACCCTTGGTAAGTTATTCCAGTGATTAATTATACTCACTGTTAAAAATTTGTGCCTTGCTGCTAATGGGAATGTGCCTAGCTTCAACTTCCTGTTATTGGATTGTGGTATACCTGTGCTAGATTGAAGAGCCCATTGTCAAATATTTGTTCCCCATGTAGGTATTTGTAGGGTGTAACAAAATCGCCTTTTAACCTTCTCTTTGTTAAGCTACATAGACTGATGTACTGGACTCTGTCCCTTTAAGACATGTCCACTATAAAGTGAATCTGGTCCACTCAGCTGAAATATAAAGAAGGGTAAACTTTTAAAAAAATTAACTAAGTTAGTAGATACCATAATACAATAAAAAAATAATTTACAAACTGGCAAGAAGCTGTCCCCTTTTAAGGTCCCCGTTTCGTCATGAATTCAGACCATGAGCCATGTATCTCTTCCCTCTGATAATGTAATCAGGCTGGACTACTGAAAAGTATGAGTAAAATGGAAGCCTCCAACTCCGTGGAGATATAGAAACAGTAACAGCTCAAGACATTCCATAGAAAACTATGCTATTGGAGCAGAGTTGTTTGGAATTCACATTTTGATGGTGAGCTAATAGCTCTTGTGCTACAGTGTTGTTATTTGGACTTTAGATTCTATATTGTATGCTGCAGAATGAAGCACCAGATGAGAAATTCTTGCTCCTTCTATGAAATAAGTAATTGACTGAATTAGGGAGGCTTAAGGATATGTGGGAAATGTCCATCTGATCCCATCCTAATATAGTAATGGATATTTGGTTGTATCAAAGAAGCACCCCCTAGCTGGTGATGAGTATGTTTGAGCATGTATGTGTGTGCAAAGATGATAAAACTTATGTTTGCCCTCCTCTAACACCTCTGTTTTTCTTTAACTTTAAGCTTCCTGTGTCTGTATTAACTATGATGCTACAACTGAGCACCTGAAGGTCAGAGCCTAAATTAGCATCTCTTCTGATGACTTCAGTGCTGGAGTTGGTATTATAGCTTTCAGTTATAGCAAAAGCTACTATTGCCCGTTGATGAAACTGTCTGATTGTGCCCCTTTAGGTGCCCATGGTAGCTTTGCCATTTTCTTCAGTGCAGCTGGCTCAAAAATTAGGCTCATCACTTTTATATGCTTATTTTTGACTCTTGAGGAAACAGTAAAAAGGCATGTGTTCTCAGTAAGGACTAGTCCTTCTGATTTCACATGGTAAAATTGATCTGTGTTGTGTTCTGTGAGCAAAAGAATTGTTCTAAATGATGAAAGCATATACAGTGCTTTCAACTTAAAAACAGTTGAAGGGAATTGTATTCTGTCTCTCTCTCTCTCAAAAAAAAATAATGGTCTGAGCTGAGACCAGGCAGAGAGAATATCCACCACAAAGGAGCATTTTTCAAAAAGTCTGAACTTGTGACCCAGGATATTAAAATAACAGTACTGTACTGACACAACCTTCACTGTAACATGTTTTCAAGAGTAATGGGACTATCTTGACTCATAGCAATAAAACCTTATACCACACCATAAATCTTCTCTTTCCCTTGTCGCTGCTGAGTGACTCTGTGAGGTGTTGAGTGCCCTTCACTGTTGCTGGATCAGCCTCTAATTACAGAAGTGTGATTGTGGGTTTGTAATGCATACATACTCTCTGTGTGTGTTTCTAATGTATTTAATATAATCTTCAATGAGCTTCAATAAAGTTTGCAGTCTTTTTGCATGCCCAAATTGCAATTAAATCAATAAGAGTAAGACCTGGGCTAGTGAATGCAATCTTATGTAAGCCTGAGTTGAAGGCTATGTCTACACTATGGCTTATGTTAGCATAATTTATGTTGCTCTTGGGTGTGAATAAACCATCCCCCTGAGTGACATAAGTTAGACTGACATCAGTGCTGTGTCAGCAGGAGAGCTTCTCCCACTGACATAGCTACTGCCACTTGTGTAGGTGGTTTTACACCTCCTATGCTGATAGGAGAGTGCTCTCCCATCAGCATAGAGTGTCTTTACCAGATATGCTGCAGCAGCTGTATGTGCAGTGCTGTATGTGTAGACCTGCCCTAAGTCTTTGGACTGACATTTTCAAGGTTGCCTGTTAAAAATAATGGCAATTGGGTATCCAGCTCCATTTAAAAAGCTTTGAAAATCACATTCTTTAATGTCTTGAAGATATTAAGAACAACTCTGGTAGTAAACAAGGTACAAACCATTAGGTGCAATATTACTTCGATATTATATGCAATATTTACTGTCAAATGGAACCTAGTATGAACAATAGGTGATAGCAAATGTGGAAGGCTTTATTTTCATATGAAAATATGAAATCAAATAATTTTGCGCGTGTGCAAAATCATTAGAGGTTGACCAGCTGCTGAGCGACTACAACTCCCACTGCTTTTCTATTTCTCTATTTTATTAAATCTGAAAATTCTAAATGACAATGTAAACTACAGAAAGCACTAATGTACTGTATATTTTGTTTCAAATCTTCCTGCTTTGTAAGTTTGCCATATTTGCATTGTAGTTTAAATAATTTTAACCTTACAGAAGATAATTACTTCTAAATCAGATCTATATCTGAATATTATTCTCTAGGTAATATTTTCTTATATTTCATCTCCCCTGATGTGATGTGAATCTCAATAATTCCAAGGCATTTACCATTTTGAGTGAGATGCTAAATAGCTGCAAGTTTCGTCTTAATTTTGCGGATCATGTGTGGATTTTTTTAAGAAAGGCAGTATTAACAAAATACAATAGGAGAGACAAACACTGCTTTTTGTTTCCTTACTGCCAAAGAGGGATGCTCTTCAAGCACTAAGAGCTGGGAAATAGCGTATAACCAAAGCAAGGAGCCTATCCTGCAATGGGATGGGTGCCCTCATTTCCCATGGAGATTAGTGAGAACTGAGAATTTTAAGAGCTGCCAGGGCCTGTCGTCTCACAGGACCAGGCTTCAAATGAGCATGTGGAGCAAAGCAACCAATAAGGCTGGAACCTTCATGAGGAAAGGTCAAACATTTTGCCTGGGATCAAAGTTATTCCCACTGTAATTCCAAGAGCTTCATTGGGGATAAATTTGACCATTGTTTCTGAGCAAGGGTTTAATTTTTATCCAAGCTGGGTTGCCCATAAAGGAGAGATTAATCGTAGCATCAGGGAACTTCAGAGTAGCTTGCTTTGCTTCTCTTTGGAAATACTGTTACTGTTCTAGAGCAGTAGTCTTCAAACTTTTCTCCCCATGGACCCTTTCCACGGAGGGAAAAGTCTGGCGGCCACCTCGGGGTATGTCCGCCAAAATGCTGCCACAGAAAGCGGAAGCTTCTGCTTTCTGTGGCAGCATTTCGGCGGGACCAGAATAGCCCACCAGGAAGTTCGGCGGTCTCCTGGGCGGGCTCGGCAGTGGCGCCGGGGTCTCGTGCACCCCCTGGAGTGGGCTTGTGTACCCCCTGGGGTGGGCTCACAAACCCCAGTTTGAAGACCACTCTTCTAGAGCAATTTCTAACATGTGCTTGGCAACGTCCAGGGCAATTGTTCCTCTTCCCCGGTCCTGACCAAAGAAGAAGGCAGTTGGCATTCTGATAGCAGAGATGTTGCTTGCTTAGAATGGCAAGATTCCTTGGGTCATACTCACTCCTTCATGCTGAGCTCTAGTTTTCAACCTGTAAAAGTAACCTGCTCCCTAAAAATTCTATAAAAGGTGAATTGCCAAGAGGGGAACCTCCCCATCGCACATACCCAAACAACAAAAAGTTTTATTTTTGATTATCTCTACTTTGTATAAAATGTGCCTCAAACATATGTGCATGCTCCTCTCTCTCTAATCTCTTAAAAAAGCAAAGATTATTTAGCAAAAATCTGTGGCTTCCTCCTGTACACACAAATCTATTTTAATGATGCCCCCTCATGCTTGGCTACGGCATTGCAGTGGACTTAGCCTCTTGTATCCCCCCTACTGGACATCTCTTTGGCCTCGTGATGGCCAGTCCCAGCCAGCATCTTCTCCTGACTCCCTCTCTGGATCTCCTGTGGCTCTGCCCTCCAGCCAACTCATGTAATTGTTCACTCTCCTTCCATTGTAGCTGAAGGTCCAACTTAACGTTGTTTGTCAGTGTCCAGACCTATAGTTCTTTTGCCATTCTCAGGCTCGACTGAAATCTTCTGTTTCCTGGCTCCTGCAGATACTCCTGAACTGCTTCTTCCTCAACAGGATTCCCCCACTGCTTCCCTTCAGCAGGGACTCCAGCAGTTTACCTCTGAGGCTCTGCCTGCAGGCCTTCTCAGGACTTTCCTGCACTTGAGCCTGTCCTGCTCCCTATGGGTGACTCAGCCTGATTTCCTCAGGCTTTTCCCAGAGGGGACACCTACTTGTGCTTCTCTTTCAGGGTCTTCCCCCTCTGCTGAGTTCCCAGCTCGATTTAAGTAGTGCTCTCCTTGCTTATTAGCTGCAGCTGGAGTCAGTCTTTCTAGTTATGCCCCACTACACCTAGCTGTGGTAATTAATTAGCCATTAGATTGCCAACACATCAGTTAGTCTGAGGGCTAGCTGCTGTGTCCTCAAAGGGCCAGTCCACCTGGGACATCTTGTCACATGTAATTAATTATTTTCAGAATCTAAATGTTGTCACTTTTGCTTACCCATAATTTAATATTGGAGAGGGACTTACATCAAAATCTCAGATTCAAGTGTGGCTGCTATCATCTTGGCTAACAAACCAGGTATTGAACCAGGGATCTACAAAGCTAAAGCATAAGGCTACAGCTTATGAGTAAGAGAGCCCGGTTTTGTAACTGAATGCTATGAATCAGGATAGAGGAGGAACATAATGCTCCAGTGGGTTATACAGTACAAATACCTCCAGTCTTTAGAGAAGAGAGGATCAAGATCTGAACTTTGGAGCTAGCTCCTGTTCCTATAATAGGCTGGACCAAACCCTTAGACCAAACCGCTGAACGCACTCAAACTAGGCATTCATTTGGATCTAGATCTCCACTTTGGATCTAGAACTACACTTTGCATTTAGAACTCATTTCTCTCCAATAAAGTGGTTATCTCAATATATTTTTTGCATGCCTTAGACAGAGGGGAAACTGACCCACCTGCAGATACTTCAACCTCTGTTCATGATCATGGAAATTACTGGTTTAATCCCCATGTCTCTTATTTAAAAGAGAACCATGTCTGTCTTCTGTATGATGCTGCACAGATATTATAAAGGGCAAATCCTACCCAGCATCCACAGAAAGCCCCACATATAGCAGAATTCACAGCTTAAATGGATCTTCCAGTTCTTCTGCTCCTGGAAAGGGACTCACTAGCATTGCAGGGTCTGCTCCTAAAATGTCTTTATAATTTATTGTAGAATACAAGCAGCATATCTCTCTTCACTATGAAGTTATAGCTTCTATGTTAATGTATTATGAAAATATAAAGTAATTTAAATGAGTAAATGAACATGAATTTAATTCAGAAACCCTTGGGGCTATATTTTCATTTCAGTGAGAGGAGGTTTATCCTTAATGAGAGTCTTAGGGATAACTCTCGATGCACTGAGATGAGAATATGCCCCGTAACTAGTTGAACATGAAGAAAGCTATAAACAATCTATTTAAAGGTTTTACAGTCAAAAGAGCAGGAATTAAAAAGTAACTAGTCCTTATTTGCATAAGAAAATTAGCTCAAATTTGATTCTTCGAGGAAACTTGAAAGGACTGTGTGTCACCTCTATTTCGTGCTATCTGATCAAATTAGATCATTTGCCTTCATGTCCAATCTTTCTTGCTATATAAGTCTTGCAAACATGCTTTATTAAATATAAATTGGCTTAAAATCTTATTTGTAAAGAGAATTTTCAGGTTGCATTTTTTCACTAAGTGAAATTAGTCTTGATTATGAAATATGAATGTTCCAAATGCTTTCCAATATATTAAGTACAAGTTATTAATGATTTTGCTTTGTTTCAATGAAACTTAGTGAATCTGTCTTCTCAAATAAACTTTATATTTCAGACTCGTAAGATTTTTTTTTTTTACATGCCCTAGTTTGCTCTATAAAAAGATACATAGTAATATAGATATCTTTATGAAAGAATTGCATCATTTTGTACAAAGCCCTCATCCTCCCAAAAGGAAGGCCATGGGCAAGGGTGGTATTGGCTTCCCACATCTGCCTTATCCCTGATCTGAAAGGGCTTTTGGGAAGATTCCCATGTCCCCTCAAAGCCTTGGTATCACTGTTGAGACTGACAAGATGGGTGTCAATTGGTGTGTTGATTTTGTGATCTCAGCAACATCCACTGGAAGCTACACTGAGACTAGCATCTTGTATTATACAGAACAATAAACAGCCTTTGGATAATTAAAAATCAGTTATGGCAGAACAGAGTAGATGTGAGTGAGTTAGTGAAAGCTCTTTATATTAGTGACCAATCCACCTATCTAGAACATCCAACTCCTGCTTCTTTTATTGCTTTTATATCACTTTTCCAATTGAATATCCATGTATAAATTTAAACTTTTTTCTATTCTATTCCAGTCACATTTTTTTCATGCAGTCAGTGTACTAGAATTCTTTAGAACTCCACACGATGGAGGAGAATAGTGGAAAGAGGCTGGTTGGCTGCTTTTTCTGGCCAAAAATTTTTTAAAATACCGGGGGATTGAGTTTTTTACTCATGAAAATTTCCCTTGATGTTTTAGTCACAGTTAAATGGGTCCTCCAAAGGTGAGGGAGAAAGTTTCTCACTTTGCAAGCTTCCTAGCTTGTGTAGAGGAGAGAAGGTATCATTCTGTACACTGATATAGCTTGTATTTATCTTAGCTGTCTATATCACCTAGTTAAATCTGAATGTAGAGCTGGTCAAACATTTTCAGGCTGAATGTGTTACCACATTGAGGCTTAATGTAGCTATAGCTACAGCTGCACTGAAATTGAAATGTTCTATGGGAGCATTTTGATTTTTGACAATTTTTGTTTGGGAAAAACAAAAAGCATTTTGTTATGGCTGACCTTATCAGAATGGAATGGCTTGTTTTTTGTTTAAAAATTACTGTTACAAATGAGAGACTATTTATTTATTTTATGTTTAACTCAAAACTTAAATGATTATTGACTCTAAATGATTTTTAAAATGTTTTTAATGGAAAAATCTCGATTTCAGCTTTTTGTTACAATTTGGAATGAATTATTTTTAAATGTCGGAATTTCCCATTGAATGGAAATTGCAGTTCCTGACCAGCAGTTCCTGCCAGCTCTATCTGAATGTTTTATGTTGAGGTAAAAGTATGCATTTTAACTGGTTTTGATGTAGAGGGTCATAGCCTACATTGCAAAGCTGTCCATATTGTGACTATATGATCTGTCCTAAGTGAGGGGCCATGTGAGCAATCCTCTCCCTTTCAGTACCTGGTGCAGCTTTGCCCTCCCATGATGCAGGAAACTGTTGAAAGTGAGTAAGGGAGCACTTTACAGCGGTTTCTCCCTTCCAACCTGCAAAAGTTGGCTTGAGACTTGACTGTAAATTCCAGTTCCTATTCCCCAGAGATTTTTCTATAATTTTACAATTTATTTCTTAACCTTTCCTTTTAATCATAGTAGTTTATAATGCTGTAATACAAGTACAGTTGTCTATCTTATCTTTACAATTGTGTTTTCTCACACTAATGGTGTTATTTCCCCACTCTGTAAAGGAGCAGTTTTATTGTTGCTTCAGAGTCCAGACATTTTCCACTACAGTGAAGAATACAGCTTCTGCAATTCATACTCAGTACTGTTAAGATTTGTATAAAATTCTTTTACAATATTTAGTAAAGTTGCTTGTTACCAAAAAACCCCCCTTTTAATATGCTATTTTATTGAATTTATGCCATTTATTTAAAACTGTTATCTGACATGTTACCCGTGCTTTATGCTATTTTGGTAATGTGATGTCAGAATTTACTGCCAAGCAGAATTAAAATCTGAAATGATTATGGCTAAATGATTATGCCTAAACTTGTTACCTCTTGAAACTAGGGCCCAAACCAAAGCCAGTGGGATTCTTTTGTTAACTTTGTGGGCTTTGGATCAGACACTAGCTCCCTTCCATTTAAATGAATAAATATACCAAAATATAAATTACTATACCCTCTTAAAAACATCATTAGGAAGGCAACAGATATAAATCAACTTGGTCAAAGTGATTACTGCTCTTGCTGGAGCTAGAGCTAGATTCTGATCTCCCATATATGGTGCAAGTCCAAAGGAACTCGGAAAGGATTCTGATGCATGAAATTAATGGGGTTCTTCTGGATTTGCACAGTGGCTGCTGAGATCAGAATTTAGCCCTTTGATTATCAGTTCAATTAAAATCATAATCTATAGTGGAGGAAAGATTCAGCACAGAAGAAGAAAACATTTAAACTCCGCTCTATTTGTTCCAAGAAGCTGTGTACCAAGAAGCCATGTTCTACAGCAGAAGAATAGCCAGAATGAGATAGTAGGAGAGAATGGATTTATGAAACAGGAGTATGTGACAAAAATAACTATTGGCAATACTGGAGAAAATATTTTAGAATGTTGTGTAAGAGAGCTGGTTGAATAGCTGGTTATTGCCTGTGCCCACATGCAGTGTTTTAAAATAACATTATATTCTGTGGGTTTATTTAGATTTTAGGTTGAAGAAAAGAGCTATATCAGGCCTTCCTATAGCTGTATGTAGCTTAAAGTTTTTAAGTTTATACTGAGTTCACTTCAGAAGAACTGATCTACAACTAATACTACCTCTTTTAATTATCCTTTGTATATTGTGCTATATGTGAGCATATTATATACCTTTTCTGTCATTAATTACAAACACATTTCAGCTGTATTGACAAGCTACATGAAATATATGCTCTTAAAATATAGACAGTTAAGTAAATAAAACCTGTGTAAAATTTTAATAGTTTATTAATAGCAGCAGAATGTGTAATAATATGTCCAATGAGTTGAAAGATATAAAATGTGGAATCTAGAACTGTAATGGAATAGTAGGGATTTAAAACACCAAGCAGAGAGATCTTCCTTGTAATTAGTGACCTGAATGTGAAAGTGTAAGCTCTCATAAAGAAGTAATGGGAAACAATGGCCTTGGTTTACAAAATGAGAGAGGAAGACTTTTAATTGAATTCTGCTGCTCTAATCACCTGGTCATTATAAACTCCATCTTAGCCTTACACTCTCGACATTTACACCCATGGACCCCACTTGACGGTATGACAAAGAATCAAACTGAGTATGTAATGCAGCACTGGGGATTGAGCATCCAGTGGGTGAAAAGTTTCCAAAGGTCAGACTGCAGATCAGACCATCAACCGTTATCCTCAAACACAAAATTAAAACTTAAAAAAGGATAAGAAGTTTGCAAGTCCATTGCATTTGAGTATGTCCAGAATCAGCAAAAACTATGATTTCTGTCTAGGCATTGTCACAGGTGAAAGAAGACAACAACACAAATGAACTTCAGAATAAATGAAAACTATTATGCTTGAAGCTGCCAGAGCACACATTCCAAAAAGGCCACGTCGGACTGTGTCATGGCTACTTAAGGAAGTGTTTAAACTGGAGAAATGATGAGACAGAATGAAAAAGAATGATATGGGGATTGAAGAATGAAGGAGGCAGTACAAGGAACTGAGCAGTCAGATCTGAAGACAGTATAGTCAAAAGTGAATACATAAGGGTAAAATGCATGGGACTTGAGAACAACAAAGAGAAATAATATAACATATATGTTCACAATGGTTAGAATTACTAAAAAGTTTTCCACATGGCCAAACACAATAAAAGATCATGATGGCAGAGTCTTCACTGAAAGTGATGGTATCAAATGTTGGTGGAGAGAGTGCTGTGCCAATCTGTATTCCTTAGAGCCACTCTCAGTATAAGCTGACAGAATGAATCTGAAGCTGGAGGTATGAATCCTGAGACTGGAAGTGGTTTGTGCTTTGAAAATGAAGCCTGGGAGGGTGCCAGGGTTACCTAATATACCAGTAGAAGTGTTAAAAATGATCGATTGTGGTGTTGATTTCATTTGGAAAATTTGCAGTGATGCATGTTTGACTAGTAATTGGGCAAATGATTGTACAAAGAGAATCTTTCTGCCCTTATGAAAGAAGCGAGACATAACTGAGTATAGTAACTATTGTATCATCTCCTTGGTCTGGCAGGTGAGACAAATTCTGCTCTGTATAATCCAGGATCTCATTAAGCGAATGGTAGAAGCAGAATTGCCACCACAACAAGCCGGTTTCAGAGAGGGACAAGGCACACATAATCAAATTGTGAACATCTGTCACATCATTGAAAAAGGCAGGGAGTACAGCCATCTATTCATTATTTCCATTGACTACTCAAAAGCATTGTGTTGTCTGACATCACTGTCTTTGAAGGATACTGGCAGATATGGAGATTCCAAAGCATCTCATTGACCTCATTTCAAGTCTGTACTGCCCACAACAGACCAAGGAGCACGCAGCAGCAGACAATAGCAAATGGTCTTATACTGGGCAGGGTATGAGACAAGGGTATATTCTGTCCAAATTCTTTTCAATAGGTATGTAGAATTTATTATGAGACAAGTCTTGGAAGGTTTTGATAAAGTAAAAGGAATGGGATTTCCATTGGTGGACACTTCTTAACTGATCTGATGATATGACACTCTTTTGCTGCAATCACCGATGGAATGCAACAAAAGTTAATCTGTCGGAATCTGCAAAAACCATTGGGCATATGAACAAATATAGACTATTCCTGAATGTCAATGTACATGCATTTTATATTCAACATGATTAATAAAAAACAGGATGAAAGTGGAATCTTGATTAATGGCCAAGATTGTAGAGGCAGTAGATGAATTCAGTTAACTGGGATTATGTTGTTCGTCCTTCACTTTCAAAGATGGCCAGGACATCACTGGTTGGTTTAGAGGCTTCTCAGACCAATATGAGCTTTGAACTCTATTTGGCACACTGAACAAGAGAAGCCGCTATGGGTTATTTAACAGCTTTACCATGTCAGAAGCAAACCATTGCTCAGATCTGTCTACCTGAAGTACTTCGAGAGTGTCCAGTACTATAATAGCTAAGCCTTAATGAGTACCCTGTAGTCACATGACTAGACCCTCTGTAATCCAGATTGGGAAAATGCCACCCAATGTCAGGGCTAGGGGCTGTACAGATGCAGTCAGAGTGTCCATGCCCCAAAGAGTTAACAGTCTAAATAGATAAGATAGAAAAAGAGTATGTGAGAAGAAGCTTTATTATCCTGGTTTTAGAGAGATCCTTATAAAAATAAGTGGTTTGCCCTCTTCTGGAATAATGTGTGCAATCCTCATTACCCCACTTCAAAAAAAGTATATTACAGATTTAGGGACTAAGATAAGGCCATTGAAGATGTTTAGTTCCATAGAAAATGCTCATATGAAGAGTGATTGAAAAGATTGGCATTTGTTTACCCTAGAAATAAGACATAAAATGGGTCATGATAAAAATTAATGTACAGTATAAAGAAAGGAGGTTGGGAGTTTCTATTCTGTTCTGATCAAGGATGACCATCCTTTTGTTTCTCTGGGGCACTGAGTGATGAAATGATTTGCCCAAGATGAGAGTGTGTCAGTGACAGATTTGAGAACTGAACCTAATTCTGTGGACTACAAGTCCATTCTTGCTTTCACATGTAGAGTGTACGATGCCATTGACCATTTGGAAAACACTGCTAACATACACTAATAACCTGGCTCTCACTGGAGCCTGGCTTTGGTTACTGGCTCACAAAAAAGAACTACATTTGAGTTGGCATACCACCTAATGCCTCTGTAATTATGCTGTGGCAGTTTTTCTATTGCATCTGTAATGCTTTTCTTCCGGAAGTTTAGTTACAGACTATTATACGTGTTCAGTGTTAAAATTAGTTTTCATTCAATGGCTTTGAAGTTGGTCTTTTATAAGTTGGGTCAGTGAAGAGAATGCATGTAAACTTAACTAATACAACTTTCAGGCCCCCCTACAGTGATTGTACCTCCATTATGAGGTCTTTTCCATCCTGCTTTCATTGGATCAAAATTGAAGATGATTCTTGCAGGGAAATTGTTAGGCATTTGAAGCATACCACTGAAGGTATGTCTGCACTGCAAATAAATGCCAGTGACTAGGCTGCGTTGACTGACTTGGACTTGCAAGGCTTGGGCTACAAAACTCTTTCATTTCGGTGTAGATGTTCAGACTCAGGCTATCGTATGGAGATGCTTCAACAGAATGGTGTCCAACCTCTTTTCATTCTTGACAGTGAATGGCTGTATTTCAGTCCCTTACATCAGAATACTGATTACAAAAGTGTAATATATCTTCCCTTGTCTTTCTGCTTATCAGGGTCTCCAGTTTTGCAAAAAATATTTTTGTTGAGACATCCATTTATTGTGAGACTACCAATAAAATTTGATGATGATTGATAGAATATTTTGCAAAAGGGGGCAGGAGAATGTAATAAACAATAAAATGTGCTTTGAACGTTATTTAAAATAAAAAACTTGAAGTTATATGACTTAGTCATTGTAGCTACATAAGATAATATCTAATATTGGAATTGTTCTGGGTATTTATTAATCAGCCTTCTTTATAAGGCAGCTCTGATTCAGAGTGACACAGTGACAAAAGATTAGCTGCCAGTGATATCAAAATGATTAGAAAACTCATAACTATTTAGTTTTAAATATGCATTGATGAAGCATTTTATACTGGCATTAATGGAAGTTTCACAAAGGCATTCAAGGAAAAATGAATCCCTTAGCCTTTAGATGCTAATGGTGCCTGTATTCAAAGAAAAGCTTCTTAATGATAGGGACATCAATAATGGCTAAATGTGAAAGATTGATGGTTGGAATTGCTAAGGCAAAAAGTGGAGTACACAGTAAAAGCAGATAATGGTTAGAATGCAAATTTATGGCATCAGGTTGGTATGAAAAACCTTGTGACATTCAGTGACTGCTGTAACTTCTGAATCATTTCAGCCTACTGAATCACTTTTTAATATTGTGACTGACGCAGAGCTATAATAGTCCACAGTGAAAAGAGCTCTACTGTGTGTATATATGTGATTAGTATATGCCCACATAGTATATACTTCTCTATTTATTGTACCATTTAAAAATTTCAGTTTCTTCTACATTCTTAAAAATTACTTGATCTTTTCCATGAATGTGGGTTTTTTTTAATAGTAATGACATGGCTCAGGAGTGAACATAAGTATTCATGGGTACAATTCTGCTAATAAGTCCCAGTCAAAAATAGGCCCTAATCAAAACACACTCATATTTAAAGTATCTCAGAGGGACTATTCATGTATTTAATGTTAAACATGTGCTTTAGGGCTTTCCTGAATCAGTGCCTGATTGTAGATCTTTAAGAGCAAATTTAAAAAATGTACAAGATTCTGAAAGATAATACAGAAATGTATTCATTGAAATGCAGAGCTGGAGGAGACCTTGAGGGGTCATTTAGTCTAAGGTATAGCTAGACCATCACTGACTGGTATTTGTCTAAACCGTTTTTAAAACATTCAATGATGGATGTTCCATAACTTCCCTTGGAAGCCTACTCCAGTGCTTAACTATCCTCAGAGTTAGAATATTTTCCCTAATATCTAACAAGTCTCTCTTGTTGCAGATTAAGTGTGTTGCTTGTCGTCCTACCTTTTGTGGACGTGGAGAACAATTGTCACCATCCTCTTTAGAACAGCCCTTAATGCGTTTAAAGACCAACAGTTCCTCCCTCAGTCATCTTTTCTCAAAACTAAACATGCCCAGTTCATTCAAACTTTCCTCATAGGTCAGGTTTTCTGAACCTTTTTGTTATTTTTGTTGCTCTCCTCTGGACTCCCTGCAGTTTGTGCACATCTTTCTTAAAGTGTGGTATTTAGAACTGGACAGAATACTGCAGCTGAGGGCTCACCAGTGCCAAGGAGAGCAGGAAAATTATTTCCTATGTCTTGGCATACAGCACTCCTGTTAATCCACTCCAGAATTTTAGTCTTTCCTGCAACTGCATCAAATTAGTGACTCATGTTCAATTTGTGATCCACTGTAACCCCTTGATCCTTTTCAGCAGTATGACCACCTAGCCAGTTATTCTCTACTTTGTAGTTATGCATTTGATTTCTTTCCTTTCTAAGTGTAGTGGTTTGCACTTGTCTTTACTCTATTTTTTGATGATTTCAGAGCAATCCTCCCATTTATCAAGGTTGTTTTGAATTCTAAACCCTGCCCTCCAAATTTCTTGGGACCTGCTCCCCCGTTCCCCGCCACACTATTGTGTTCTTTGCAAATTTTATAAGCACTCTATTAGCCAAATCATTAATGACAATATTGAATAGTGTGAGATTGAGGCTACAATCTGCAGGACCTCACTAGATACTTCCTCACCATTTGATAGCAAATCATTGATAACTATTCTTTGAGTACCGTCTTTCAACCAGTTTTGCACCCACCTTATAGTAATTTCATCTAGAGCATATTTCCGTAATTAGTTTGAGAATGACGTGGGATTGTGTCAAAAGCATTACTAAGATCAAGATATAGCACATCTATAGCTTATATTCACTAGGTCAGTAACCCTGTCAAAGAAGGAATTTAGGTTGGTTTGGGATGTTTTTGTTTTGGCATGTTTGACAAATCCATATTGGCTATTACTTATTAATACTATTATTCTCTAGGTGCTTACAAACTGATTAACAACTTGTTCCAGTATCTTTCCAATTATATAAGCTAAGCTGACTGGTCTGTAATTCCCTGATTCCTCTTTCTTCCCCTTTTTTAAAAATAGGTATTGTTTGCCTTTGTCCAGCTTACAGTTTTGAGATAGCTTCCCCAGGTGAATTTCATCAGGTCTTCTTGACTTGGCTACATAGAACTTATCTAAATATTCTTTAACTTGTTCTTTCCCTGTTTGGTTTGCATTCCCCCACCCCCTTGTTAGTAATATCAATTGTGTGAGGTATCTGGTCACAGCTGACCTTTTCAGTTAAGACTGAAGCAAAATAGGCATTAAGCACTTCAGTCTTCTTGATGTCATCCCTTATTAGCTCTCCTTCCCTGCTAAGTAGAGGGACGTATACTTACCTTTCTTTCTCTTGCTCCTAATATATTTATAGAACCTCACATTCTTCTCCCACTCTCTGCCTGCAGGGGGGGAAAAAAATCAGGATACCTAATAGTTTAATGGAAAGAGGTAAAAAATATTGGAATAAGGTGGTATTGGTTTTGGAATCTAGTTGCCAATAATATTTATGTGTAAAAGTATGAGTGAGCTTGAAGTCAATGTTAACTGCAACAGACAAATTTAAGAACGAAACTGGAAGACATTACAATGAGACCTTACAACTGTCTCTGAAATTGGAGATTTGAAGAACTGTTGCTGCACTAAACTCACCTAAAGAGGAAAGGTTGATCAAAATTAATGTTGATAGCTAAAAGAAATTTATAAAGGATGTGAGGAAAAAACCACCCACATAATTAGACATTATGTAAATGTCTGTGTAACAGTTAAATTAATAGTTTTCTTCATTTTCAAACTGTATCCATAAACAGTACAAAAGGAGTTCTTCTGACTTAGGAAAACCTCAGAAGGAGTGTTTTGGAGAATATCTGTAGTTGCCAAGAGACTTACACTTACCCCTGAAAAAGCAAAAGTGTATTCTGCATCTAGTTAAAAATATGCTCTCAGAGCCTAAAAGTGTGAGATGCTGAGGACTCCCCTCCCCATTAAAGGGTGATGACTTAATTCCAATTAAAATCCTTTAGAATCTCTATAGGATCAACCCCATTGAAATAGCTTCATTTTAGGTAATTTTTTAAAACAAAAATGCACTTGCTATTGTCCTGGGCATATATACAATGAAATCATTAACAATTACTAAATACATCATGAATTCTTCTATACTCCATTGTCTACATAGAAATAACAAAATTAATTTCCTTTTAACTCATGCTCTTCTGAGAAGCCTTGTACCCTGTTTCAAAGTCAACAAGCTCAAGCTGTGTCATGGCAAGGGAGGAAGCAAGTCCTAATGCTGACTGCTCCTCACTGAAAATGATCTGTCAACAGCCGCCTCCTTTTTCAACCGATATATTGCCATCTTGAGTGCATCAATGGATCTCAACTGTGGGCATATTATTTATATACATTAGCCCCATACTGGTGAAATTTTTATTGTTTTTTTTTTTTTAAAGGTTGAATTGCACTTGGAAATGAAATTAAAGTTAGTGTGGATTATGGAATATAAATCAGAAAACTTCTGTCAAAGTGCTGACAAAAAATGGGTGGAGAAGGGGAAGCTACATTCCCCACTCCCATTTTCCATCCAGTTCCAGCTGATTTTTGGTACTGCTATTCTACAAGATTAATTAAGTGGGCTGCCTCCTTCCGTACTAGGTGTAGCTTTTAAATGGACAGAGCCTGAACTCTGGGAGTGTCCCACCTGCCAGGGTGCTACAGCCTGAGCCCGAAAGTCTATACCACAGTTAAACAGTCCCTTAGCCTGAGTCCTGTGAGCCTGAGTCAGTTGGCATGGGCCAGCTGAGGGTGTCTAATGGCAGTGTAGATATACCAATACAGATTGCAGTAATCCAGGTTCAAAGTCTGAATAGATGTGAGGTCCAGCTCTGAATTAAAGTTGACAAGCACAGATGGAGAAACAGTTGCTGTTCTTCATTGCTGATACCATGTCTTCCAGAAGCAACTGCTATCTTCGGAATGTCTAGGCTGTAAATGAATGTCACAAACACTGGGCATATCTCCCAATCGCAGAAGCTGAAATAAACTCTGCCAAATCCTCAGGACTGACCTCACCATGAGGTGAACTGAGGTGGCCGCCTACGGTGCCAGATTGAGGGTGGGGGGGAGGGGAGTGCCATTAGGACCCAGAGTGTAGAAATTGTGTCTGCTGTTGGTGCATATGTATTCTCTCTGCTCTAGATGCACAGAGATGGTGGGGTGCTGTGCTGGAGGAAGGAGGGCACAAGAGATGTAACAGGAAGGCAGGAGAGAAGGTGAGAGGGAATAACAGAAAGCAGCAGGAGCTGCAGGGAGAGAGAGGAGGAGGAGCCTCTTCTGTCCCTCTCTAGCACCCCCAGGAGCCTGAACTGATTAACACCAGCTTCTCAGGGAGCTTCCTGTTTCCTGCTGCTTCTCTGAACCCACTTGAGGAGAACAGGCAGTCAACTGAAGCAGAAGGAGCGAGTTAGGCCCTTAAGATGCTGATATCTTCCCTCACTCAGGCCCTGCTACCAGCCTGCTTATTTGTCCCCTTCAATTGAGTGAAGAGAGCCATTATAGCTGGCACAGAACAGCAGTCACGAATGAAAGAAGAAAAAGCTCCTCTAGGGCAGCATTCACTTCAGATCAGCTGTATGTGCCAGACAATGGAAACTTCCTTAAAATTGTGGAGCTGATGGCTGAGTTTGGTGCTGTACTCCAGGAGCATCTAAGAAGAGATCACCACCCAAGAAATGTACACACACCACTACCTTGGAAAAACAATTCAAAAGTCAAACAGAAGATTGTGACAGATCTGAAGTCGGCAAGATATTCTGGACTGCACACTTGACATCAGCCGTACAGAACAAATCACTTTAATGGTGCGATTTGTAACAACAACAGAACCTAGTGAAAATATCCCTGCAATCAAGGCCGGATTAAGACCTTTAGAGGCCCTAAGCAGTGAAAAGATTATGGTGCCCCACCAATATGTAATTCAAAATAAAACCAATACTATACCGTAAAATAAAATTTTATTTTTTTGAAATGACACAAAACTTACATGTATGCTGAAATTAAAATAGCTTCTTTCTAGATTTTCTGATTGCAAAATTCTGGATACGTTCATCGAAGCTGACTCGACGAAGCATGTCCGCTTCCATACACAATAGAGAAAGTGAATCAAGTCTATATTGACATGTTGTTCTCTGAGGGTTCTTTATTCTTTTCAGCTGAGAAAAAGAGCATTCTCCAGAGCAGTTAGTAATCATATATGTTAGAAAACTATGTAGTGCAATCTCTACATTTGGAAGTACACATTGTATTCCATCTTTCAGTATTGTGTCATGAAGATCAATGAGACTGAATTTCATTTTTCCTGTTTCATTAAACTTTGCGCGCATATAACAGTGGAACTGCCGTACTTCTCCACAGAGATTCATGTTCTAGTCAACAGGGTCTGAGTCAATTAGCTTTTGGGAACCTTGTGAATATTGTTCTTCAGATAAGTCCATATCGTTTAGAAAAGAAAATCTTCTTGATACTACTTTGTACGACTTCACCTCTCCTCTTCATATGAGCTTTAAGTATATCAATTATAGTGTAGTAAGTAGATATGTGAAATTTGTCTTTAGGATTCAATGCTGTTTCTGTTGCACTGCTATCATTTGCTTGTTTATTCCTGATTCGCTTGTGGGACTGGGCTTCTTTGTAGTTAGTATCAGGCAATATATCTTTTGATATGTCTTCAGATCTTTTGAAATCATTCCTCCAAGTGTGTAAGTGGTCTGCGAATGATTGGCAGAGGTCTGCACATGTTTTCAAATCCAGTTCTTTTTCTTGGAGATCTTTACTTGTGTGCTAAAAGTGTTGTAAAATTTCATTCCACGTGTCAACATGAATACAAACTCTAGTTCTTGCATCTTGATTGCACTGTTTTCTGCCTCTTGTATAGGTTCTCCCTTTTGTGATTGGTCTTCAGCTATACTTTCTAATGCGTCCACAATCTTTGAGTAGTACTCTAGAATTGCCCTTGTTGCTACAGCAGGTGCCTCCCAGCAAGTAGTAGAAAAAGATTTCAACACACGATCATTGCCCCAATATGTTTTAAGAACTGCCCATCGGTGTGTTGAGGCAGAGAAAATTGTATAAAGTAACTGGACTGTTGAGAAAAAACTTACTGCCACCAGAGTGTAAGGAAATCTGACAAAGTTCTGATTTTTCCCATGACTACTTCAATGCTTTCTTTGAAATATCAATTTTTTTTAAAAAAAAATCTTTTTTTGGTGCCCCCTGCTTTGCTGGTGCCCTAAGCACGTGCTTAGTCTGCCTATTGGGTAATCCAGCCCTGCCTGCAATGGTGACTGTCAGAGAATTTATTGACATTGATGACACTAAAGGAGCTTGTATGACACATGTGCTTCTTAAAAAGCTGAAAGATACCGGAACTGCGATAGCTGACATGAGAGGTCAGGGCCATGATAATAGTGCCAACATGAGAGGAAAGAACAAAGGAGTGCAGACATGAATCTGAGAGTTAAACCCTCAAGCTTTTTTATCCGATGCAGTTCTCATTCATTGAATTTGGTGGTCAGTGATGCAGCATCAGCTTCTGCTGGGATTTCAAAAAGTTCTGAAGAGTGCACAGAAGTTGGAAGAGGAACTGCACAATATTTTCCCACCCATTCAAGAATACAGGTCTTCAAAGAAGATGACATTTTGATTACGAGGCATGGGATAATCCCATAAGAGACCCCAAACAATAATTCAAAGCTGAATTCTTTGAGCAGGTGCTAGATAATGATATACAGTCAGTTGGAGAACATTTCATGCAGCTCAAGGAACACAGCAGTATACTTGGGATGTTGTATGATATTCCAAAATTCCTCACTATACCTGAAGAAGATCATCACCAGCGATGCAGGGCATTAGAGACAGTGTTCACACATGATGACATGCATGATATTGATGCGAGTGATTTAGGTGATAAACTGAAAGCCCTTTCAAGATGCATTTCAGCGGGATCAATTCTAAAGGCTGTTCTGGAATATATGTGCACAAATAAGATGACCACTCTTTTTTTCCAAATGTTTTTTGTTGCTCTGCGCATACTTCTCACACTTTTTGTAACAGTTGCCAGTGGAGCACACAGCTTCTTCAAGCTGAGGTTAATAAAAACACATCTACGCTCCACAATGACACAGTAGAGTCTGGTCGGCCTTGCAGCCATCTCAATAGAGAATGAGCTGGCCCAGACTGTGGACTTTCAGAAAGCAGTTCAAATATTTTCGACTAAGAAGGCACGGAAAGCACCACTTTGATTATTCAAACAGATAAAAACACCAGTGTTTACAATGCAGAGAAGGAAAGTTACATTTGCTGTTCAGGTGTTTGAAAGTTAAGTGTTTCTTAAAATTTTTGAACAAGGCATTTTAGGTGGTTCCCCTTTATTGGGGAAGGTAGCAGAGCAGTACCACGAGAGGAGTAGAACAGGACGAAGGCAGAATTGAGAACTTTTTAAGTTTTGGCCCAAGCGAGGGAGTATGGGGAATCATTTGAGCTCCCTGCCTCTGGCCCACGACATTTTGACACCTCTCCTGAAAATTCTGTTTGCTTTGCCAGATTATGGGCCTTTGTCCATCATTTTAGCCAGATTGAGTTTCACTCAGTTAGTTGTCATCCAGCCCCAATCTCTGAGGACTGCAAAAAGACTCTATAAATAATTGTAATGATGTGCTTGCCATTTATGACCTAACTTGGAAACCCTTTCTGGATTTATATTGCAAATAAGTGCATATGGTTCTCCTCCCACTTGTTTTAGTCATAAGTGTCCATGTGCTGTGTGGTGAGATTGAATGATTAACTTTTGTTTTTGAAGAGCAGTTGTTTTTCATCCTTTTTTTTTTTATGATGACATATACCTTTCTTGAATTAACACTTTCTGTAACATCTTTAGCTTAACAAAATCTACTGTAGTGAGCCTTTTTATGAATTAGTACCAGACTGGGATTCACATTAGGAGCCCATTGGTGGAGACCATAGACTGACTCCTCAAAGAGACTGGGATTGTTCTGAGACTCCAGAGGGGTTGACACTGGGACTGGCTAGGTGAGAAGACTGAGATTGGAACTGGGATGAAAATCTGGGGAAGAAACTAGGACAATGAGGTGTAGGGACATGGAGGAGAGAGAGACACGAGTAAGATGAGGACAGTGGCAGAAGAGTCTGTGACTGCTGAGGAAGAATTAGGATTCTGTAGTGAAGGAAAACGTGGTCTGTAGGATCACTGCTTCGTCTGTTGCAGAAGTTGGAAGGTTGTACTGAAGGAGACAGAAAAATGCAGGCAGAGAAAGGCATGTCCTGGAGACTTGGATTCTAACCTTGCATTTGCCACAGAGTTCTTGTATGATGCTGGGCAAGTCACTTAAATCAAATTTTTCACAGGTTATCGCCAATTGTTTGTTCCTCATTTTCTGGGTGCCTGTGAGGTCTGGTTATTCAGAAGTATTGAGCACTCACAGCTGCAGCTGAAATTATTGCATACAGGCAACCTTAATTCTGGTGTTTCCTAATTTTTGAGTGCTTGACTTTGCAACCTGAACATTTTTAACATTGTTTTTTTTTGTAGTGTCTAATATTGTGACAGGATGCTGCAAGCTAGTAGCTGACCCAGTACTCTGATCACTTAAGTATAAATGAGCTCCACCAGGGAAGGTCTGATGGAGGATGAGTGCTTAATTGCCTAAGCAGAGTGGGGGGGTTGATGAGCTAAGGAGTTAATTATCCCACCACCTGCGAAGGCTAGTTAAAAAGCACAGGAAGTACAAAGTGGGAGAAGGCTAGGGGAAGCTATGTCTTTCTCTCCCCTCTCAACTGAAGAATATAGTGTAATTACATAGGATTGTGATGGTGGCGGGAGTATTATAAAATAAAACTTTTCAGTGATATCAATAGACAATGAGGCACCTAAAGACTGTGAGGGGACTCCAGGATGGGAGAGAAACCTACCTTGTTACAAATATCTAAGTTAGTGACAATGAAAGTATTCACTGTGATTTATGTGTTCTCAGAGTCCGCACAACTAAGGGAGTATATGAATTGGAATCTGTTCTGTGTTTGTGTATTGTCATTGTAAGTTACAGCTTTTACAATTGTGCAAATCCACTGAAGTCATATGGTCCACATGTGTGTGATTGAGAGCATAATGCACCCTGCAGAAACTGCATTGCAGGTAATGATGCACAACAAAGAGAGAACCTAGCTTGACTTTTAGACCCAAGATTGAGCTTACAGGAATAGCAATTAGGAGAAACATCTTTTTTTCTTAAAAATTAAGTGTGTTTGACGTATCAAAGAAGATAAGGCAATAATCATGGATCCACAGACTGCCATCTTTACAGAGCTACATTTCAAACCAGAACTGCATTTTGAGGTGGCCAAATGATATAAAAACTGATGCTGGGCTGTGAACTGCTTTCAGGTATAAGGGCAGGGTAACCAGTTAAACTTTTCAATGAACTGCCATACTAGCATCATTTTCCCTGGCTTTACTCTAGAAAAGATAAAATTTAGAATTCTATTTATTCTCTACATTGTGTGATGTATACTCTAACTCTTAAACAGCATTTTGTTTATGCGGCTATAATTGGATTTGACTGTTAATGCTGTAGAAGAGGTGCCGCCTGAATGTTATAAAAGACAAGAAAATATGTACACCCGGCAGAGTGTAGGAAAATGGGTAGTGTTAACAGTTCTAGAAATACACTGCCCTGGGAGATAAGAGAATCTAGGGGTGATTTATGATCTTTTTGTATAGAAATAGTACAGATGGTAAAAGGGTGTCTGTACTGGAGTAAAGTACAGCACTTAGCAGCTCCAGGGCATGGTTATCCACAGGTACAACAATTTAGTTG
This sequence comes from Dermatemys mawii, assembly GCA_007922305.1. NCBI lineage: Eukaryota > Metazoa > Chordata > Testudines > Dermatemydidae > Dermatemys > Dermatemys mawii. The sequence goes on from ML677334.1 coordinate 50,023,039, forward strand.
GGACTGGTTGTATTCTGTCATACTTTTAGTCTTACCTATAGTTGAAACATAAATTAGCTACTTGAATAGCAGTATGAGACATTGGCATTTAGACAGTGCTGTGGATTTATCCCTTAATATTTACCCTCTATGTGTTCATATTATGTTATACGGTTTGTATTTTTACTGGAAAAGAGACCTTAATTAAAAAGCAAATCAAACACTCACCCCCGCCCCATTGGTAAGTCCAATAGTTCATGTTCGTGGAAAGCATGTGCAGTATATGGGAGGAAATCATTTTACCAACTGTATTTTATGAAGGTGATTAGTGTAACCAGATGTAATGCAGGGAGAGGCATTTGGCTGAAAGATGGCTGCATTGCCGTGATGCCCAGGAGTGTGGGTGCATTTTGTTTCTGTATGTGGCTGGATGGGAAATATTTTTTTTAAAGCATTGGTCACATGGTTTTAAAAATGTATCCCAAATTGAAATACATGCAACCCTTAACACCAAATAATTGTTCTTGTTGCATATATTGTACCTTGCACATATAGATGTCTTTTCACCCGTACAAAGCCAGATTGTAAAGCAGTTATGTAGTTGCTCAGGGGCCATGAATGCACCCTATAAACAAACCTGCAACATATCCATGTGGGTGTTTTGATCAGGGAGACCACATAGACTATAGAGCTGCTCATGAGTCAGCTCTTACAAGCAAGCCAGAAGCACCTGCTGTGTTGCCCTGGTGAGACATGCTATGGAACATTCTGCTCTGTGCCTGTGTGTGTGACCTCTTTGCACACCATCATCTCGCCCTTCCCTGCCTCACCCGCGCAGTGTGGCCTGTACACCCAAACAAACGGGTGAAGAAGAATTTGTCGCTTAAATGGGGTGTGTTTTGCAGGGAGGGTTTCAGTATTGCCATCAAGTGTTTAATAATCAAAATCAGGCCCCCCACAAAACATGAGATTTTTAAAAATAGCTTTTGGTGTCTCTTTCTTCAGGACGTCACATTTTCAGGCTTTTTCACCAAATTGTGAAGGCTAGACCCTATATTTTAATTTACTGAAGGGTGAAATTCTCCTGTAATCGCATTAATTCAGGTTTAAGGAGATTTAAGGAAAACACAAAATGTTGTGAAATGCACAATAAAATTGTAACAGTCTTGGTAGCAACTGTCTCCTGCATCTATTCTCTTGTGATTGCATGTGTTTTTTTCTTACGCCAATGTGAAATAATCATTGGTGAGGCATGTAGGGCTAAATAATGTATCCTTTGAAGTCCAAGTTTAAGTACACTATGTTGTCACTAGGTTATTTTATTTGATCTTTTTAAATTGATACACCTATTTGTTTTTCTTTGGTGTACTTTCCGAAGGTTGTCATGGGGCTCCAGAGAACTATATGGATGCTGTTCATTTTAGAACACTAAAAATCCAAAGAAATTAATGAAGTTGACATTTAAAAAGTGGCTTCCTAAATTGCACCTGCATAAACGTGTGGAAAATGGCTAATTGTGCATGCAAATCAGCATTCAGAAGTGCAAAAACAGATTAGTAAATTCGGTTTAAGCAGACATTTTAAAAAAATAATCTTAACTTTGACTTTTTGCTATTTAGAGTTGAAAATCAGTCATGGCTCTTGGAGGTAACCTTGGCTGGGAAATAGCATTTTTGTTGTTTGCTGTTTTTTTGGGGAGGTGGAGTGGGTGAGTGAGGTGGTGGTTGGGAATTCAGCCTGAGAGAGCAGTTCGTTAAGAGCCTGCTGATGCAGTCAAAGAAAATTGGATGCAAGAAGTTGACTCTGTCTGTAGGTGAAACTGAAAAAGGATGAACTCAATGTGGGTAGAGAGCACAGATTTTAGGTATTAACAGTTGCTCCAGGTGGATGCTGTTTATCCATAGGGATGAGTTGAGGAACAGATTGGATCTGTAGAATTCTCCATGGGTTTGTAGATTAGTTTATCTTTTTTGTGTAACTTTTTAAAGAATTTACCTATTCCTGAGCAAAGTATATACAGTGGCAGCACAGATACTGTTGGGTCATGGGGGTTCTTGCATAAGGCAAGCACTTCCACTCTGCGAGTTGTCAGTTGTATATAAATAGACATACTAGTTAATGAAGGAAAATAGAGAAGTCCAGCTTTTGCTTGTGTATCACATGGGGCTTATCGTCACTGGACTTTATCTCTGACAGTTAACTGGAGGTACTTACATGTATGTAAAGGCTGTGTGCACATTCCGCACATGTTTAATCCAGGCTGCAAACATTGGTTCTTTATCCTAACCTGATTCCTAAATTAAGTATCTCGAGTTAATTGGCAATCAACTCAAGGTAAAAAAAAAATGTGTTGAAAAAGTACCATTAGTATTAGCTGCTAGTCATGACAACTCTCTGGCAGTAATTCCCAAGAACATTATTGTTAGTTTGACTTGATCAATTTTTGTCCTACAGCACATATCTGATTAAAAACCTACTTAACCTTAACTCTAGTTTACACAGACCTATCACCAAACTTTAAAAAAAAAATTCCAATAACAAAAAAAACATTTTTTTTTCAAATAATTATAATTTGCAGAGCTTTAAAACAAAGCAAACATTGGAAATCATAGAATAATACAGTTAAGGTCATCCAAGCAACCTGAATTTTGTCCCCACACACACACTGAGTCACGTATGTGCTCTCATATTCACTCAATTGTTTGGATGGATTCATAGATTTTTAAGGCCAGAAGGCACCATCATATCATCTAATCAGAACACCTGTACATGGCAGGCCACAGACCTCACCCACGCATTCCATAACCTTTGGCTGAGTTACTGAAGTCCTCGAGTCTTGATTTAAGTTACAGAGAATTCAGCATGTACTCTAATTCAAACCAGCAAGTGACCTGTGGCCTAGGCTGCAGGGAGAGGCAAAAACCTCCCCTGGTCTCTGTCAATTTGGTATGGGCAAAATTTTCTTCCCAATCCCAAATATGGCAGTCAGACCCTGGGCATGTGGGTGAGATAAAGCCAGACACCTGGGAAAGAATTCTCTGTAGTAACTCAGAGCCCTTCCCCTCTAGTATCCCATCTCTGTCCACTGGAGATATTTTCTAAAAGCAGTCATAGATGGGCCATAGCCATTGTAGGCAACCTCATCATCCCATCCTCTTCACAAACTTACCAAGCTCAGTCTTGAAGCAAGTTTGCCCCTACTACTCCCCTTAGAGGTTGTTCCAGAACTTCACTCTTCCGATGGTTAGAAACCTTCATCTAATTTTAAGCCTAAACATATTGATGGCCAGTTAATATCAGTTTGTTCTTGTGCTAGCCTTGGCCCATAAAATAAGTAACTACAGGTGATTCTCATCTTAGGCGCATTTAACATGCACGAATTCAGCTTTGTGGGTTCAGCAAAAACAGAAAAAAAAAATTTTTAAACTGCATTTGTAGTGTGGGCGATTCCACCACCATTCAACTCAATGAGTGTTTCACTATACGTGGTTTTCGCTTTACATGCTAACTGTGGAACGGAACTCCTGCGTAAGATGAGACTCGCCTGTACACACTCTTTCTCTCTTCCCCCTCCCTCCCCCTCCGGTGTTTATCCTTCTGATGTATTTTGAGAGAACAATCATATCTGTCCCATCCTTCGTTTTGTTATGCTAAACTACCCACACTTCTTAAATCTCCTTTTCATAAGGTAGGCTCCCCATTCTTCCAGTCATCCTAGTAGCCCTTCTCTATACCTGTTCAGTTGGAATTCATCCTTTTTAAACATGGAAGACAAGAATTGCACACTGTATTCCAGATGAGGTCTCACCTGTGCCTTGAATAATGATGGTAACATTTTCAGTCTCTACAGAAAATACCTCACCTGATGCATTCTAGGACTGCATTTACCTTTTTCACAGTCACATTGCATTGGTGGCCTGTAGGCAGCTAGTGATCAACCAGCACTCGGGTCTTTATTTGCCTTTGTCGCTTCAAGCTGGTACATCCCCAACCTATAGCAAAATGTCTTTGTTGTCAGCCTCAGAAGGAATGACTTTTCACTATTAAATTTCATCCCATTTCTATTACTCCAGTTTTCAAGGTCTTGCAAATCTTCTTGATGATATTCCAGTCCTCCTCCTGTATTGACACTATTTCCCAACTTTGTGTCATCTGCAGATTTTATTAATACAAATCCACTTTTATGCCAAGGTCATTAATGAAAATGTTTACACAGTCACTTGCTCACATAAGTTTTCACAAAATCACACTTACACAATTACACTGTTGTCTATACTGATTCTTCCACTTGTAGAATCAGTCTTGTGCACGTGCAAGGTGACAAGTATATTCCCATTCGTAGTCTTGTGTGCTAGCACATGTGCATACCCAGTAGGTCTCCTGCATAGTATCTGTCAGCCTGCTCTACACGCCAACATTCACAATCACCCACCAGCCACACAGACATTCATCCTTCCTTTTTCCATTATGCCCAGCACGGGCTGACAACTTATTTTGTGACCTTGCCTTTTATAATAGACAGGATCCTTTGAAAGTCTCCCACACCAAGCAGGATTTCCTTTTACTAAGGGAGAGTGTCAACTCTCCAATGAGTGGGCATATTCCTTTTACTAAGGAGGAAATCTTGCCTACATTTAGTGGGATCTTGCACCAACGCTGTGTAGCAATTCTAAACATTTGGAGTAGAAAGGTGACATTTTCTCATGTCCCTACTTGAGCTTTGTGGAAAGTACTCACTCAAGGGTCTTTCACAGCCCTTCATTCTCAGGGCAGGTCCTGGCTGTGTTGACTAAGAAAAGGGCAGCAGCTCTTCCCTCTGAAGTACTATGTGATGATGTGGACTTTAAGGTTAAAATCAGATCACTGTGTGAGAAATAAGTAGAAGTGTCTAAGCCTAAACATGGTGTGTTCATGGTGGTTACTTACAGGTTTCTGTTCAGGATTCCGCAATTATGAAGGTACCATAGCTCACAAAGAAAAAGGCTTTATTTCCAACTCTTGAACTTAAAATGATTGCTGCTAGAGAGTAAAATATGCTCTTGGTGTACAAGTGATATACATTTTCACAGCTGCCTTTCTTTCTAAAATCAGGCATGTCTGATAAGTCAGATACAATTTCTCCACTTGTATGTCCTATGTTTGAAGTATTTTAAAAACTGGAAAATTATCCATTTGTTATCCACATCTTTGTTACCAAAAATATGACGGGGTGAAACGAGTAAAACACCACAATGTAGGTATAGAAGGCATAATAAAAGTAATAATGAACAATACCATTTCCTCAGTTCATCTAGGATCTCAAAGCAATTTATCAAGTAAGTCTCTCAGTGTGACGTCAGGGATAGAAGTTACTATACAAAAGAAACGATTATTGTTTGATTTAACTTCCAGAAGGATGCACATTGTGGACGTGAAGCTATTTTCTAGGGACCCCACTACAAAGATAGAAATGATGAAGGCAAGTGTCTCTGTCCAAGGAAACGAAGACTTGTGTTAAACTACACATTTAGTATTACATCAAAAATATGCTGTCTATCTCAGTGATAATGGTAGTTATAGATGTGATTTCAATGCCACATGAATTTGTATAAATCTTCATACTAGTAAATCACAGGACCCACTACCCCCTAATTGGTAAAATTTTATTTTGTGCTCTGTGGAGCACAGCTAGTGAGATAATGAAGATGAGTGACCCTTTACACAGTATGAGTTGCTAGCCACTAGAAGCTGATGGCAGTGATTTAACCTGCAGCAAACAAGCTAACAGTTGGTCAGTAGAATGGACTATGTAATTCCGTCTCAATATTCCTTCCTTTGGAACTTTTGTCACTGTCAGCCAGAACCTATAAAGGCAAAAACATTGAGTATCTGCTGAACCTGACTGAGCTAAATACAGCTTTTTTTTAAAGATTGAGATCACTTCTTGATGCTCTTCATAGATCTTTCCTTTTAGCATTAAAAAGGTGTTAGGGTTAATCAGAAATAGGGTGACTGTATTTCCGCATGCTGAATGTGGGATACTGTGTAAAATTACTCATGTTCAAGCAAGTTCAACAGTCATCTGTCAGAACTATGCAGTACAAACGTTCAAATGAACATCAAGTTGACTGAGCCCCTGTTTAAAAGAAATACTGCGTTATTGGATTCTTTTTATTTACCTTCTTATCTTTTTATCTTAAAGGCTTTAGGGTTCACCTGGGGAGGGGTAACACACACCATACAGCTCTTTCACACACGGGGAGTGGCCAGCTGACCCTCCCCTTCATGCCTGGTTGGGCCCCTGGGACAGACCCGCCTCCCCTGATACTTGGTGCTGTGTCTTCTTGAAGCAACACGTAGAGCAAGCAGGTTCACATGCCCCCACCCCCTGATTTCTGTTAGGGTTCACACTGGAATGTGGCCAGGAGCAGCCTTTCGGTACCATGCAGGGAAGGAAGAGACGGCAGCTGCTTCCAGCTGCAGGGGGGGAGGAGGGCAGGAAGAGACGACCTGGTCCATATCTTTGCAGAGATCACCTTTTCTCTCGTCTCTACCCTGCCCCTCCCCACCACCACCACCAGTGGCTGGAAGCAGCTTATCCCTCCTCCCTGCACAGTGTGGAAAGGCAGCTAATACCTCCAGGCTGTTGCTGGCCACCGACATAACCCAGCCACCTCCTGTCCCCTGGTTATAACATGAGCAGCAAGGGGTTAACCCTAAGGATACACCATGCACCAGGGTCCAGGGGGGTTGAGTGCAGGGGCTTCAGCAATCCCCATCAGAAAGGGCTCAGCAGGTGAGGGTGCCTAGAGGGTCAGAGCAGCCCCATGCTCCCTGGGGGCTGGACCTAGGGCAGGGAGTTGGGAGTTGAAGAGGGTGCTAAGCCCCTGTGCAGGGGGAGGGGGTGAGGCTGCTGAGCAGCCTGCAGATTCGGGGCGTGAACAGGCTGGAAATCGCTTCTCCCCCTCCCCGATCTCTCCCAACACTCCAGAGCTTAACTGAGGGGTGAAGAGGCTTCCCCGTGCCAGCGCTGCGCGGGGCTTTGGCATATGCAGGTCTCAGCTCCCCCTGGTCAGCGCCCTGGGCTGGAGGTTCTTGGGCTTTCCCGGGACACCAGCCCAGCCAGAGGCAGTGAGGGAAGGAAGGAACCTGCCGGCCAGACTGTTGGTGAGCTGAGCGCTCCGACCAGGCGATGGTTCTCTGTACAGTACTTGGAGCAGGATGTGCTCCATTGGGGGGAAATATGGAGGAGCAGCAAGGTTATAGAGGGGCAGGCCGGGTGAGAAGAGGTCAAGCAGGGGGAGGACAGTGAGATGGGGAGCATGTAAAGGGTCTATGGTTGGGCAGCAAAGGTGACATGTAACCGCAGCCAGTGCCAGCTGGAAACAGGACAGGGGATGGGGCCCAGAGGTGGCACACAGTGGGGGCTGCGCTGACGGATCAGCAAGGGGAGTGGCCAGCCCCATATGCTGCATCTTCACCCCACTACCAGCCTTGGTCACTCACCCCCATCATCAGCGATTGGAACCCGACCCGCTGCTGGTGAGCAGGGATCTATACAGCAGCAGGATGTGCCATTACTGATTGTGGCGGGTGGAAAGAAAGAGAAAATATGGGGCAAGTTGCCTGTTTTTAAGAAAAAGTCAGGATACCTGCAGGAGGGATTTAAGATCAGACTGTCCCTTTAAAAACAGGATGTCTGGTCACCTTACTCATAAATGACTAGGGCTTACAAATGGTCAGTGAAATGTCTGTATGTAGTATTGTTACCCCTTTAGACAGACACAAACAGTTAGCCAACATTTGGGGTCATCTTTCCATTAGGAGGAGAAACTGATGGAGTCAGGTATTTCTTTGATGCAATTCTGTAATTACAAAGAATGTACGTAAGTTCCTGTTTCCCTGAGCACCGGAGGAATAAAAGAGCAGGAAACTGTTTCTTTGCTCAGTATTTCATCCCTTTTTTTCCATCCAACATTATATCCAAAAAGCGCTCTCAGCTTTCTCAGTGGGTCATGTGATAAATGCTTTATCTAGGCTGGCTGTCTTGTTTCTGGCTACCTATGCTCATGCACTTATGCAGTGCCACCAAAAGCAATACCTAGCTTTCTGCATTTGTATTCAAGCCCCAGTGAAACCTCACCATCCTGTTCTGTTGCATTAATTTTGATGAAAGAAATGGGCCCAGAGAATCAAGCATGTTAATCTGATCCTGTCAATGTACAATATTAACAATTTAAAACAAGGCTAGGGGTTCCAAATATAGAGACCTCAGCCTGCTTTGTTCCATTCAGAATCCTTTAAAATCTTTTATTATAAATACAGAAAAGAAGGAAAAACAAAGCACTTGAAATGTAATGTATCAAGGCTTTCATTTTAACATCCCTTGTTCCCCTTTTCTTTAGCTCTAAAAGTTGTAGAAAGAAAAAAAACTTCGTTTAGCTCTTGTTGCTGCTGTGGCCAAAGTACAGTCCCCTTTTCCTGGAAGACCAAACAAGATATGCACACACTAGAAGGGAGAGAAAAGAATGGCAATGATAGAAAACGAAGCCTTTGGTGCTGACTCTTGCTTCCAGCCTCATTGTTAAAGAAACACAGGTACAAACACAAGATCTTATCAGCCACTCTGAGACCTGCCAAACTCACCCCAGTGTTGAGAAAGAGAGACAGGAAAGAGAAGAAGAAATAAGGTGGGGAAGGAAAGGGACACATGGGAGCGGAGGGCCGGGCTGAAAGCAGGAGCCAAGTCTTAAATACACAGTGGTGTTCGGGGTTTAGACATAACCAGTGGAGCTGGTGATGTCAGCTGGATCCCTCTCTGGTCTGGTCAGGTCAGGATATTTCTTATGATGACAAAGGCCTGACAGTGTAACAATTGATCCTTGGGGTGGCAGAGATGATGGATAAGCTTGCTCCTGCTGATCAGTACCTCTCCTAGTTCGCTGTGGTTGTCAGACAGCCTGAGTTTCCTTCTAAAGATATTTATTATAAGAATTCCCAAAAGGAGTGATGGGCAGAATAATTATCCCCTCATTATTTTGCTCACCTGTTAGGCCTAATGTCCAACACACCAATTTTTGACCATTCATTTCCAATCCTCTGCTTCTCTTGTTTATCAAACATGATCTTAACACCATCCTTGTGTTTATATCTATAGGTCTTTCTGCTTGGATTAATTCTTCCTTGTGCATCTTTTCCCATCAATGTCAGTTGTTATAGGTCACTGACTTTTTTTTTTTTTAACTGGTTCAGTTCTCACAGACGAGCTCATAATTAAGAATCAGAGAGGTAGCCATGTTAGTCTGGAATTGCAGAAGTGACAAAGAGTCCTGTGGCACCTTAAAGACTAACTGAAGTATTGAAGCATAAGCATTCGTGGGCTAATACCCACTTCGTCGGATGCATGCAGTTGAAGTATCCTAGTGAGTGAAACCTGGTGGGTATCCTACTTCCACTGCATGCATCCAACGAAGTGGGGATTAACCCACGAAAGCTTATGCTTCAATACTTTAGTTAGCCTTTAAGGTGCCACAGGACTCTTTGTCACTCATAATTAAGATATATTTATAGTCCCAACTGTTACAACAGCTTCTGACTGACCTTGCATATTTTGGGAACAGGCTCCTTATTTCTGCTATGTTACTTCAAAAGGAGCGTGGGTAGGTGTTACCCCCACCAGGTTTCACTCAGTCCCCAGTATAACAGTATTTTATCCGTTAGATTCACACTATGCATTTGTTTACTGCTGACCTGTAGCCTGGTCCTGCTCTCATTGAAGTCAATGACAAAAGTCCCCTTGGCTTGAATGGTGCTGGATTGGAAATGTTGTCCGCTTGTGGATCCAAGACATTGCTGAAGGGGGCCGTCCTACGTAGTCCTCTTAAATTTGTTGTCAAAAGTAGGATGAGTCTCGCATATGTTAACTGATCTTCCAGTTGTCTTTCCCAAACCTCATGTTCACACCAACTGTCATTTATTTATTTTTAATTTCAATTTCTGTGGGAGAAAAGGAAGATTTAAGATCTGCATCTTCATATACTTTTAATTACTCCTTGACCTTGATTAAAATTCTTTTGAATATTTGCTTCAATGAAACTGAAAACAAATCTAGACAGCTTGAATGTAAAAATATGGCCCTAGATCGTCAGCTGATGTAAACTGGCAGAACTTCATGCATGTAGCCTGTAGTACAGTGTTTTCCTTAACTGAGTTAGCAGAAAAATCTGAGAATGTGAATGACAGTAGAGGAAGGCACTACAGAAAACGTAATACCACAAATGGTATATGCAGTCTTCTGAATACCTATCAGGGAACTTCGGTACATATATGAAAACAAGTCGTGTATATTCCTTCCTTTTTTTTTCTTACTGGCTGAAAAATAGTCCTACGTGTCATATCTCACAACGTATTGCAAATGTTAATCATAGCAGAGCAGACAGGTAATATTTCATTTGGCTTTACTGCAATCAAAAAGCATTAATTTCTTTTCATTGCACCGCTTCCTCTGGAAGAACTCAGCTGTGTATAGCTGATTTCAATTCTTACTGACAGAAGTACAAAAGAAACACATGAATAAAATATTATTATAAATATGCTAACATCATGGCTATCTTTTTAGAATATTTTACATTTGACTGTAAAATAAGGGGTATTTTTTTTTTAAAGCTGAGCATTATTTAAAGTACTACAATGCGTTTAAAAACTTGCTGTGTTCTTATATCAGGTACCATATTCTAGATTACAGTTAAGAGACCTTGCTTTCTTTTAATACAGAGTGAACTCCACAATGATATATTCACAAATTCAAATGTACATTAGGTTGCATGTCTCTTTTTTGTGAAAATAAGGGATTGTGACACTCCCCAAATCTGCAGAATAGCCCCAATAGACAGATGCACATACATGCGCGTGTTTCAATCAGGGTGGACCGAGAGGCAGCATGGTCTAGTGCAGGGGTTCTCAACCTTTTTCTTTCTGACCCCCCAGCCCCAACATATTATGAAAACTCCAGGGCCCAGCAGAGTGAGGGGTGAAGGAGGGTGAACTCAGGGCTCTGGCGGCTAGTTGGTGATGGGGGATGCTTGGGCATAGGCATAGTTAGACTTCTGTTTGGTGGCAGGGAAGGGCCTGGTAGGGCTCAGGCCAGGGACCACATGGCAGGGCCCAGGGAGGAAGTGCCAGCTCCATCCCTGACTCACCTCAGCAGGTTACCCCAGCCTGTCGAGGTTGTGGGGGACGGGGGCTGGACCAACTCAGAAAGTTAGAAAAGCACTCAGGGTGAAAGCAGAAGGTAGCTAGGGGCTGTGTACAAGCAGTGGGTAGCTCAGGGTGCAGGCAAGGGGTAGATAAGGTCTGTATGTGGCAGGGGGGTAGCTAACGGTTCAGAGAGAGGGTAACTAGGGGCTGTGTATGTAGCAGGTAGCTCAGGGTGCAGGCACAGAGTCGGTAGGAGCTGTGCATGGACAGGGGGTAGCTCGGTGCAGAAGAGGGTAGCTAGGGGCTGTGTGCTCAGAGGTCCCTTTCCTTCCCTTCCTCTCCCCTCCCCAAGGTCTCTTCTGGCCCCAGAGCTGGGTTCCCCATCCTGGGTAGCTCTTACCAGTTGCACGAGCAGTCAAAGGGGGCTGGGAGCTGAGGAGCAAGTTATGGGGAATGCCAGGACGGCCCATTCCATATCACCAGCCAGAGCAGCAGCTGCACTGTACTGCCCACGTCCAGCTTCCTGGCCTCCGATCTGCCTAGAGGCTGAGGCCTTGGGGGGCGGGAGGGAGGGGAGTACTCAGTGAGAAGGAGAGGTGTTGGTAGGGAGCCACCCCCAGACTGCCCCACTCTGGGTAAGGCACTGCAGTTTGGCAGAGCAATAGCCCCTGTGTTCCCGCAACTCCGCCCATGGGTTCGAGGCTTCTGCCCTGGAGTTCTGAGTCTCAGAGCTTTAGTCTGCCAGGGGATGCTGAGGCTCAGGCCTTCAGCCATGCAGCTCCCTGCTCTAGCCTCCTTGGAGGAGAACCATGACTCAGGGCTTCAGCCCTAGGGTTCCCAGCTTCAGCCCTGCGGAGGTCGTTGGGGCTCGGGACTCTGGAATTCAGCCCTGCAGCTCCAAGCTTTAACCACACAGGGGTACTGGAGCTCATGGCTCCAGGCATCAGCCTCAGGGAATTTGCAGCCCCCCTGAAACAACCTCGGGTCTAGTGTATGTTGGGCACTGGATGCGAGTGTAAAGAGACCTGGGTTCTCAGCTGTGCCACTGACTTGCTGTGTGGTATTGGGCAAGTTCCTTCACCTGTTTGGGCATGTGTTTTTTGTTCCCACCCACTCTCTCTTATCTATTTAAATAGTAAGCTCTTTGAAGCAGGTGACAGTCCCTGTGGGGTGTGTGTGGCCAGTGCATAGCATGGTGGAGCCTATAAGCAAATAAATAATGAATCTTGTGGAACCAATGGTCACTGTACAACCACTAAGTAAACTATTTTATTGGACTAGATGGACCCCTGGTTTAGTCTCGAATAGCAATTCCTATCCATACTATATATATGCATACACTAGTCTTCAAAATACTTCTGAAAACAAACCATGTCCCTTTTCACATTGCAGTACACTCTCAGAAAACCAGTAAATATGTGTTCTTCTCCCACTGGTTGCCGACATGTATTCCGCTCATGTCCGCACACGCGAGAAATGGCGTTTGCTCCCCGCTCCCTTCCCCTCCATGTTTATATAAGAGCAGCACTGCCCTGACTTACCCCTCAATTCCTTTGTTTGCGGCTAGAGTCGGCATTCTTAGTGTGACCTTTCCTCACGCTTGTCTTCACAGCTTTTTGTCTTTTGTAGATAGTTATAGTTAGTACACTTAATTAGTAACCATCAGGTAGTCTCTCTTGTTTTAAACCGGGGATCTCCAACTCAAATCACCACGAGGGCTGCATGAGGACTAGTACATTGGTCCGAGGGCCGCATCACTGATACTTTTTCGTACAAAGATACCAAAGCCTCCCCTCTGCCCCAGACCCCACCCCTACTCCACCCCTTCCATGAGGCACCGCTCCTGCCCTGCCTCTTCCCACCCCCTTTTCACTCCCATTCCAATCCCTTCCCCAAAGTTTCCACACCCTCCCTGTCCTTATTCCAAGCCCTTCCCCAAATCCCCACCTCGGCCCCGCCTCTTCTCTGCCTTCTCCCCTGAGCGTGCCGCGTCCCTGCTCTTCCCCTCTCCCTCCTGGAAAGCCCTAAACACCTCCAAACAGCTGTTTGGCAGCAGGAAGCTCTGGGAGGTAGGCGGAGGAGCAGGGTTGTGGCGCTCTTGGGGGAGAGGCAGTGGGGTTGGGGGTGAGGGGAGCTATGGTGGGCCGCAGGAAATAACCCCATGGTCCGCATGCAGCCCACAGGCCATATGTTTGAGATCCCTAGTTTAAACATTGCTCTTTGTGTGGGGCAGATGTCCCAGCAATGACCCCCACGCTGGATGAAGAATGTGCCTTGGGAAAGGGCATGTTAAGGAAAGGTGCTCTCTCTGTATGTTCTTTTAAAAAGTGGACATGGTTACTTAGAGACTTAAGATTCTCAAGCAGGCACTGAGACGTGCCTTGGTTCTGGGGACTGCGGTGGAGGGCCAGGCCCCTCAAAGAGTGCTGGAGCCAGTATGGACTACACTTGTCCTCATCACTGGATAATGAGTTTTTATCTTCTGTATCAGAGGATTTCAGTTCATATCAGGATCTGCTCAAATGCATGGCAACATTCTTAAATATTCAGGACAAGTTTGTGCAGGAAAATATCCATAAATTGGTGAATATCCTTCAGCCATTGGCTCTTGGAAGAGCTGCCCTTGGTACAAATGAAGCAATACTTGAGCCTGCTAAATCCTTTTGGAATAGCCTGACTGTAACACGCACAGCAAAGTGCACTGATAAGAGATACTATGTGCCAGTGCAGAGCTTCGAATGCTTTTTCACTCATCCAGCTCCAGATTCCCTCGCTAACATTGCAGCAAGTGAGATAGGGAAAATATGCCTAAAGAAAGAGTCTAAAAAGCTAGATTTGGTGGAAAGTAACTATTTGACTCCCTCCTTGCAGATGCATTTTGTAAACCAGCAGCCTGTATTATCAAAATATGATTTTGTAAATGGGGATGCTGTCCAAATTTGTGGCTGAGTTACCAGAATCCTTCAGGGAGGAATTCAAGGCCTTTGTTATGGAAGGTCATTTAGTGGCCAAGACATCCTTTGTAATCAGCCCTGGATATAATAGATGCTTCATCTAGGCTAGGGGTGGGAAAACTTTTTGGTCCGAGGGCCACGTCCTGTTTGCAAAATTATATGAAGGGCCGGGTAGGGAAGGCCCCAGCCCAATCCAGCCCCCTCCCACTTCCCGCCCCCTGACTGCCCCCTCCGAATCCCCAAATCATGCAGCCCCCCCGATCTTGTCCCCTGAATGCCCCTTCTAGAGATCCCTAACCATCCTCAGGACCCTACTCCTTACCCAGTTACCCTGCTCCCTGTCCCCTGAGTGCCCCGACCCCTATCCACCCTCCCGCCCTCTAATCACCACCCAAGAACCCCACCCCTTATGCAACCCACCCTGCTCCCTGACTGGCCCCTCCAGAGTCTTCCACAACCACCCTGGAACCCCCCCCCCCAACTTATCATAGCTGCTTGGTGCGGCTCCGGGGAAGGAAGGAGCGCACAGCCCAGCCCCCCAGGCTCTGGTAGAGCCGGGGAGTGCACAGCCCCGGCCCCCAGAGCGTTACCCGCAAGGCACAGCTCTGGGGAAGGGTGGGGGTGCCCTGTCCTAGCCCCCGTAACGCTGCCTGCGTGCGCGGCTCTGGGGGAGGGGTGTGAGCGCGCTGCCCCGGCCCCCAGAGCGCTGCCCCTATGGCGTGGCTCCGGGGGAGAGGGGAGTATGCGGCCCCACCCAGCAGCGGTGCTGGGGCAGCACGACGGTGGGGGTGGGGGTGGGGGCAGCCTCCCCGACCAGGGGCCGGACTGGACGGGCTCGCGGTCCATAGTTTTCCCACCCCTGATTTAGGCTCATGGCCTCAGCTGTAATAATGAGAACAATCTCATAGTTACAAAACTCTGGCATAGCTCCTGAGACCCAGCAAAGCATAGAGGACTTGCCAGTTGATAGTAGTCTTCAAAACTACTATCAAACATTACCCTGTTTCAAAAACTCCCAGGCCACCCTACAGTCTCTGGGGATTTATATCCAGGCTGTAGAGACAAAATTTTGGGAACCATCAGCAGCAGCAATATTGTCCTCAGTGATATTTTTGTCAGAACTCTTACCCTCTGAGGCAGCAAGGGGCATAAATCTCAGAGGAGGAATTCATCTTGGTCTGTTTTTAGTGAGATGGCCTGTCCTCTTCCCTTTGTGGTTAGACAGTCTGACTGGTGTGTCGAAAGCAGCCCTCAGTTGTTGATATCCAGCTTACACCCCAGCTATTTGTGGACAGGCTCTCTTGCTTCTGCAGTGCTTGGGAGACAACAGCTATGGACAGATGGGTCCTACGCTCTGTGGGATCAGGTTATATCATTCAGTCCCTATCCATTCCTCCCTTCCAGTCCTGTCCCCGCTACCCTCTCCCTCTTCAGGAACCCCTCTCAGCAAATATAAACCTTATGCGTTCCTGAGGTTATAGAAGAGATTCCTTATATTTGCAGAAAGGGGTTTTACTCCTGTTGCTTTCTTACTACTCCCCTGGATTTGTGGATGAGACCCATCCTCGTTCTCTGTGCTCTCAACAAGCACAGCAAATACATGAGATTCTGCAGGGTCGCCTTGGTTACTGTTCTTCCTGCTCTGAATCACTCTGAACCGATTTGCTGTTTCTGATCTCAAGAATGCTTGTTTTCATATGGTAATCTTTGCAGGCCATCACCTACCAGTACATGATTCTCTCCTTCAGCATGTCACCAGTCCTACATGTCTTTACCAAATGCATGATGAAGGTGACAGCCTTTCTCAGAAGGAGGGGAATTCATATCTTCCCATTTCTCAACAAGTGTGTGTGATAGGTTACCCACACCACTTTAGGGTGCCACCTGATATACTGAGGTCCCACTGAGTCCACATGTTCCACCAGCCTGAGCTGCCTCCTTGTCTTGCTGAGCCAAGCCCTCAAGCCGCCTTGAGCACACGTGCTCTCTCTCTCTCTTTCTCTCTCTCTCTCACACACACACACGTATGTACATATGTACGGACACACCCATCTGCAGAAAGATACAGAGATCAGCTGTGTGTGGGAAGACTTAGCTCAGGGATTGTCCAGCACTCAAGTGCACACCTCCTCTGGAGTGTAAACCCAAAATTGTCTTGCATTACACAGAAAACTGTATAGCATAAGCTCATGAAATTTGCTCCCTCCCTAAATGTAGAGGAAGATATGCACAGCTTTTTGCCCTTCCCCACCCCAGTTATGAATTGCAGAGGCTAGGTTTTAGAAAACAAAACAAGTTTATTAACTACAAAGGATAGATTTTAAGTTATAAGGGATAGCAAACAGATTAAAGTAGATTACTGAGCAAATAAAGCAAACGTGCAAGCTAAGCTTAATACACTAAAGAAACTGGCTACAAGTAGTAATTTCTCACCCTAAATGTTGTATTAAGCAGGTTGCAGACAGTCTTGAAGACAAACATTTTTGCTTGCAATTTAGAATTCCAGATATTCCCTTCACAGGCCAGATACCTTCTAGCCTGGGTCCAACTCTTCCCTGGTTTAGTCATAGGTGTTTTTAGTAGTCATCTTTGGTTAGGGTACGGTGATGAACCGCCCCTAATTAACTCACTCCACAACCTTAAATAGGATTTATATTTGGTGGGAATCCTTTGTTTCCCAGTTTGACCCCCACTCTCTCCTAGTCGAAAAATATTAGAGTCCAAGATGATGTCCAGTACCAGATGACATGATCACATCATCCTGCAGTGTCAAAGCAGCATCCCAGGAAGCTTCTCAGGAAGATGGGAGATTGGCATCTTCAAAGACCTATTGTTCTCCCCAATGGGAGATTACATTCTGTCTAGTGGGCGTTCCCTAGTTCAGTCAGCTTCTTCCTGCACCCCTCCTCCCCCTCTCCTCCTGCACCTCCTGATCAGCTGTTTCATGGCATGCAGGACACTCTGGGAGGGTGGGAGGGGCGAGGGCATGGCAGACTCAAGGGAGAGGGCTTGTGGCAGAGCCAGGGATTGAGCAGTGAGCACTCCCTGGAAAGTTGGCCCCTGTAGCTCCAGCCCCAGAGCTCCTACAAGGAACTACATATTAATGCTTCTTCAGGAAGGACTGGCAGGGAAAAAAGGGAGGAGGTGTTGCCTTTTATAATAAAAATATATATACTTGAACTGAGGTTGAGCTGGAAATAGAAGACAGACTTGATGAAAGTCTCTGGGTAAGGATAAAAGGAGTAAAAAACAAGGGTGATGTTATTGTAGGGGTCTACTACAGACCACCTAACTAGGAAGAAGAGGTGGATGAGGCTTTTTTTAAACAACTAACAAAATCATCCAAAGCACAGGACTTGATGGTGATGTGGGACTTTCAACTATCCAGATATCTGTTGGTAAAATAACACAGCCGGGCACTGATTATCCAACAAGTTCTTGTAATATATTGGAAACAATATTTTATTTCAGAAGGTGGAGAAAACTATTAGGGGAGAGACTGTTCTAGATTTGATTTTGATAAATAGGGAGAAACTGGTTGAGAATTTAAAAGTGGAAGGCAGCTTGGGTGAAAGTGATCATGAAATGGTAAAGTTCATGATTCTAAGGAATAGTATGAGGAAGAACAGCAAAATAAAGACTCTGGACTTCAAGAAGGCAGACTTTAGCAAACTCATGGAATTGGTAGGTAAGATCACATGGGAAGCAAGTCTAAGGGGAAAATGATTTGAAAACCATTGGCAGTTTTTCAGAGACATTATTAAGGGCACAAGAG
Source organism: Dermatemys mawii (assembly GCA_007922305.1). NCBI lineage: Eukaryota > Metazoa > Chordata > Testudines > Dermatemydidae > Dermatemys > Dermatemys mawii. The sequence goes on from ML677334.1 coordinate 50,040,922, forward strand.
AAAACTATCCCACTGCGTAGGAAAGATAGGAAGTATGGCAAGAGACCATGCTGGCTTAACCAGGAGATTTTCAATGATCTGAAAATCAAAAAGAGTCCTATAAAAAGTGGAAACTAGGTCAAATTACAAAAATGAATATAAAAACGTAACACAAGTATGTAGGGAGAAAATTCAAATGGCCAAGGCACAAAAAAGATCGAACTAGCTAGGTATATAAAGGGTAACAAGAAAACATTCTACGAATAGATTAGAACCAAGAGGAAGACAAGGATAGAATAAGCCCATTACAAAATGGGGTGGAGGTGAAATAATAGAAAATGTGGAAATGGCAGAGATGCTTAATGACATCTTTGTTTCAGTTTCTACCAAGAAGGTTGTTGTTGATTGGACATCTGAATGCCAGTGAAAATGAGGTAGGATCAAAAGAGCTAAAATAGGAAAAGAACAAGTTAAAAATTACTTAGACAATTTCGATATCTTCATGTCACCAGGGCCTGATGAAGTGCATCCTAGAATACTCAAGGAGCTGACAGGAGATATTTGAGCCATTAGCGATTATCTTTGAAAAGTCATGGAAGACAGGAGAGATTCCAGAAGACTGGAAAAGGGCAAATATAGTCCCCATCTATAAAAAGGGAAATAAGGACAATCTGGGGAATTACAGATCAGTCAGCTTAACTTCTGTACCTGGAAAGATAATGGAGCAAATAATTAAGCAATCAGTTTGCAAACATCTAGAAGATAATAAGGTGATAAGTGACAGTCAACATGGATTTGTCAAGAACAAATAGTATCAAACCAACCTGATAGCTTTCTTTGACAGGGTAATAAGCCTTGTGGATGGGGGGAGGCAGTAGACATGATATATCTTGACTGTTTGGTAAAGCTTTTGATACTGTCTTGCATGACTTTCGCATAAACAAACTAGGAAAATACAACGTAGATGGAGCTACTATAAGGTGGGTGCAAAACTGGTTGGAAAACCATTCTCAGAGAGTAATTAACAGTAGTTCACAGTCATACTGGAAGGGCATAATGAGTGGAGTCCCCCGGGGTCAGTTATGGGTCTGGTTCAGTTCAATATGTTCATAAATGGTTTAGATCAGGGGTCTCAAACTCAAATGACCACGAGGTCCGCATGAGGACTAGTTCATTGGCCTGAGGGCCGCATCACTGACATGCCCCCGGCCCTGCCCCCACCCCACCCCTTCCATGAGGTCCCACCCCTGCCCCGCCTCCTCCCTGAGCGTGCAGCTATCTGCTCCTCTCCCCTCCCTCCTGGAAAGTGCTAAGCACCTGGAGGTAGGCAGGGAGGAGGCGGGGGGCACGGAGAGCTTGGCAGCTGCAGGAAATTAAGTGGGAGGAGAGGCGGGGGACATGGGGAGCTTGGCTGACCACAGAAAATAACCCTGCTGGTCATGTGTTTGAGACCCCGGCCTTAGGTGAACTACTCCACCGCCTACCAAATCTGAGGCTCATACTCATTCTCAATGTTACACATACAATGATACAAAAGTATAGTAAAAAATGAAGAGTAATATAATATGCTATTAAATTTATTAACATTTTTATTAACTTCTTTAACTGTAATGTGAAAAAATAACTTTCTCCCCCTTTCTCCGGATAAATAACTTTCTCTGCCCCTTTCTCCCCCTCCTCCCCTGTGCAGGAGGCTTCCTGTTCCTGGCCCCTTCTCCCAGAAACCACTAAGCCGGGGAGCAGCGCCCGGGTGAGAAGCACATGGAGCGGGGAGGGGAGCTTGGTGAGGGACCTGGGGAGCTGGGCGGGGGGGCTGTGGGGAGCTTGGCTGGGGACCGTGGGGAGCTTGGCCAGGGGGGCTGCAGGGAGCTTGGTGGGGGGCACGGGGAGGGCCCGTGGGGAGCTTGGCGGAAGCTGCGGGGAGCTTGATGGGAGGCTGTGGGCGCTTGGCGGGGGGCCTTGGGGAGCTTGGTGCAGGGGCGGGGAGAGCATAGCGGGCTGCAGGGAAGGGCTTGGTGGGCCGCATGTGGCCTGTGGGCCGCATGTTTGAGACCCCTGGTTTAGATAATGGTATAGAGAGTACACTTATAAAATTTGTGGGCGATACCAAGCTGAGAGGGATTGCAGGTGCTTTGGAGGACAGGATTAAAATTCAAAGTGATCTGGAGAAATCCTCTGAAGTAAATAGGATGAAATTCAATAAGGACAAATGCCAAGTACTCCCCTTAGGAAGGAACAATCAGTTGTACACATACAAAATAGGAAATGACTGCATAGGAAGGAATACTGTGAAAAGGGTTCTGGGGATAATAGTGGACCACAAGCTAAATATGAGTCAACAGTGTGCACTGTTGCAAAAAAGCAAACATCATTCTGGGATATATTAGTGGGAGTGTTGTAAGCAAGACACGAAACGTAATTCTTCCACTCTACTCTGCGCTGATTAGGCCTCATTTGGGTATGGTGTCCAATTTTGAGCACCACATGTCAGGAAAGATGTGGACAAATTGGAGAAATTCCAGAGAAGAGCAACAAAAATGGTTAAAGGTCTAGAAAACATGACCTCTGAGGGAATATTGAAAAAATTAAGTTTGTTTAATCTGGAACATAACAGCTTTCAAGTGCATAAAAGGTTGTTATAAGGAGGAGAGAGAAAAATTGTTCTTCTTAACCTCTGAGGATAGACAAGAAGCAATGAGATTAAATTACAGCAAGGACGGTTTAGGTTGGACATTAGGAAAAACTTCCTAATTATCAGAGTGATTGAGCACTGGAATAAATTCCCTAGGGAGGTTGCAGAATCTCCATCATTGGACATTTTTAAGAATAGGTTAGACAAACACCTGTCAGAAATGGTCTAGCTAATACTTAGGTCTGCCGAGAGTGCCGGGGACTGGACTAGATGACCTCTTGAGGTCCCTTCAAGTTGTTTGAATCTGTGATTTGACAGAACGAAACATTCCATGGGAATATATTCATTTTGCACTGCAAATTTAGACAGAGTCTAAAACAAAGAATTTCAATATGGTCAAAGTGTTTAATTTCAGTAAAGTCAAAACACTGTAATGTAATAAATTTCAGTATCAAAAAAAGTCAAGTCAGTAATGTCAAAATGAAGTGTAACAACCTAATTGAAAACATCTACCCTCACTGGCTTCATTGGGAGCTGAGTACACAGCACTATTAAAAGTCAAGACAATGGTAGGCTTATTTAAAAACAAAACAATAAACCCACAGAACAAATCTGTACTAGTCCTCAAGATTAAAATATATATCAGCAGTTAATCACATTCTGGTATCTTATTATCCATGACAAAAACATGCCAACTTGAAGGAGTTTTATTGACATTTTGTCACATAGACAAATATAGTTAGCCAGGGATAATACTAAAGAAGGTTTTACAGTGATATAATCTTGTTTATATGGATAATTTAATTTTAACATTGTCACAGTTATGGTATCTCAAATGAAATCCAGCTATTATAGTGTCACAAGAAGACTACTTCTTCCTTCTTTCTAATATTGAAGTGTAGCAGAGGGTTTGAAAATATCACATGGAAAAGACCCAACAGGGCTTCTTGTTTAAACCCCTATCAATCGCAGTGCATTCCCTACAGTCTATTCAAAAGCCCTCTTTTGATTTATGGACTCCTCTCCCATAATCAATAAGTTTTAAATAATCTTGCACTTTTTCTATCATCTACAATTTAAAGGGCTTATAGCAAAACTTACATATTACTACGCAACTGTATGTCAGATGTTTACAGGAATACTTCTAGTTCTCCTTTCTTATCTTTAAGATGTATGGTATGATGGCTTAGTAATTCATACAATCTGACAAGCATTTTTCGGGATCTTTCCACATACTTCTTCAGAGGGTCCCATCACCAGCACTCCTAACAGATGTATAGTTATTGCCAATGCAAAGTGGCGTTGCACTGCAATACTCTGCCTACATACTTATCCATGCACCTAGAGGAAGCAGAATATCTGCCTTAGAGATGCAAGAGGTAAATGATGCCCAGTGTTTTCAAATTCCCTGGAAGAAATAAAAATAAAATCCTATCTACTGGCCAAAGTTATTTATTATTATTTTAATTCTTTTTTTTCTTTTCTTCCCTTATGTTTGAAAAATTTGCTTGTATACTTTTTTTACATTTTCATTGGTTATTGAGCCACAGATTAACCTCACAGGCCCAGCACTGAGTGTCTGAGCACACTGGTGAAACAGTGCATCCAGGATAAAACCTGAGCTTGTTAGCACTATACAATCTGACCTAAAAATATGACAGACATTCAGGGAGAGACTGGGATCTTCGCTCTGTCTCCCTGGCCTACAAAACCTGGAAATACTGAATCAGTGAAGTAACATTTAAATCTTCATAAGGGTGTCCAGAATGAGCCACCTGAAGGCTAATTTGTGAAGTGGTGAAGGTAGAGCCAAGTTATGTCTCTGCCTTTCACGGGATCACTGTGGGGAAAAATGTGATTAAAAGAAGAAATGGGCTTGGACTACAAAGTTCCAGTCTGGTATAGAGTCAGCTCTTTATAGAGATAAGAGCCAGCTACAGATTTTGAATATGGGTTTGAACCAGAGGTTTAAGAGAGCCAGGTTCTCCAGCTGGGTCTGTAACAATGACATGATTAGAATTAGTTTAATCTATTGCTATTTATTTCCATGTTTATAAAAGAGAAGCTGAATAAAATGGGGGAGAACCATGCAATGTATGAAAGATGAACATACATGCACTGAAATACATTTAAAAGATACAGAGTAATGGGAACCTAGCACTACAGTAACTGTAAATCAGTGTCAACAAATGAAGTGGAAATATTTAAATTACTCTACAAATCTGATACAACTGACAAAGTCAAGAAATTCAGAGTTATGACTGTCATTCATCCATTTTCCCCTTCAGTGAATGAAAAAAAAGTCATGAGATGCCTCAAAACTTGATAAATTATTACTTAGAATATCCCAGTTTTTATTTGTTTATCTTAAAAACTTGTCACCATATACATTTGAGATTGTCTGAAGCACTGTGGTTTGGATCTAAATCTGATGTACCCTGAAGTCTAAAGGTATTCGGATCTGGTGTTCTGACCAGTTTGGACCAGTTACTGATAAGCCTAAATTTAGATTTGGATCCAAACTTCACCAAAGTTGAGATCAAATGTTCTGGTCCATGCTCATGTGCAATTTAAAAGTGAGTTCTAAAAGAGCAATTATAAATTGCATGGAAGAAGTGAGCGTGGACTTCCAATCACATAGAGTTTAAAAAAGTGTTGGAAAAACTGACTTAAGTCCATAGAATTTGGGTCATCCCCATAGAACACCTGTTTTCACAAAAAACTTTAACAGCTATGCTGGCAGCATATCTGATTCAGTAGCCATGCTCTTATTGGACCTTATCCTACCTGCAGTCTCCTGTTTACTCCATTGTGAACAGTTCTTGGACTTCATTATCCCAGAAGTGGGCAGACTCAACTGGTGAACCGGCCAGAGGGCTGAATCACTGACTATCAGAAGAGGGACTACCATAGTGCTGGAGTGTGATTGCTGGCAAGGGATGCCGAAGATGGGAACGCTGGGACCCAGTGATCTATGCACTGGGATGTACCACCGGTAAGCCCAGCCTGGCACAGTCCTCAAGCATATTTTCTGAATGCTTTTTTCGGGACTTATTTGAGGAGCAGCCTCTTTTGTACCTGCAAATCGGTAGATGTAATTTTGTACTTGCTTATTATGGGACAATTTGTCACTAGTTTTCTACCTACGTGATTGCACCTGAAGAGCAGGTACTAGATAGCTAAAAGTCAAAACTTGCTCCTGAAGATAGTTACCGATGCAAAATATGTGCCTTCTTTTGCTGTGGCTCCTACACTTGGAATACACTCCTAACTGACACTAATTAGGCTCCCACCCTCTCTTCTGGTCAAATTCCTAAAAAGCTTCCTGTTTTGTGAAATCTATCTACAAATGGTGGCATATCTATCTGTGTTTGCCTGTATATTAGTCTTCTCTTGCCTGTTTCCCCCCTTCCCCTTCCATTGCACCCACTTATGGCTCTAGACTATGAGCTTTTTATATCAGAGTGTCTTCCTTTTTCTGGCAGATCTGACCTATGTTCAAGAGCCATGCATACTTAATAGAACAACATGAATAATAGAAGTATTAGACCCAATCCATCCAGTTTACTGAAGAAAAAGAAATGCAACCAATGTACTTTTTTATAAGTGGTTACGAAAGGAAATTAGTTTACAAAAATAGTTTTTGATTATTAGTAGTAAGAGGATTAGCTTGTATTGGTGGTAGTCCATTAAACATGCTATCGTTCTTCCAATTTTTGAATGAAATATCCTCTGTTTTAGTTGTTTGGAGGAGGGTGGCGGGGACACAGTCGTGGATTGGGTTCTGAATTTCTAGTTTGAAATAGGTAATTTAAATCTCCATGGTTTATTTTGTGTTCTTTGATAGCTTCTCATTTTCTGCTATCTGTGTTGAATTCCAGACCCAAGAACAGGTTCAGTTTATCCAGATAAAAGCCAATGGCTATTCTGCCTAGCCCACCATCAATCCCTCTACTGAAAATCACTTCAGCCCAGTTGCGGGTTAAACCTGAAATCTGTAAAATTAAGGAACTACTGTACTTGTTCACAGCTGAAATAGTGTCAAAACCAGGCTGCAAATATGGGGAAGAGAAGGAATGTGACTTAATTATACATGTTCCAATCTGTTTCTAACAGAGACTTGTAACATTTTATAACATTTATAACATTTATAGAAACATTTATAACATTTAATAACATTTTACAATCTGGTATCTTTATAAAGGGTGATTTGTAGGCAGAATTTATGATTTTTTTTTGCAATCAAAAGTCCACAGAAATATAATGTTTTAATAAATATTACCCTGTTGAAGTTATTCTTTTTTGAGAAGAAGCTCTTAAGTAGTTGATTACAAAGAAATAGTTCAAAGTACTCTCTTCAGTGGGAAACCGTTTTTAGTTGTAAACCCCTATTAGTTTTAATAAAAAACTGAGCAGAATTCAAAATATCTCCTGGAACTCCCTTTGTTAGGAATTCTAAAAGGGATAATATAAGTTGAATTTTTATAAGGGCAAATCTGCAAACGCATTATGCAAATGGACAACTGATTTTTTGTTTGTTTTTTCCAGTGTTTTAAACAAGAACTCTGTAACAGAACTTTCATAAGGTGTCCAGATATAATTAATAAACAATTTGGGCAGGATTTTAAAGGAAAAATGGCATAATGCTTGTCAGAGTGTCTTGAGTAGCCAACCTCCGGGCAGAGTGTCAAGGAACAGGGCACAAACTCCAAAGTGGCTGTATCTTCTATGCTTAGATTTAACCAACCAAGAAACAAGACTGAACTCCAGAATGGATTCACAGACAGTCCCCTTGGGCACTCCAGTCTATTTTGCCATTGAGACAAGCCTGCCTTTGTGAAAGTTGGTCCCTTACACCAAAAATCACAACAATATTCAGATTACTTCCAGTCCCAAAGGACCACTCACTTATCCCAGATCAGTTGTATACTTGATCTCTCATCAAAGTCAATACTTATAGCCAATCCTGTAATAACTAACTGAAGACTTATTAATTAGGAAAAAGAAATGAGTTACTTATAAGGTTAAAGCAGGTAAATATACATGCATAAATGAAATACAGCCTTATGTTAGGTAATACTAGCTGCTATAATGGGCAAGCTGTATATGTCCTTTAGGGCTAACCCAAAACAAGGAGCTTGGGGATCCCTTGCTTATGCCTAGGAATATTGTCCTTTCCAAAATCCAAGCAGCATAGTGATGATTTTTCCTTAACAGGGATTTTTATTCCCTTCCACCAGTGTTCAGGCTCTAGTGGGATGAAGGCAGGCAATAAAACAAGTCTTTTGGTCACTGATGTTCTACAGTGACTTGTCTGATGTCAGTAGGCCTTCTTTTGTTGCAGAGGAGATGACGCCTCTTGTGGTAAACTGGTACTTGACACTTGTCAATGCTTCTCCCCTGGTTATAGGGATTTACAGTTTTGGCAAACATGTTTATAGATACAGAGCAAACGCTTAAATATTACAATTAACATGAGATACAGATTTAATGATATTAATACATGCAGCATCCTACAAAGATTTCATAAAGTCTAAACACAATCTTACAATTCTAATATCTCTTTTTAGTAATACTAACACACAGGCGAGCTAGACTGGCTTCCAGCTACGTGTGTGTTTGTGTTCAGTGAGGCTCAAGGACCTTGGCTTGAGTTGGCAGCTCATCCGCCAGCATCATACCACTTTCCTGAGAAAATTTACATTAACTTGTTGTTTTGTTTTTTATTATATTATGTTCAACACAGGTTACTCATTGGTTTTCTGTATCTCAGGTTACTCATTCTGGGTCATATTCTGATCTCGGTTATGCAGAAATAAATCTCTAGGATCCGTTTCTCCTTTATACAGGGCCCCTTTGCACTACAAGTGGCAGTATAAAGTGAGTGTCTCTATACACATGAATGGGAATCAGGCCCAGGGATTTAATTGGGTACTGAGGAAAGGCTCTTAAAAGATGTTGCAGTGTGTGCACTCCCACAGTGTTCTTAGAACGCTTTTGGTGGGGGCTGGGTAGGTGGGGTGGACATGCCTTCTTCCCAAGATAGGGTTGTGTATAATCTTTCAGTCTGGTGTGCTGTCTCTGTGCATATATAAATATTTACATGACTTGTACTCACCCATTCAAAAAGCCCTAATTTCATGGGATATCAGAATTTAGCATAAGCCTGTTCTGTATTATACCCCCCCCCCCCCGGCCCATCATTTCACTAAGGAGAGGCCTCAGTAGCTCTGTGAATAATGCTATGCTGATGAATGTACTTGTTCATGGATTGCCTAGATGTATCTGCTAACAGACCTCTCAAGGCTACATGAAGGGCAGCTTATTCCAAGCCCTATGGAAGAAAGAGGACCCAATTCACTAACCTATTTTTCTATAGGACTTAGGGAATGTATATGCTGCAGGTGTGGTTTGGGTGGTATTTAGACTAGAAGATGCAGCTGTGTGCTTTTTAAGGGAAATGGGAGTGCACTTAATTTACTTGGGTCGATCCTAGCAGTTCAAGTGGGAGCTACAGTATCCCTTATAAAGGGAGGTCATATTAAATCTCATTGGCCTCCAGATTTGACAGCTGAATTCTAACACTGGGTCTTTACCAGCATTGTGCAAATAATGTGTCTTGAACCACAAAAGTAGACATAGTTAGTCTCAATTCTCTGTTTGAACTGCATCCACAATCCAATAATGGTTTGCTCAAATTTTGTTTGTCTCAGTGATGTGTCCATAAAATTATTGTAGAAATATCTTTTGAATCATCTGGCTACCTGAACATTTTTTCAGGCTGTGCTTCAGGATCTGTTTCCAGCTAAAGCCTTATTTTTTAGGATAGATCACATGGTACAAGTTACAAGGCAGTTTGCCTGTGTCTGACTGAGCCTGTCTTGTGTTCAGGAAGTTTGAGCCCTGCTCAGAAGAAGCCACTGTGGACTGGATTCTCAAAGGGAAGGAGACTTTGCATTTTTGTTTGTTTGTTTATTGAGCTTCCAGAATCATCTGTAATAATGTGTGTGTCTGGTGGTCTGGGGGGGACGTAAAAGCAAAACAACTTTCCAGGAGCCCCTTTCTTTCTAAATCTGGTAAGTGGCCTAATACATTACTTTAATCAGTTCTCTTTCAGTGGGAACTGTATCATTTCTATTTCTAAAAATAATTTCTGCATTGTATTATCCTTATTTTACAAGAGCATCTTGTTTTACGTCTTCTGTGCGTCAAAAGGAGACGCGCAGCACATTTGTTTTGGATTTGAGAGGGCCAGCACATTCTAGGGTCTCTTCACCCCCAGCCTGATGGTTTGTGTATCCTTTGTGTCATATGTATGAGTGGGAATGGTCATACAACACAAATGGAGTGTTGGTCTTTAGTTTTTTTAAATGTAAATCATTGCTATGTTTAGAAGAGTCATTTGATCTATCTCGGCTGTTAATGGTGACACAACTATATAAAACTGCCAAAACATTTCATTTTAATATCTGTAGGTAACCTCCATGTCAGCTATAATGGATGGTTATGGTATATTTGACAGTGGCATCCTTCTTCTCTTCAATCTAGTGAAAGAGAGGAAAAGCCAAAAAAAATTTATAATAAATACACTTGTTTCTTTCTTCTACATGGACAAGTTGTTTTCAGTAACATAGGTAAAACTTTAAAACATTCATGCCTAAAACTTAATACACTTGCAAATTCTCCTATTAATCCTGAGGAATAGAATAGTCTTGGGGCCAGTTGGCGTGCTGTTGTGCACAACCCTGCATTTTGGGCATCATGGATCTTCCTTGTGGTATTGGGGGAGCGCAGTGAAGAAATGGGGCTCAGGAGGCAAAATTCTTCTTGGACTGCCACATTACACAGAAAAACTGCACCCCCTCTTCCATCCCTCAACAAATGCTGCAGTGTTCCCCAGCCTTCACACCTGGATAGCGGCAGGGAGTGATGTGTGGACCAGATCTCTTTGTTATGGTTGGAGTCGGTTTCCTCCTCCCACCAGGATCACTTGAAAGGAAAGTTCACTGAAATCTAGCAAGCATGGGCTTTACAACTGAGTATCCTTTATAAGGGGAGCTCAAAGGAGACAACTTCTTGCATCATCTTCTGACCCCACAGCACATCTGGGCAATTGCTAGATGCAGACTAGCTCTTGGTGAGGGGATGATATACATATTTTAATATTTTCCATCCCGTTGCACAATAACATTGCTTTCCTTTTTCTTTCATTCCTCACCTAATGATGGGATGGCGAAAAAGTTGCCTGTATTATTTACTCTGCACAAATGACCTCCATATTAGCTTTGCAAAGTTCCTTTCTGACAAAGTATGCTATAATTACAAGGTTTGCTTCTTAATGGTGTACAGGATTTGCACAGTGAGCTCCCTTACATTCAAAAGAACATATTTTCAGGGAATTTGTTCATATACAGAGAAAGGTGGGATGGTGATGCATGAGAAGGTCTCTGTGCAGCCCTAATTTCTTTTCTGAAGTAGAATAAGCAGAACATTAGCGATACTAAAAATACATCACCCTTTTGAGTTTCCATGGATGTGACGGGTTTCCATGGATGTTGAGGTATTAAGTGTTAAGGGCATCTTTAATTATTTGAGTGAGGGGACAAAAATGGAACTACATATTTGGCTTTGATTATATTTACAGGAAGGGAGTGGGGAACACTCAAAAAGCAATATGAATCTCACATTCACCAAATCATCCATTCTCTGCCTGCATTTACCTCCTACTCATTTTTCACTGCTTTTCTGAATTGCATAAGAGGAATGGGGTGTAGTGTGAGGGTGTCTGAGAGAAGAGAAAGGAAAAGAAAGTGTGAGAGAATGACAACTAAGACTCCTGAAAATAATCGGGGAATATGCTATATAATGCCGTTAAAACCTACTGCATATTTCAGGATGTAAGTAGTTTTATTGAAGCCATTCTATATTAGGTTGCTGTTCTGAATGTGATCTGAGATGAGTGAAATAGGTAATGTTCTTATCAAATTGGTGCATTTCTTTTTGGTTGAATAGTGATGTCACGCTCTTCCAGTACTACTTGCTAAAGAAAAGGAAGTAGGCATCAATAAATAGGGTGGTGAAAGGGAAGATAATCACATTCATTATTGTCTCCAAACAACTTGAATTGTGTCTGTCTTATTCAGGACCATATTTTCCCTTCTGCTGCAAGCCATAGTTGGAATCGAACTACAGTAAACATCAGCCATATCTGGCTACTAAAGGTGGGAGAGAGGGAGCAGAAGCTGTGAGCCATTCTGTCTCTCCTCTGAGATGGCAGATGTCCCTGCATACAAATACAGTACATTGGGGGTTCTCTAGGTTTTCTTGGGGGAAAGTGGCCAGCTGGAGAGGGGATGAACCCCAGATGAGCTGCCAATATTTTTAACAAGAGACTTGCATTTTTTTTCTTCCTTAGACTATAATAAGCTTGGCAAAGTGAAAGATTGGAAATTATTCATTTATTTTTTCATTTAAAAAAAACAGAAAAACCACATTCTTGTAACCAAAGGAATTAACAATTTTGGGGAACCATCACTTGCTACTCAAAGTGATATTAAGCAGTGTACTGTAGGAAATGTTCATACTTTGTTCCTGAAAAATGAATGTATGAATAGTATAGCACTATTGAGCCCCTGTAACTTGGCATGAGGGTTAAGAATTTATTTTCTGGTGAGTCTGGATTTATCCTCTTCCAGAACATTTTTTTAAACAAATGCCTGTCATTTGCTGAAATCTGGCCCAATCTGCTTACAAAATATTTTCAACAGGAATTAATAAATACTCTGAGCAGCCTCTTTCAAAGCTTCTGCCTCTCTTTGGCCAAGTCTACTCTATTGACTTATATAGATTTGGCGAGCAGTGATCGATCTATTGGGGATCAATTTATCGCGTCTAGTCTAGACACGATAAATCGATCCCCGAGTGCGCTCCCCGTTGACTCCGGAACTCCACTTCTATGAGATTGACGGGGAGTTGACGGGGGAGCAGCAGCGGTGGACTCGCCTCTGTGGGGACATCCAGGTAAGTCGACCTAAGATATGTTGACTTCAGCTGCGCTATTCGTGTAAGAGAAGTTGCGTATCTTAGGTCGACCTCCCTCCCCCGTGTAGACCTGGCTTGTGGGAGGTATCCTGTGCAGCTGCAGTTGGACCACAGAAGGCAGCATAGCTCCTAAAGTGGCCCATGCCGCCAATGGTAAGGGACCATGGGATAGTGTGGGGTTGCTGGCTCTATCTCCAGAAGCTTCAAGATCTACAAACTGCCCTTTGGATCTTGGAGCATTTGTATGGTCAGAGGGTCCAGCCTCTACCCTGTCTTCATTGCTACAACCCCAGGAAAGGAACTGGGAGAAGGATAGGAGCAGGGGGAATGAGGGCAGGAGTCAGGCAAACAGGATGTAGGGGAGTGGATGGGCAGGAGCTGGGAAAGGGGGGCATAGGGACAAAAGAGGACAAGAAGAAGAGGCTGGAAGGAACAAGGACAGAAGGATCTATAAACTACAGCAAACGTTTTCCTACAGAACATAGATTTTGTACCTGTTATTCCTGAGGGTCAACATTCCTTTGCTCTCTAGCAAATAATTATCAAACCTACTAGCAAAGGTGTCTTACCATCACTCTATAGTGGCATAGATAATAGCTAGCTGTCTGCTGCTACCAGTGTCTGTTAGCTGAAGAGGTGGCACTAAAGATCTCAGAACTCCTGAAGGCCCGTGCTGAGTGGAGTGGTCACTGTGGTTAAGACAATTTCTGTTTTTTCAATTCAGATATGTAGGAAATTACATCCCAAAAAGCTGTGTAAAAAGAACACAAAAATTTAGAAACATCAGAAATAAGGTTGTTTTGTTTAACTTCCTTGGATAACTCTTATTTGCAAACAGCTGAGGGCAAAATAGACCAGTAAGTGTGTGGACAATCATAATTTTTCAGGTAGAACTGGTGACTATAGGTGCTCATTTCTTTTCAATACTTCAGTATCAGAGTATTGCACCAAATGCGTAGCACGTATTTTCACCGAGCAGAGTGTTAGGAAGGGCTGGTTGATTGCTTTTTAATGCTTAGCATTCTGGAGTGTCCTGCTTAGAACTGTGTTTGTTTTTTACCAGGGGTTCATGTCTGCCAAGAAATAGGCCATTCTGTTTATAATCAGACATTTGATTTTTAACTACATTCTGTTTGTTTGAAATGTACTTAATAAATATTTCAAATACCTCTGTTGACTTGCTAACTTGTTTTTAATTAAATGCTTGTTAAATTGATTGACTTAATTGAATTGAGTGTTAACACCTTGATGAGAACTGGGTTATTTTGAATCTAGTTAGCCTTCAAATGAAGGTTTTTGTTTTGTTTTTTTCTGAAGCATAATTGCAATTGAGATTACATTATTATGTGCATAATACGTGACCTCTCATCTCATGCAGGGTAAAGAAATGATCTGAGCTATTTACAGTATGAATGTAAAGTACATGGGTTTTAAGATAAGGTATAAATTTTACTGTTTTCAGCACCTTAAAAGCACTGTTGCTCAGATGGAAACGTTATTTGTAAAGTGTAGAAAGGGCCCCAGAGTAGGACAGGGCCACGTTCTGCTAGAGGCTGTACAAAGCCTTGAAGAGAAGAGTCTGAGTCAACCTCTGACTCAGTTCTGATTTTTCAAAATCAAGCTTATGGTTTTTAGGTTGCCTACAAGCTGAATTTGTCATGTCATGAATAAGAATGCATCCTCTTCAGAATTACTTTATTATTTTCCTGCTGTCAAGCTTGTAAATAATACTCAGTGCAAAAACAATTGAAAGCCTCAGTGACTAGTGTATATAGGTCTCAAATACAGAATCCTTCCCATCAAGACTTCTGTTGTTTTTCAAGGATCCCACTCATTGGGAATACTTCTGTTAGGTGGTTTTTTGGTTGGGTTTTTGTTCTGTCAGGAATTTGTATGCTGCTGTTTGATTTAAATAGTGACATGGGATACAATACTGTTAGTCTTCAATGAGTGCAATAATGACTTGAGGCACATCAAGTATGTAGAGGGAATAACAGTGAAGAATATAATTATGCTTTAATTGATAGCATGTCCATAATAGGAAGCATCCTAAGAGCTGCCCTAGTGAGTCAGACCATGGTCCATCTTGTGCAGTATCCTGTCTGACAATGGCCCACACCAGTCAGAGATTTAGGGTTTCCCTGAGCATGGGGCTACATCCCTGACCATCTTGGCTAATAGCCATTCATGAACCATGAATTTATCTAGTTCTTTTTTGAGCTCTTTTAGTCATCACAACATCCCATGGCATTGAGTTCCTTAGGTTAGTTGCTTGTTGTTTGAAAAAGTACTTCCTCTTGTTTGTATTAAACATGCTGCCTGTTAATTTCATTGGACAACTCTAGTCACTTTTTCCATATGATTAATGATTTTATAGATCTCTGTCATGTTCCCCCTTATTTGTCTCTTCTAAGCTGAACAGCCCTTTTTCTTTCATATGTTTAACAGCAAGGTGACAGTCCCCCCCTATACACACACTAATTTACTGCTATTTTCACCCCTCTTTCCTAATGAAGTTTTCATTGTGGGCTGACATTAAGTGTTAAGAAATCATTCAAAGTCAGATGATTCAAAGACACATGAGATGCTACTTTAAGGAGCTGATTAGCTCATAAAATGACTAAATCCTTAAATGATAGTCTGTCTAAAGGATGTAATAAACCATCACAACCAATAATTTCATAAGATTTAAAAACCCCACATTTTTGGGGTTGATGTGGTACATTTCTAAAAATCTGGCCCAGACTGTAAGCAATGAGTCATTGGTCTCCTCCCACATCTTATTCCATTTTTGTTGTTGGAATTTGCAAAATATACTGAAAACAAAGATTTTTTTAAAGGGGAATGGCAGGAGTTCTTCGTCTGATAATGTGCATCTTATCAAAATAAAACTAACAGTGATGCAAGTGACAGGAAATTCATAATGAAAGAGGCAGAATTCAGAATTATAAATGAACCAGCAGTAATAGAGTGTACAGGAACATATACGATTAAAAAAGCACCTAACACAAATAGTTTTCTTGTGAAGTTTCTAAAGGAGATAGGCAATTGTCTTAAAGATATTGTGGGCCCACATACAGCAGTTGAACTCTTTTGAGTTCAGTGGACTTACACTGATCTATACGTATGTAAATGAAAGCAGGAGCAGGGACAAGGTAATTACGCAAAGATGGCGGAGGATTGGAACCTGAAGTATCTGAATATATTGAGAGTTAGATCCATTTTCTTGGATATGAATTCATCCTTTCAGTTTTGGATCTAGTGAAGATCCAGACCCAAAAAGTGTGAGTTTTTCAGATCCTGTTTAGATGGAGCCCAGGATGGCAGAAATCTCACAACCAGTTGTGAGAGTTCGGTGCCCTTGAATTCAAACCCAAAATTTAGCTCTAGTTCAGCCTTAGATCCAAAGTCTTAAGCTTGCCTACATCTAATCTTGATCCGAACGATGCTACTTATTTTCATCTTTGATTTCTAGCTGCTCCTTGCAGACAAAATTGTTTTTGCCTAATTTCAATATCATGAGTTTTCAATAGCTGGTTTGAAGCCAGCCATTGTCACAATCTATAAAAATATCTCCATATCCTCCTTAAAATTCCCCTTTAAAATTCACCTCTGCTGTGATGCCTACAAAATACTGCCATCCGGTAAAAGTTATGCAGGTGGCAAGATGTGATTACTGCTCCGGATTAGTTTATTGTAACTATGAATTGTACAGAGTTCTAGTCACTGCTAAAATTTTTTACTATGAACTTATCCTTTCTCCACAGCTTCCTCCACCTGCCTTTTTTTTCCCCTTCCAACCTGTTTTCTGAGAAGCGGGGTCAGGGACTTCTCTGTGTACACGTGCTGCAGCTCTGTGCGGCTCCCGGAAGCAGCAGCATGTCCCCCCTCCAGCTTCTATGTGTAGGGGCAGTGAGGGGGCTCTGCACACTGCCCTTGCAGCTCCTACTGGCCAAGAACTGCGGGCAATGGGAGCTGCAGGGGCGGTGCCTGCGGATGGGACAGCACACAGAGCTACTTGGCCGTGGCTCCGCATAGGAGCTCGAGGGGAGACATGCCGCTGTTTCCAGGAGTTGCTTGAGGTATGTTCTGCCCAGAGCCTGCACCGATGAGCCCCTCCCATGCCCCAACCTCCTGCCCCAGCCTTGATCCCCCTCCTGCCCTCCGAACTCTCAGTCCCAGCTCGGAGCACCCTCTTGTACCTCAAACCCCTCATCCCCATCCCAGAGCCCTCACCCTCCCAGCCCCCACCCTCCATGCCCCAATCTCTTGTCTGAGCCCAGAGCCCCCTCCCACACTCCGAACCCCTTGCTCCCAGCTTGGAGCATTCTCCTACACCCCAATCTCTGTCATCCTCAGCCCCATCCCAGTGCCCAAGTCCCAGTCCGGACCCCCCTCCTGCACCCTGAACTCCTCATTTCTGGCTGCACCCCAGAGCCCTCACCCCCAGCCAGAGCCCTCACCCCCCATAATTGCATGCAGCTCATGGTAGAAGCGGCATATATGGGGCTGTGACCGAGTGCCTGTTTGCCTCCCTGGCTTTTTGGTAGGCTTACCTGAGCTCCTTGTTTTTCACACAACACTGCCCTGGGTCCCTGGAGTAGCCTCTTTCCATCATGGCCCTGGAGACTTTAGCGTACGTATTTGTGCTGGGTTTTTTTGGAACGTAGTTCTGCCATAACATATTCATCTCCCCATACTGTGATGAGATCCAGTACCTCCTGTTTGGACCATGCTGGAGCTTGTCTGCGAATCCAGAACTGCATGGTCTCCTGTGATGAACTCTGCATAGTCGCATGTGATGGTGGGCTCTGCACGGTCACCTGTGCTGATGAGCTCGCCATGTTGGCCAAACAGGAAATGAAATTCAAAAGTTCCCGGAGCTTTTACTGCCTGCCTGGCTAGTGCATCAGAGTTGAAAGTGTTATCCAGGGCGGTCACAATGGAGGCCATTGTGGGATAGCTCCTGGAGGCCAATAACGTTGAATTGCGTCCATGGTACCTCTAATCCGGAACTGCAAATTCGATTTTAGAGCTTCTCCACTTGCCGAGGTGGAGCACAGAAACATGCTTTGAGCCTTTTAAACTGACAAAACAGGATTGGTTGTGTGGACAGAATCAGTTTTAATTCAGATTTACTTGGCTAATTCTGAAATAATCACGTACTGTAGACCAAGCCTGAGTGTTTATATGTTTACATGTAGTGTTTATATGTACACCCACCCCTTGGAATACCCTTCTTCAACAATACAACGATCTGGTTAGGGGGAAAGGAAAAATCTACAAGAGATCCCTAATGCTGTTATGTGTACATAGGGACCCAACTCAAATTTGGGCTACATTGAGCTAAATGTGATAAATACACAGAAGGTTTGTCTACACTGTGTTTTGGTCCACACTGGACAGGTGTGAATTTTAGTGCATGCTAAAGTGCTGCACGCCAACTGTGGGCCCTGTTGGCGCACACTAAAAGTTCCTTAGTGCATGTAATGTAGTCCTGTTTCAAACTAGGGAACAGTAAGTGTGTGCCAGCAAGGTTCATGCTGGCCAGTTAGTGCAAAACACATTAGAGTGGACTAAAATTCCCTTCCCAGTGCTGTGGGCTAAAATATTGTGCAGACAAGACAGAGTAAGAAACAATCCCTGTCCCAAAGAATTTACACAAGGTTGACAAAGGATTATTAAATATTAAATAAGGAGAACCAAAGCACAGAGAGGTTACATGATTTGCCCAAGGTCACCCAGGCAGCTTCTGGCAGAACTGAGATATGTATCCAGATCTTCTGTCTGCCAGTCGAGTGCCTTAACCAGAAGACCATCCATCCTTCCTAAAAACAAACCATTGGCCAACTCCTGTAGATCCACCAGGAGGCCAGAGTCATCCGAGTGCCTGGAGGTTTCTGACACCCTATGCAGCTTCCTGGCTGTTTTTACTCTGACACTGCATTGTCCTAGAATCTCTGCCTGCAGTGCAACCTGTGACCCTCCTTAATTGGGAGGTCCCTAGTGTGGAGTTGGAGATTGGAAAGGGTAATGTGGCCTCAGCTTTTATTACCTTTCCTGCCTAATCTCGCCAGAGCTAGTGGGAGCTGATGGGTAGATCATGAAAGTTTGATCTGGCCTATTTATTCATGTTATTTGTATTAGGCAAAATGCACTTTATTTGAAAGACATGGTTAGAATGTTTTCTCGCCTGTTTGCTTTTTCCCTCCTCATCCCTTTTGTTCCTCATCGTTTAGTTTGTATGTGTTGACTCCTTTCATCAGTGTGCTGGCTGTAAAACTGAAACTATACATTTATGGTTGGCACTACAGATAGGCAAGGTGGATGAAAAAGGATGAGCAATTTGAAATCCGTTATGCTGGAACCCAGCTTTTCCTTTTCCTTTGGAATTTTTGAAAGGTCAGTAAATACAAAGTATAAGGAACATTTTAACAGTTTCGTGTCTTTGAGCACTAATCAAGTTGGGTGTTATTGTGGAACTGTGAGAGCATATAATTTTTTTAATATATGGTTTCCAGAGGAACACTTGGATGGTGCATACCATGGAATAGTAAATGGAGCTCATTGCACTTTATAAGTAATGGAGGCAAGTATAACTTTTCTTTGAGTTTATGTCCCTGTGGGTGCTCCATGTTGTGTATATGTTCGTATATGTCTGTATGCCTTCAATTTGAGATTTTTCTTCAGTAGTATCTGTGGGTCCATGCCTGCATTCTACACATCCTCATACTCTGGATCGAGGGTGTATAGGAAGAGGCAGACTCACTGCCACTCCAGTTCCTTCTCAACTGCCTGTGCCTAGATATGGAGTGTTGTGTCCACCCCTTACCGGATAGCTTCACCTTCTTGATGTTCTGTATGTTACTTAAATATCTTATTTTTAGTTTTAGTTTTTCACCTCAGCACTGGTTTTCAGTTTCCTTCTGCCACTGGCGGGACACTACCACTCCATTCTTTTTTAGGCCATGACTAGGACCTCCAGCCCTGGGCCTTTCTTCCTCAGCTGGGGTATATTCCATGGTAGGTTATGCCCAAAACACTGCACTTGAAACCCTGCCAGACCTGCCTTGGGTCTTTCCCCCTCAGTGATGGGTGCTTCAGCTGCCTTGAAGGGTCTCACATCTAATTTAAATTAAGGTCTGTGCTAGATTTTAAAAGCCAATCTCACAAGCTGCTGGGAGATGGATTGATATGATCTTGAGACCACAGGGGCTGATTCTCCCCTCCCCTTCAATCCCATACATCTGTATGTCTTGCAATGTGTACTAGTGGCCTCTTTGACTTTGGCTCCAGGGAGCAAAGATAAGAGGTTTCTGGGAGAGGTCTCCTTAGACCCCAATTTTTGAAGAGAGATCTCATGTCCAGCTCTAGGTACCTGCTTCTTCTAGCATCCAGTGTCTAGTACTGCCAAAGAGATTCTTCTACCACTTCACCCAAGGAAAAGTCACTAGACTAGCAGCCACATTCACCACCATCCTCGATACCCCTCAGAGGCCTCTGGATGCAGGGACTCAAAGAAGCCACTGTCCTTCACTTTGGAACCCTGTGTGGGCCATGGGCCTAGGGAGAATGCAGACCTCTGCACCATCTGGTACTGCTTGACCTACTTCACCTGGAGAAGTACTGCCCCAGATCACCAGTATCAACTTCATTCCTCTCCCATGAGGATCTCCAGGTGAGAGCCTCTCCTGAGAGTTGCAGATGAGGAAATCTTTCTTGGGTATCGACACACCCAGTCACTCCAACTTATCCTTTCGTACAGCCACATCCAACCACAAAAAGCTGGATGCTGATACTGACTTGGAGCCCATCTCCCTTCAGCCACTCATACCTATCCAATCACCGATACCAAATCTGCCAGTACCACGGCCATTGGCTTCCCCACTGGACACGGGATGATGCATCTTCTGAATCGGACATCTCTGTCTGGGTTCAGCCACTTCTCCCTTTCACCCCTCCATTCCCTTCACCATACCTGGAAGAGGAAACTCAAGGATCTGGCTATCACCAACCTTGGCAGGAGCATTCTTGAGGTCCTCCTGCCTTTTCTTCTACACTGCCCCATTAGGCATTTTGGAACCCATGGGCCCCTTCGGTGACTAGTTTTACAGGGTACCATAAATGGACCCACAAAATCTCTTCACCAGGAAGCCTCCAGTACTAAGGAGGACTTCGAGGAGCAGCAGCATCTAGGAACTGAGGAGAAAACACTACCTTCCAACAAATCTTCATCTTCTGACTTACAGATCCCCTTGGACGAAGTGCAGGAGCCATAGCCTTCCCTGTTGGAAAGCATCCGTACTACCTCACAAAGGCAAGCTAGTGCTGCCTGTTCATGATGCACTGTTGTCACCTGCCTGTAACATCCACCAATGTGCAAAAGGGCTGACAAAAAACACTGTGTTCCAGCAAAAAGTTCTGAGTAGCTGTTCTTGCATCGTACCTTCTTGTTGGTAGATATGGGCAATGGAGGAGCAGCCAGCACCAGCAGAGATCTACTCCGTACAATAAAGAACTTGTATGCCTCACCGTCCTCATCTGCAACAGCTGCTCCTCAGCGACATTACAATATTCAGTGTCGCTAATTAGCATGCCCTGCTAGCAAAATATGATCACATCAGTGACTCAAAGTTCTCTCCATTTATTATCTGCCACAGGACCAGGGGGACTAATTTCAGGCCCTCATTTCTGAAGAGAATACATTTCAGGTAGACCTACAATCTCACCTGCACCAATGATCTCCCTTGGCTCACTTTTATATTTTATCCCCTTGGAGCCTATGGAAAGTTGCTCTCTCCTTCTCCACTTATCCTTATGCTTATAGCTGACCCATCTTTACACAGTGTTCTACCGTGACAAGGTGATTCTGGGCCCTGCAAATTTACTTCCTGCAGAAAGTCACTTTAGACTTTCACATCAATCAGGATATCCAACTACTGGTCTTTTAACACAAATCTCACTCCTTCCTCCGGAGAAGAGGCTAGCCTACATGCTCTAGATATGAGAAGGACCCTCACTTTCTGTCTCAACAGGACGTAATCTTTCACATTTTCACCTAAACTCTTCATCTCTATTGCTCATGCAAGACAGAGACATCTGCACAAAGACTGTCCAGCCTGGCATGCTATGAAATGACCTAAGTTACACTTTCTGTCTAGGGTGGCAGACATTCTGCAAGAGCTCAACCTCAGTAGCCCTGCTCAAGAATGTACCCATTGCTGATATTTGCAAAGCTGCTACCTGGTTATCAGTGCATACATTCACTCAGCACTATGCCTTCATCTGTGCTTTCAGATCCAACGCAGCTTTTGGTAGAGCCACACTGTTATGGATTCAACTCCTTAGTGCCCTCCTCCATATTGAAATACTGCTCAGGAGTCACACAAAGTGGAGATGAATAGGGACATATACTTGAAGAAGGATAGGCTTTTCCTCTGTATAGTAATTGGAGTTCTTTTGAGATATGTCCCTCTGGGTGCTCTACCACCTGCCTTCCTTTCCCCTCTGCTTCGGAGTCCTTGCCTTTGGACTTCAGAGTTAAGAAGGAACTGGGGTACCTGCAGCTCCTTCCTTCCATGTTTACCATCAGTCTGGAGCGTGAAGATTATTTAAGGGGCAAGTGCAGACCTGCGGACACTGCTGAAGAAAACTCTCAGATTGAAGATGCACATATGCAAGCGATATGGGACATAACATCTGAAAGAACTCCAGTTCCTACACAGGTAAAAACCTCTCCTTATCTCAATTGTATAGAAGGGGAAACTGAGGCACAGGTGGTGAAGAGACTTGCCCAATGACATACAGCAGGTCAGTGACAAAGCTAGAGGTCTCCTGACTCCCAGGTCAGTGCTCTATTCTCTGAACCACTCCTCTCTCCCTGTTCAGTGGGGCTTGTGACAAAGCTCCAAGTTTGTAGTTGTCGGTCCTGCGCTTCCTGGCAGATTTAGGGGCCTCAGAAACTCATCTAGGCCCCAGAGTGACCTCCCTTTCTCAGTATAATTGGCAAGAGTCTCCGCCTAGTGAGTTACCTTCATCACAGGCCAGTATGGAAGATGGAAAAGGGGAGGAGCCCGGGCCCGCCCTCTACTCCGGACTCCAGCCCAGGGACCCTAATAGTATCAGCTAAGATGGCTGACCTTTTAGGCACAAAACACAATACAATTCCCTGGGCTACTTCCTCACAGCAGTCCCCGCTTCTTCAAACTCCACTTCACCCTTACCTCAGGGCCTCCTTCCTTCTGGATGATATGTTGTCCACCACTCAGTCTCACCAACAGCACAACTTCCTCTCTCAGCTCCTGACACCCACAGCCCACCTGAGTAACTGGGAGGTTTTTATCTGGTTTCAGCCAGTCCCTGATTGGCTTCAGGTGTCCCAATCAGGCTAGCTGTTTCTTCTCCTTTCTAGAAGGTTCTTAATTGGCCCCAGGTGTCTTGATTGGTCTGGAGTAGCCTTTGTTTGGCTATCCAGGGAACAGGGACCTGCACATCCTGAGACTAATATACCTGCCTTCCAGCACTCTCCTATATCCTTCTGGTCTGACTCCGTCACAGGCTATATTTAATCATTTTTATTTTTACTGTAATATATGGTAATAATTTATTCAACAGATCATAACATAATAAGTAATAGAAACAGATTTTAAATATATATATATATTTATGTACAGTAACCGTGAACTATTATGATCACAAGCAAATAATATCTGTTAAAAAAGATTTCGCCACCCTCGTCCCTCCACTTCAGCGCTGTTATTAAACAGAAAAAGAGAGAAGTGAGCCTAAAAATATTTTAATCATAGCTGGATGGTTCTGACACAAACCAGTGAAATCTAGGAGATTCAGAGGTAAGATTGATACACTAGGGGTATATCCACACTGCAATTAGACACCTGTGGCTGGCTTTGCCAGCTGACTTTGGGCTCTTGGGGTTTGGGCTGCATGCAGGGCTATTTAATTGCAGTTGTGACTTTTCAGGAGCCGGAAGTCTACACTGCAGTTAAACAGCCCTGCAGCCCAAGCCCCACAAGCCCGAGTCAGCTGGTACAATCAGCCCCGGGTCTCTAATTGCAGTGTAAACATACCCTGGCTTTCATTTACATTTGTGGGGTTTTTCCTGTCTTTCTTCCCTATGGTCAAAGTTAAAGATGCATTGTTAATCTTCGGTGTTCTTGGTTTTTCCAGTTTGGTTCCAAATGTTATGATTTAAATGTTTTGTAGGATTTTAAGCACTAATAAAACACTTATTTCATAAGTGTTGGAATGTCAATGAATGGCTAGGTGCTGTGACTCCCTGGTTCTCTTCCTGGTTGAGTTACGGACTTGCTGTTTGATCTTGGTCAAGTCAGTTAAACTCTCTGGGTGAAATCCTGGCCTTACTGAAGTTGAACATAGGGTAAATTCCTATGGACTTTGGTGGGTCGAGGATGTCACCCTCTGTGGCTCAATTGATTTGCCCATAAAATGAGGTTAGTGATACCTGCCTAAAAAGGGTTGTGTGAAGCTTGTTTAGGGTTTGTAAAGAGTTTTGAAAGCCATGGATGAAAGGTGTTAAATAAATGCAAAATATTTGCTTTTCCTTTAAAATAATGGACTTCATCGCTTTGCTATATGATAGTTATTCGTAGCTGATATAACCAGCAATCAAAACCATGATTATGACATGATTAAACATTATATACATGTGCATGTAGTTTTGCTCAGTGGGTGTAAGACCCAATAAATATTTTGGCTAGAATAAAGCTTTCCTTCAGTTCTGATGCAGGGATTCTAACCTGTATTGTTGCCTTCAGTGTCCACACAGGCATTAAGCTTTGTTGAGTTAGCAAAGGTAGAGGCATTAAAATATAATCTCACGTCTGTGAAAATGCACTGGTCTTTTTGGCAGGCATATTGGACACCCTGTGAGCTGTTTGCGTCAGAGCAGCCCATCCATTGTTGTAATTCACAGCTGACTGAGGAGGATAAGAAATGATGCCTTAGAGAACGACTACATACGCCTGCATTATCAGTGGTGGTAGCAAGCAGTGGTGATTCATTCTCTTGATGCTGAAATTGCCAGCATCCAGAGAAAAACTATTAGTTTTGAACAAGAAATAGTTTATCCAACAGGGAATGTAGGCGTTATAAACTATTAATCAGGACATTCATCCTGAAAGTGTTTTTAATTTGCAGATTTAGTGGCGAGGGAATCTCAAATTAGTCTGTGAAGTGATGGAGGACTAAAGGAGGTAGATTGAACTGCAGATTTTTAGGAACTCCTCAAATTGCACCTGAGAAAGTTTCAGTCTGTAAATGCTAATGAAACATTTTATTTGTGTGGCTTAATGTTTTCTTGGAATGACATCTCTCCAACACAGATATAAAACAGCCAGTTTCATTTGCTACGTCTTTGCTACAGAAATAGCACCTGAGACTAAATCTCATCCATTAAGAAGGGTCCAGCCTAGTTGCTAGTTAGGTAGGAGACCTCAAAGGAAAACCCAGATGCTGCAGGTAATTGTGTTGGTGATTCAGCCAGTAGTATTCTTTCCTCTGAATCACTACTGAATCATCCCCAAACTAGGTATTAGGGACTTTATATTGCTGGAGCAGCTACAGCTATTATCTGGATGAGCCATAAAGCGGATGTCCTGTTCATTAAGGGTCATTGCATAACAATTCAATGATAGGAGGCCCCTTACTTTCTGGCTCAGTTCAAATTCCATATATCTATATTTCTCCTAAATACTCTTTACTATTCGTTCTGAACTATGGCGTGTGGTAAGTCTGCATGTTAATAAACGGCTGCTGTCTTGCACCTTACAGGTGACGTGAGACTTGCATAAATCTTTGTAAATCAATTTGTGACATTTTCATGTGGGTCGGACTTGTTGTGCCTACGTAAGTCTTGTCACTGTCGTTACTTTTTCTGAATTATGTTTTGACACTAAGTCACAATTGCAAGTGAAATGCTGCCTCAGCCCTAATATTGTCATGAGCTCTGGAACGTTGTACCCCCACTGAGGTTAATGGGGTTCCATGCAGGCTCAGGGATCTGCTCAGATGGAGTTTATTGCAGGTTTGGGACCTTGATTGCTAGGAAGAGAGAGAGAGCAGGAGAGACACCCACAATTTCTTAGCAAATTAGCTATAAATAGTGTCATCTGTGTGGCACAGAATGGAACGCACTGGAAACAGCTCTTTAAATTGATACGTTGTGCTATGATGATATACGCAAAAAAGAACTGTAGAACTGCAGAAACACATTTTTAATGTGTGGATATTATGAATGAGCTTTTAATCACTACAGAAACGTAACCCTAAAACTCACAACTATAATTGCTGATGTGCTCTTTTGGTTTATGATATATTGTACTGTGTCTGCTGCAGTTCTTAAATATAGATATACAATAGGGGACTGATTCTTTACTGTCTTGTGTAGTTACACCTGTGCAAAGAGGTATAAGATGCTACCAATCTGATCTGGTAGCGTTTTGCACCAACTCTACTCAAGTATGTATGTGTATATGCATGCGCAAGGAAAGAATCTGTCTCAGATTTATGCATAAACTGATACCATGGCACAAGTATTTTCATCGTATTCATTGATGTTGAAAATATAAATTTGCGTGTGGTAGCTGCTGGCCTCTCCTCAGTTTACACTTGTTAAAACATTTGCAGAACAGCTTTGAAGTTTTTGAGTTTACCACTCTGTGAGTCATAAACTAACAAATTATTTAAAGCCAAGCTGTTACAAATATGCTAAGAATAGGCTTTCTGTGGAACGTGGAATGTTTCATGGAATGTTATGTGATTAGATAATCTGTTTTATCACAAAATTAAACCAGCCTCCCATTGACTTTTGACTTCGCTCATATGGATGATGTTCTGGTTCTAGTATTATTATGGAGATTCATATCTTCATAGTGACTGATTTAGCAAGAGAAATAGAATCATTAAGTGAAAAATAACTCCAGCTGTATGGTATGCAGTTCAGATCAATTGCTTTTCTATTATGTATGTAAAATAGAACTTGGCCCTGGTTACACTGGCACTTTATAGCATTATAAAGCCGTCAGGAGTGCTATAACTCACTACCCGTCCACACTGGCAAGGCACGTATAGCGCTGTAACCTCAGAGTTATAGCACTCCTGGTAATCCACCTCCGCACGGGGAATAAGGGCTGTAGCGCAACTGCTGTAGTGCTACAGCGAGAATGTGGACACCCACTGCGCATTAATTGGCCTCCAGCCTGTCCCATAATTCCCGTTCGAGCCACTCTGGTCATCACTTGCAAACTCTTTTGTCCTGTCCTCAGGTGACCACACGTCAGACCCGCCCTTTAAAGTTCCAGGGAAATTTGAAAATCCCCTTCCTGTTTGCTCCAGCCAAGCGTGGTGTGCTCTCAGGGAATCCTTGCAGGTGATCATTCTGCTTGATCATGACTCCACGTGCCATGCCTCCTCGCAATAGGCGTTCCCCAGCGTGAAGCAATAGCGAGGTGCTGGACCTCATCAGTTGTTGGGGGGAGGAGGCTGTTCAGTCTCAGTTGCGGTCTAACCGCAGGAATTGATACCTATGGGCAGATATCACGGGCCTTGGCGGAAAGAGGCCGTGAGTGGGACACTCTGCAGTGCCGTGTTAAGGTAAAGGAGCTTAGGAATGTGTATTGCAAAGCCCGCGAGGCAAATGGCCGCTCCAGGGCAGCCCCGGTGACTTGCAGATTTTATAAGGAGCTGCACGTGATACTTGGTGGTGATCCTACATGCTCTCCATCGACCACCACGGACACTTCCCAGCCCACCAGTGAAGCGGGGGGTGAAGAGGAGGACGAAGAGGAGGAGGATGAAGAGGAGGAGGAGGAGATGGCAGTGACCCAGGGCACGGAGGAGTCCCAGGACGCATACAGCCAGGAGCTCTTCTCAAGCCAGGAGGAGGGCAGCCAGCCGCAGCGTCCGGCGGTTGCAGGGGGCAGCAGATTGCGGAGGTAAAGCTGCTTTTCTATTGGGAAGGCAGGCAGCTTGGGGTGGAAAGGGATGCTTGCATGCTTGCCTACATGTGGAATAGTGCATTGATGTAGTCTGTCACATCGCAGTAATCGTCATCAGTAATCTCTTCAAAGGTCTCAATAAGAGCACTTGCAATGCGCCTGTGCAGGTTTCTTGGGAGAGCCAGCGTGGCCCCCATCCCGGTCACGGTCACTAGTCCTTGCCACTGTGCTACAATGGGTGTGGGGAGGATTGCTGCACAGAGGCAAGCTGCATATGGCCCTGGGCGGAAGCCGCATCTCATTAGAATGCCCTCACTTTCTTCCTTGGTCACCCGCAGCAGCGAGATATCTTCCGGGACGAACACCTACGGAGAATGTTGGGGCAGTGTTCAGAGTAGGGCTCCCGCCACTTCCCTGCACTCCCCCGCAGCCATAGCACAGCACGGCAGGGAAACAGTCATTTCCCCTGCGTCTGGAGAGGACTCACCATGGCAGGGGCTCCGTTGTTGTCTGTGTGCTCTCTGTGGGACAGGCAAACGGGGAATGCGGGGGAATCATCGGCATGTCTGCTGTTTAAAAGGGAACCACTGTTACATGTTTCATTTTCTCTGTAGGATTGACCTTGAGCCCTGTGCCATCGCTGTTATCAACAGCTGACAGGCTGAGGTGACTGAGGAAGAGGCCACGAAAGAGCAAAGAGGGTCTAGTACAGCAAGTAATGCAACAGGCTGTAATGGAGAATCGAATTGCATAGAGGTGGAGGGAGAACGAGAGCAAATTGAGGGAGAAGGCACGGCAGGAGAACGCGATTCACCGGCGGGAAACCACCGATAAGCTGTTCTCATTACTGCAGCTTCAGTTAGAGACTATGCAGCGGATTGTCGCCATTCAGGAGGAGAAGCACCACACTCTCCGCCCCCTTTATCATTTGCCTCAAAACCCTTCCCCTTCTGGCCCTTTGTCCCCTCCGGCTATCAATATCATCAGCTATGGTTATTACCACCCACAGCTGCCTCCAACCCCCTGTCTTCACCGACCAACCCCCAAACCTTATCCACTGCACTCAATCCCTAATAACATGCCTCATTGTCCTCTGCAAATGGGGTTCGGAGGACATGGCAACTCTGAGGGCACTGTATAGTCTGAGATCCGGACATATTCCAATCTCTGACTGACCCCATCCAACCCCAGTTGCACCTCCCCCTGCTTTCCCCACACATGCATCATAACCTTTTCTTTCAGCAACCGAAGTAGCTGTTAAATAAATTAATTGTCTTTTTAATAAATGGGTTTCTTTATTTTAGTGTACATAGATTATTAATGGCTACAGAAAAGCAAATGCCTTTTCGTATTAAAACATTGCACCTTCCCTCCCTCTGCACTTCCCATTAGAACTGACTTTCAGCCTCAAAATGCTCCCTCAAGGCATCCCTGATCCTAACAGCCTCGCGCTGGGCCCCTCTAAGAGCCCCGCTCTCTGGCTGTGCATATGTGGTGTCCAGGTGTTGAACCTCCAAGGACCATGCCTGAGTGAAGCCTTTGCCCTTCTGCTCACAAAGATTGTGTAGGGCACAGCATGTGGAAATAACCGCGGAGATACTTCCCTCAGCCAAGTGTAGCTTCCCATAAAGACAGCGCCAGCGTGCTTTGAGACGCCCAAAAGCACACTCCACAGTCATTCGACACCAGCTAAGCCTGTAGTTGAACCTTTCCTGGCTGCTGTCCAGGCTCCCTGTGTAGGGTTTCATGAGCCAGGGCATTAAAGGTTAAGCGGGGTCACCAAGAATCACGATGGGCATTTTGACTTCCCCCACGGGGATACGCTGGTCTGGGAAAAAAGTCCCGGCTTGCAGCTTCATTAACAGGCCGATGTTGCGGAAGATGTGTGCGTCATGCACCTTTCCAGATCAGCCTGCGTTAATGTCAGTAAAATGCCCACGGTGATCCACAAGTGCCTGGAGAACCATGGAGAAGTACCCCTTTCAGTTAATGTACTCGTCTGCTAGGTGGTCCAGCGCCAGAATAGGTATATGGGTCCCATCTATTGCCCCTTCACAGTTAGGGAAACCCATTTCTTCAGAGCCAGCCACGATGTTATGCACGTTACCAAGAGTCACGATTTTTCGTAGCAGGATGCGATTAATGGCCCTGCACACTTGCATCAGCACAATTCCAATGGTCGACTTTCCCACCCCAAAGTGGTTGGCCACCGATCGGTAGCTGTCTGGGATGGCCAGCTTCCAGATCGCAACAGCCACCCGCTTCTCCACCTGGAGGGCAGCTCTCAATCTGGTGTCCTTGCGCTGTAGGGCGGGGGCGAGTTGAGCACACAGTCCCATGAAAGTGGCTTTTCTCATGCAAAAGTTTTGCAGCCACTGCTCGTCATCCCAGACTTGCATGACGATGCGATCCCACCAGTCAGTGCTCGTTTCCCGTGCCCAGAAGCGGCGTTTCACGGCTGTGAGCATGTCCGTTAATGAGACAAGAAGCTTTGTTTCAAATGCGTTCACTGCTTCGATCTCGTCTTCGGACCCAACACTGTCGCCTTGCATGTCGAGGATTAACTCCACTGCACACTGAGATGTGCTGGCGACAGTTGTCAGCATGTTCCTTAGCAGATGGGGATTCATTGCGGCACACGAAAATGGACGACGGAGCGTGCCTTGCTGAAATCATTGAAAGATGGCGCCTGAGGTGGACGGAAACACAGGGATTGCTGGGAAGCATCATGGATAGTTGCAACATGATGCAGAATGCCCTGCAAGCGACGCCCCCCTACCCCAAGGCATTGCGCCAGATCGGGAAGAGGTGCTCTGTGGGATACCTGCCCTAATGCGCTGCTCTTAATGCCGCCTGAAGTGCCACAAATGTGGCCATGCTATACCGCTGGCGCGTCTCAGTGTGGACACGCAATAGCGCTATACCTATTGCTGTATACGGGGACTGCTATAACCAAAAGCGCTATAATCCTGTAAGTGTAACCATGCCCCTTGACTCTGTAGCTGTGTTTTTACTGGAAAGTTCAAACGTATTTTCTGCAAAAATAGACTTAAAAGACAAATGCTCTATAACCCAGAGTTGAATTTTCACTTGTCTCAGACTGGGGTGCTTGCTTTGTGTGTTCAGAATTTTTCTGCCAAAGTCCTTAAATTTTCCGACACATCTGAATACAACTGATTCAGAATAGCTGTATGATTTAAAGAAATGTGTGCCTGCTGTCCTGACAGTACATATTATGTGCAGTTGTGTAATACTGTATATTGGGGTTTGATTATTTCTGCGTCCTTTTAATGCAGATTCCATCTATGATCATGATATGGTGCCTGCTACATCTGCCACTGATTGCAGGAAAGCCACATATGTCATTTAAATAATTAGATCAGACTCTGTGTTGTTCCATGTAGGCAGAACTTGGAGCTATGAACTGTGTAGAGTCCTCCCTTCCCAGGAGGAATTGTCAGGAAATTCCTCCTGGTACCAACTGGTATGCAGAGCACATACATTCACTGCCACCGTTCTTCAGATGATATAGCATACTCCCTCAGCACAACTGGCCAACTCATCTGGGTGAATTGTGGAAAAGGCAGTGACATGTCCAAACTGTTCCTTTTGGAGTTTTTGGTCCCCAGAAGAAGCATGGAAGGAAAAATCTCTGCTCCAGGGAGATCAGGAGGCCTATCTGCTCTACTGAGAGATACAGAAAAGGAACTCCTGACCGCTCCAGCCCCAATTGTACATTCACAGAGCAGACTTGCGCAATCTGGCCCATCAGTATTCTCTACATGTGGCCCAACCTGTTGGAGGAAACTGGAGTGCTTCCTCAAGATGTTTTTATGTTGCATGAAATCTCATCAGGGACTGCTTTTAAAGATAAATGGTGAAATCCTGTCCCATTGGAGTGGATGGGAATTTTTCTATTGGCTTCAGTGGGGCCAGGATTTCACTAAGCTCCTTAAGTCCATAGAAATGTCCAATATCTCATAAATTGCTGTTATGGGTTGTTCATGATTTGTGGTACTATAACTCATGTTAAGAACAAAACTCTGAAGTGAAATTCAACTTTATTTGCTGAAGTTTTACAGTCCGCAGCAGCATCTTTGCTGATCAAGTTCACTTTGCTGATGTGCTTCCAGGTAGTTTCACAACAAGAAATGTGCAGTGAACTGAAATACTTGTGACTGACTGAAAATTCATGTTAACTTCATTTTTTGGGTTGTTTATTCAGTAAACTTCTAAAAATGCACTTTTGCAAACAGTGCAATGTTGCCGTGTTTGCTATTAAAACAACAAATAAAAAAATCCTCTACATTTTCCTCTGGTGTATATGGAAATGAGACACTTGATCATATGATCAGAAGAAATTCACATATGTGAAAACTGTGCAACTCCCTTTTATTTTTATGGGATGAGCAAAATGTATGGAAAGGACAGGTGTATCTCTGAAGCAATAGAAAGTTTAGGAATAATATCTTTCCTTGAAAGTGAATGTGGTGATTTTCTTTTTTTTTAAGGAGAAAGGAGAGTAGTAGTAAGAGACACCTTTACCAGAAATGTCAGTTTGTTTTTTTTTAACATTGATAATTTAAATGCACAATGTATCTATCAGAGAAGGAGGTTATGAGGATAAAACTAAAGCTGCCCAGAGTGTATTAGGGAGAATTTCTCAGACTATGGTTCGTGGAGTACTTGGTGATGGTTTACAGAGAGGTGGCTGGTCATATGGTCCTGATTCTTCTTTCAAGCCACTAAGTCATATAAAAGACAGATAAATACACATTTACTACTTTCCTGATATTATTTTTCTATGTAAGCAGATGTTGTAGTTGCCTTAATGACATGATATGTGGGAAAGGGGGTGATCTGTGGTGCTATCTTTGGCTCATGCTATGAAATATTTGAGAAGTCTCGTAGTTATGGATGAAAATGTCATGAGCTCTGCCTAGACTAGTTCAAAGTTTAGAGATCCTGAAACAAGGGCTGTCTTTGGCTACAGTCTTTCTGCCGCAGGGAGATGTGTGAGGAAATCATATATTGCACGAGCCTTCTCTCTCTCTCACACTGATATGAATAGGGTTACCATATTACAGCCATCAAAAAAGAGGACATGAGGAGGGGGCACCCTAGCCCCACCCCATCCACTCCCTCCCACTTCCCACCCCCTTAGAACTTCCAAACCCCTCTTGCCCCCTGACTGCCCCCTCCTTGGATCCCTGCCCCTAACTGCCCCCCCAGGACCTCATCCCCTATCTAAGCCTCCCTGCTCTTTTTCCTCTGACTGCCCCCTCCTGGGACCCCTGCCCCTAACTGCCCCCCAGGAGCCCGTATGAATCTCTAGTTTTTTTGTACCTCTTGATATTCGGTCTGTTTTCATTAACTTTTTTTTCATATTTACATTGTTTCTATTTATGTTCTCTTATCTAAGTTGGACCAAGAATAGGAAACTGCCATGGATTATCCATGCCATCAGGAAGAATTTTAAACGCTATAATTATTTTTCTTTTATCAAAGCCCATTACTTGTGTTGCTGGATGCTGCAGCTAAAAAATTATCCAAATCCCTCTTTGTTTCTTCCATTCCTGCAGTGATTATTAGCCGTTTTAAAAAATCTGACAAGAAACCTAAATATCTATATTATATGGTTGTTTAAAATGTGTTGAGTATGCCATCAGCAAAGGAAGAAATATCCCAGCTAATGAATGAAGTATGAAAGACAGACATTTATCCACTGCAATCAGCTGCTGTCAGTGTGGAATGTGTAACACAGATTGAACAATGAATAGACTGGAGAAAGAGGGAATGATTTTGGAAGGAGAGGGAGGGCTGTTCTTTAGAAGACAGAATTATTACAGGCAAACTATCCCTTTTTATGTGCAGCTTCAGTTAATCAAATGCTTTGCAGCATCTGCTGATTTTAACAACTTGGGTGGTCAGTGATGGATAGTTGGCTCATTTCACTGTGATTTTCCTACCCTGCCTGCTGTCTGCTTTGCTGTGTACTGAACTCAGTTTCTGGATTTTCTTGGCAATACCATATGATTTTGGTGGCATTCAGTGATGTCTACCAGTAATGTGCTACCTAGCTCTTCCTAGTTTTTCAGAAGCCTTTGTACAAAAGTTATTAGTTGCAGTTCTAGAGATGTGCACCTGCAAATCTCTTCCTTTTCAATAAAAGGTATTATTCCTAATCTTTCTGTCCTCTCCATATCATTCGTTAAGAATCCCACCTTTTTTTTTTAAATTATTTGTAAGGGTAACAAATAAGGGCTTTTGTTAGTGAAATGGCTAGATGCCATATGATAGGTATAATATAACACCTAGATACAGTCAAATAGATTATTAATGTCAGCAAGGAATGAAAGTGTATGATTAAGTGCATCATCCAACTTTCACAAGTATCTCCTGCTTTGCAAGTTAATTAGAAAGTCTTAATTACTTTTAAAGAAATACTCTTCTGTAATGAGGAATTATTTATACCTCAAGGGCTTCTTTTCGCAGTTTCAAATAAGATTTTATTAATCTAAAATTTGTAGCTCTTCAATTGACTTATATTTGTTTGTCTTTTTTCTTTTATTCCTTTGGCAAAGTTCCTAGGAAATCACAAGAGTCATACTGTTCAGGATTTTAAAGTCCCGTCATTTATCTTTGTGGATACAAGTAATGAACAATGTTCCCTAACCATTAGTTCAAGCCTCTTGAAAAAAGGCTTCTGTACAAAGGGCATGAAAGATAACCTAACCACAGCAAGAGCCTTGGTGTACGTGAGCTCTGCTTAACATCTTTTCTCCCACACCCTTCTTCCTCATTCAGACTTCCTAATTCTCACTCTGAGGAGTAGTTAATCAGACTAGCTAATTTCAGGATTCTAACTAAAAATGGTTTGTTTCAGCTCTTTGATATTTTTCTAGATAGAAAACAGCTCTTGCAGATAAATGGTAGATGCCTCCTATTTGTGCTCCTTGTAATGGAAGACTGTTGGTTTCAGTCAATGTTTTTTAAGAGGTATAGAGTAGTAAGCAAACAGGGAGTGGTGAACAATGGTTGGAGATATACTCTTCTGAATCTGTCTGCTATGGAACCATCATACTTTGACTTGGCCAGTCCTGAGGCATTTGAATAGATTCACAGAGATCCAAGTCTTTGATAAAGGAGCTGTTTACAGAAGCTGTTGCTTTGACAAAGATCTTCTGAGATGAAACGTGAATGCCCCGGATTAGAAAAACCCATTGCCTTGGATTGAGTTGATCTTCACCTTTCAGATGGAATGTTATTGAAGTCGTGTAACAAAAAAGAATCTTGCACACTCTCCCTCCCACCCCACCCCCAGCTGCTCTGCATTGCCAGGTCAGTTAACAGAAGCAGACAACATAAACCACGTTTTCTGGTGGTTACCCACAATACATAACGATTCAGCTATAATGAATAATGATAACAATATTTTGATAATGAGCAAAAAAGTCTTACCCTCTTACAGACCTCCGAATTCTCACTATGTACAATTTTTAAAATTACAACAGTTTGTATTTTTATGTTAGTAGAACCCAAGTAGTTATAAGACTCTGAATGTAATCATCTTTTAAGGCTAATTTTAATTAATTAGAATTTGAAAACTAATTAAGAGATTTGCTTGAAAATAATTTAGTTTTTTAAAAAAAACAATCAAGAAGAGATGGAACATGACAGATTTCAAAATGTTTTATGTAACTTTCAACAAGAAGCAATTTATAGCAACCTTAGATTTATGTAACTTCTAACTCTGATTTTTAGTGGAATAATTTAGAGAAGCTGTAGAGCTTTCACTATAATTTTAAGGACGATGTAATCAGTCTATCTAATCTATTTTAAGCATTTCTAAGGATACATCACTGTAGTTCCTAAGTGCTAAATCTGAATACAACTGACAGCTTGCCATAAACTTGTATTATGCAGAATATAAAAAAGGAAAATGCGTGTGTGTTTTTAAAGACAGTCTGTTTACTTCAGTCCTGGGTACCACTGTGCCATTAGCAACGCCTGTATTAAGGAATCTGCATTGATTGTGAATCTCACTTTTTTTGGTCTGGGGCAAACTCTACTTGTCCCAGAAAAGTGATTCTTTTGGTTTCTGGAGGCCAGCTACTTGTTGTAGTCATAAAATACTCAGGAGTGTCTGAAACATCAAACAAGGGTGATTTCATATCATCTTAGTTGAAAAGTGATATGCATACATCCAAATGCAGTGGCCTGGATTTGGAACATAATGAACAATATGAAATTTTCAAATGAAGAATAAAATATACCTAGGAGAAACCTGTAGTATGGCCTAGTACCTTTTGTATGCATATAGCTGGAGGTAGTTGAACAATCTTGAATAATTTATTCAATGAATTTTATGATATTATTCAAATAAATTATTCAGATATTTTGCTCGTTATTTGCTCGGCTTATAGAGATTGGTGAATAATTCATGAACATTTTCATTGAATGGTTTAATCAGGGAGCCTTCTCAATACATATTTTCATTATTTGTTCTGTTCTACCTATAGCAGTAGCTGCCCAAATCCTGCTCTTAGATGTGCAATAAATATACACTACTGTGCAATTGTAGGAATTTTGCTATATGCTGTATGGTAGGCTATACTGGCTGTCTGGATATAGGTAGAGGCAGTTAGAAGGCTCTGGAGCTCCAGGCCAGGAAGGCAAGGGCTAACAGCTGGAACATGAAACACCTGAACCCTGTGGGTCTTTCAGGAAGCCAGCTGCAGCACATAAGAGGAAGTGCGAGCTAAGAGCACTGGACTGGGAGTGGCTAAAAGAACAGCAGCTGGTCTGTGTCTCCAGGAGTCAATTCTCCTAGTGTCACTGTAAGCCTCTTTTGTTTAGAGTGCATATGTTTTCAGCCTGTTTTTTCCCCCATGACATGACCGAAAGTATGAATAGTTATGACCTATGGTAATGAGTAGACCTGAGTGGACACATCATAGCAAATATTATACTTGCGAGTTCGGCGTCACATTCGAGTAAGTGACAAGCAGAAAGAATTTGTTGTTCAGATTTTACTGAAGAGGTTATTTTGGGCCAGATGGTGCACTGGTCCTACACTGCCTCACAAGGGAACAGGAGGAAGTAGGCACTTTGCCCTCAGCGGCCCCCTCTTTGCCCAGTTTGCATTAGGCTTCCTAGATTGATGCTCTTTGAAGTATTGAGCCTGTGCCAGAGATGTGCCTCTCCTCCTGCCAGAAGCAAGTGGCCAGGAGGGCCAGGGAGTAGATGCCATATAAACATACCGATAGTAACGTTCCATTTAGTGATGTGTCATTGTCTGCCATTACTGCAGCCTTGGACATAGTGCAGTTGTGGGTATACATCCTCATTGCAAAACCTGCAGTCAGACCCTTTCTGATTCATGTAACTGCTTTTTGGCTAGGGCCATGGTGAGAGGTTTTGAGAAAACCTTTCCCCTTTTGTGTTAATAAGTAGTGCCCCGCATAATCTTCATTAGCTGCCTTCACTGATGTAGTATTGCTAAACTCAGGGCTTGGTTACACTGGCACTTTATAGCGCTATAAAGCCCCCACGAGCGCTATAACCTCCTCCCCGTCCACACTGGCAAGGCACGTAGAGCGCTATAACCACGGAGTTAGAGCGCTATAACCACGGAGTTATAGCGCTCCTCGTAATCCACCTCCGCATGGGGAATAAGGGCTGTAGCGCAGCTGCTGTAGCGCTACAGCAAGAATGTGGACACCCACTGCGCTACAAGTGATCTCTCGAGATGCTTAGAGCCATTTAAGGCAATTGACGTCTCTTTCCTTTGTTTTGAACTCCTCTGGAGGAATGCGGAAGTACCTCTTTAGAGTTTCTCTCTGGCAGATAAGCAATGCAAATGTTTAAGGAGGGAGCCTGTGTGAAAACAAAGCCCTCTGTGAACAGAGGCTCACTGACAGGCTTTCAGAAGAACGGAAAAACCACTGTCTCTCTCCCTCCACATACACACAACGCGTCCCCCTTCACCGCCCTCGTTTAAAAAGCACATTGCACCCAGCTGAATGCTGGGATACCTGCCCTAATGCGCTGCTCTTAATGCCGCATTAAGTGCCCTAAATGTGGCCATGCTATACCGCTGGCTCGTCTGAGTGTGGACATACAATAGTGCTATACATATTACTGTATAAGGGGACTGCTATAACCAATAGTGCTATAATCTTGTAAGTGTAACCATACCCTGAGTTAGTAAACATTATTTCAGCCTCTCCCCTTATAATTTTGACTTTAAACTGATGTGATTTTAAAAAAATAAATTCTGCGTCCTGTTTATTTGCCTCTTGGGTTTTGACCCCTCAGGATTCAAGTGCTCCAGCTTTTCTCCACAACCATGAGGGCTAGAAACATTTTCATTATTTTAAATGAAAGCTTAGATACTCCCCTAATGACATGATTGTAGATGGTGGAAGTTTCAGAAAATGTCATAAGACTCATGGTGAAATTGCAAGAGTTGGGAAGACTGCTGTTCCCTTAGTAAGATGTGATGGTAGCAAAAGAAGGAAATGTGACTGTTTGAACAGGCATGTTTAGGCCTAAACACAAGGGCCTAGTAATCAAATTATTACCAGAATAAAATTGTCTTCACCAACAAGACCTTCCTCTGGTCACAGGCCAGAATATTCTGCTGCAAAGCAATGTTAGATTTTTTTGGTTCTCTTTGAAAAGGGTAGGAGAGGTCTACCTTTTGAGTTCAGAAGATGTATACCTTATGCAGTCGGAAGGAGTGTCAGTTTGCTATTATCTGGAGCAGAGGGGTCATCTGAGGATGAAGGGGGATAGATAAGAATGCTGCCACATTGCTCAAAATAATGTACATCATGGAGGAATATTTACAGGAAAGTTTTACTCATATTGGGCAGGAAAGAGCAGCACAGTATTTTGAGCGAACACTGATGTCCAAGGACAAGGTGTGCATGCCATTCGGGAACAAAGTAGGAAGGATAGTTTGATGTTCAGTGCAGTGGACCGGGAACTTGAGAGTTCTGGATTTAATTTCCAGCTCTGACATAACTTTCTATGTGACCTCAGACAGGTCAGTGAATCTCTCTCTGTATATATCTCAGCTCCTCGCCTGTAGAATTGGTTTACTGTGAATACTCTCCTATTTTGCCAAGGTGTTGTGAAGAGACTGATTAATAATTGAGAGTGGTTCTGATACTATGATTATGGGAGCACAGGCTGAGTCCTTAAAGTGATCACAACTGGTAATGGAAGTGAGTATATCCCAGATGTGATGCTCATAACACCTTCATACTAGATAATCTAATGAAAATAATACAATTTATTTGGGAGTAAAAATTTAAAATGTATTTCATTATAGATCCTATATCATGTTTAAAAAGTAAAATAAAGTAATTCCAGTTGCACTGCAAGATCAACTGGTTGCATTTTTTTTAAAGAGCATTTTGAAATATTTGCCAATTTGGATCTGACTGTGGTTAGACTTCTTAGTGGTGATGAGAAAACTACCCATAGAGTTGACATTGTAAATACATTTATAAGATCTCAGAAAGGCAATCAAGCAAGAACAGTACCGGTTGATGCTTAAACTTGTGGATATAACAAGTAAATTGGCTGATGCCCATTTTCTCAGTCCTGAAGGCTAAATCTAGGTACTAGCAAGTAAAACAGGGCAGAGGAAGTTCAGTACTAACCAGGGTTAATACCGCAATAGGAAGATAAAGATCCACTTACTCTTTGGTATTCATTCAGCCCGTGATGTGGGGTTAAAAAAAAAAGAAGAAGAAGAATATGCTGAGTTTTGTGGAATCTCAGTCATTGTGGGTGATATATCGGTGTTTGGTGCTTTTGTAGAAGAATATGATGCCAATCTATGTACTGTACTCCAGAAATCTAGAGGAAAAGGAGTTAAATCTACACAAAATCATCACAGACTAACTGAGCTAAAATATTTTGGTAATTTTCTCTCAGTGGAGAGTATGAAACCTGATCCTAAAAAATACCAAAAGCGACAAAGATCCAGATTAACACGGCTACCCCTGTGATAAAAAATAGCAGCCATCTAGAGAATTACACTGAGCAAAAAAATATGTCCAGGACTTACCTTGTTGGGTTTATAGGTTACCTTGTCAAAATTTTATCACCAGGTTTTCTAAAAAGAGACTGAGTTTCAATGAGATGCTCATTAGTATTTGATTTTCGCCAAACTAAGGCAAATAGCTGTCAGTGCAGGCATGTTGACATACCATGATATAAATAAAGAAATAACAGTTCAGAAGGATGTGTTACAGGATCTGATTCAATGCCCAATAAAGTAAATGGGAAGTTTCCCAGTTGGCTTCAGTGGGCTTTGGATTGGGTTCAAGGTTAGGGTTTGAAACTGCACTACTTCCTCTGGATTCTCCTCTTGTTTATGCATCTATCCCTCTCACATCTATGGAAATAAATTGTGCACAGAAGGAGATGTTTGTGTGTATGCTTAGCTAGGAGTCCTTCCATCAAAATACATATGGGAGAAAAGTTGCAGTGGTGTGTGAGCAGAGCACTTCGGAGATGGGCATGAAAAATCTTGTTAAAGCCTCACCACAACTATAAAGAATGATGTCTGCAGAAACATGATGTTGCAGGTCAGAAATATGCCAGATGTTCTTAATTTGAGCAGGAGGAGTTGACAGTGCTTTTGACCACACGTAAAAACTACTTGCATGAGTATATGGGCAATTGACAGTTGTCATCTTACCTGAGCAGACCACGTGTTAAGCCTCCCTGAGGCACTGAATTGTGTTCAGTAGCAGTCAAGAACGCTCTCCTTAGTAGCAGAAAGGCTTCCACAAGAGCTATTTACCTGAGTAAGTGGATGCATTTCTCTACCTGGACAGCCTCCCATAATGTGTCCTTGGCTCAGATTAAAAGTTAAACAATCTTGGGCTACGAGATCTAGACATTAGCTCTATTTAGGTGCATCTCAGCATTTCACCCATAGATGGGTAGACTGTGTTCATTATCCTATTATGACCAGATTCCTGAAAGTTCTAGATAGATATCCCTCAGGGTCTTTCAGAGGGTTATGAAGTCTCCATTTCTGGGGCACTGAATTAAAGCGAGACAATGTTGGTAATAATCAAATAATCATGTGCGGGTAGCCTGAATAAAATGAGTTGATGGTTTCACTCCATAAGTTGTTGGAGAGCTATTCACATCAGAAAGTACATCTATCACAATTGGCTCCTTTCCCAGCATAGTGGGCAGGCATTGAACACTCAAAAATCAGCCTATCTTCTTGTTCGCAGCCGGTCACCTTTGAGGAACACTGGTGGGATGTTTTATGAAAGTTTGCACTCTTGCTGCCCATGATATACCTGTTTGATGGAAAAAAAATATCACTTTACTAATTCCTCTCCCCCCCACCCCCCCAAAGTGCTAAGCACTCCACAGGACCAGCTTTCAGAAGGCAACTGGAAATAAGAACAATTCCAGTTTAAGATCTTTGGGCTTGCCATTGTTTAGGATGATCTTATTCAGGCCTTCTTCACCCCCGATACCCTTGAAAGGGAAGTCTGCAATCTCTGATACACCAGTCTAGATCTACTGGGGCCTAAGCTTGTATGCTATAAATCACAGGAAGAGATACCAATAGAACTACACCAAAGATGATTACACTGTAGACTCTTCTTTCTCCTTTGATGTAAAGGCCAGTTCTCATCCTGCCTCTCCCAGAACTGATTGCAAAGCATGACCCTGCCACATTGTCACTTAAGCAAAGCTTTTTTCCAAAATAAGTTAAAAAGAAGCCAAGGAAAAGAGTGAACAAGGATTTTGCAGAGCCCTAGTGTCAGGACATTAGTTAGTATTTACTTCTTTTTGCTGCATACAAATGTTAAAGTGGGAAGGTATCAGTTTGACTAAACAGTCTGGATAAAGAAAACTGACTTAGTTTCAGCAGAATGAATAAAGGGGTAACATATCAACAGTGATACTGAAATAGGTTCTTCTGATCTTACTCATATTATCAAAATAATTATTTTAAAAAATTTTCATAGTATTTTTATTTGCTGTGCTCAACATAAGCCATTTAAAGAGAATTAAATTGTAAGGTGCATTGGCGATATTTGGCCATTTGTCTCATCTATAATTACGGTATTATTTAATTTGTCCTTATTGAGATTGCTTTGTAATCCGTTATAGCCACTAAACACAGAAAAACAAAATAAACATCTGGTGAAGCGTTAAGCACTGAGATCATGTAACCCATTATGTATTAGTAAATTATAAGTAATGAAAAAAACCTCCAGCCATTGGTCCTACTATAGGATTACCTCAGTGAAAGACATTTAATAAACTAATGAAGATCTAATTTGTGCAGTTTTTCTTTGTGGAGCACCTTTCTTGTACTTAATATTTAAATCACCCACATTTACTCCTTCTGTATTAATGAAACACAAGGTAGCAAAGTAGTTGGAATTGGAGTTGGAGGGAATATAATGATAACACTAATTGAAAACCATATTAACAACTCTGTTTGTACTGCAGTTCAGCACAGTGATACAACAGCCTCTTGAACATTTTTTTTTCTTTTTACTCATTTATTCCAAACAAATACCCTGTTAGCCTGACTTTTGAAAGCAGCCCAGACTCTCTACCAATGAATTCTATCAGAGCTAGTCAGATAGTGTAAAGCCCTATTCACAAACAATTAAATGAATTTGAAACTTGGTTGTGATTTAGCCCATTTATAACACTTGATGGCCAGAAAGCCAATTTCATTTCTGTGCAGAATTTTGAAGGGACCCCAGACTGGGAAGAAAAGCCAAAACCCTGAAATCTTTCTCAGAAATGAAATTCTGCAATATTTTGCTTTAGAAATGTTCCCTCAGCAGGAATGTTTTGGTTTTCTGAAACATCGTCCCTGGGAGTCGCAGCTCCACAGTAGCCCACCAGGCAAACTGCCGAGGAACCAGGGAGCTTGGGGAATCCAGCACCTGAACTACTTGACTGGAAGGCTGCTGATCAACCAGCAAAGCAAGTGGGTAGATAAACTGTCAGGAAACCAGGCAGGTTTCTGCCAGCAACCTGCATGCTTTACTTCAAACGATTCATCAAAATTCCCACAGAAATGTTTCTCTTTCTTCAAATCAACATTTTCTGTCCAATTCTATTCCTGA
The DNA here is from genome assembly GCA_007922305.1 of Dermatemys mawii. Lineage (NCBI taxonomy): Eukaryota > Metazoa > Chordata > Testudines > Dermatemydidae > Dermatemys > Dermatemys mawii. The sequence continues at coordinate 50,083,692 of ML677334.1, forward strand.
ATCTTCATAGTACCTCGGTTTAACTGGCAAACATTTGTTCCAGTAGTAAATTTTTGGGCCATATCCAAAATATTGCTCATCCAGGTATGTAGCAGATCAATGACTCACCGGCACGGTGCCTCCTCCTGGTCGTCCGGGAAGTAGCTCTTTAAGCACTAGAAGCCCTTCCTGCTGGCCGGTGTCTCGCCTGCCTCAGGCCCCTTGTGTCCCTCCTGAACTCTGGTGCCCTTTACCCTTGGGTTCTGCCCCACAGCAGTCCCCACACTCTGGGTCTGCCCTCCCAGAGGATCCCCCAACCCTCTATACCCACCTTGCCTAAATGGCTACTGCCAGTCATCATCTAGCCCTCCTGTTCACTGGGGCAAACTGCAGTTTGTAATGGCCAGTCATCATTGGCAAGGGGATAGGACCAGCTGCCTCTGCCTATTCCCAGGCTACACTCCTGCAGCCTCAGTACTTCTTTTAGGCCTTTACCAAGGCCTCAGCCTGGGGAGTTGCCAGCTGAAGCTCCCCAGCTCCTCTTGATCTCCCCCAGCACTGTTTACGCTTCAGATACCCTGCTCCCAGGCAGTTAGGCCCTTCCCACTCCACAACTAGAGTGAGACTCTTTCCAAAGCTAGAGAGAGACTGTTTGCATTCTGGCCTGGCAGCTATTTTATAGGACCCAGCCTGGCCCTGATTGGCTGCCTCCCAACCTCTTCTTATTGGCTCTCAGCCCCAGCCCTGTCCAAGGGCTGGCCTTTAATCCTTTCAGGGCTGGAGCAGGGTGAACGTCCTACTACAAGATAAAAAAAAAATTGTTTCATGATACAACTAAGTTTGTTTCAGAGAAAATATGGTTTAAAACTTTGTCATCTAATCAAGGAACAGAAACAGCACTAAATGATTTATGTGACCAATCAGAAAGCTCGAGTAATAAGTTCCTTGCAAATGTTGAATCACTGACTGCATACTCATTGTAAATATTTTATGACCAGTCCAGAATTCTAATATATTTGTAAAATGTATTCTGACAATTTCAGACAACAAGTAAATTTGTAGAAATCATGATTTGTGGACAATTTGTACTCAGAAAAAATAGGGGGAAACTTAGAATGCCATACTGAACCCATGAATGGCAATGGTAGGAATCCCATTGACTTCAAAGAAGTCAGGATTTCAGCCGTGGTGAATCATTGTACTCAGTAAATAGTAAGACCAGCTCAAGCCAGTATCTCATTTAACAAAATATTTTTTTCTGCTGTAGTACTGGTCAAAAAAGTTAGAAAATTAGAAATTTCTACCAAAATTTTTATTTTGAAAAATTTGTGAAACATCTATGGAAAAATTTCTGTTAGCTGGTGAGGAACATAAGAGTGTATGACCTGGTTGAGAAGTGGGGGAACTTGAAAGGTGTAGTTGGGATAACCTTTGGTATGGTAAGGGGAGGCCAGGTTGAAGGGGATTGAAATTCAGTGAGGGACAGAAAAGGGTGGTGGGGAGGTTATATGCTTATTTTGAGGGGGAGAAGGGAAGCATGTTGGAAGTTACAGCAGAGGAGCTATTGTAGGAGGGGAAAGAGCCCCAAACTGCTTGATTGGTTGATTTTATTTGGGAAATCAAAAAAGGCTTTGGAGGAGTGTGAGAAGCCAGAAATATTTTATATCCAATTGGCAGCTTCATCGCTTACTTTTGGCACCAGCTACTACTTGTTTGCACCTGTACACCAAGGCCATGTCTACACTCCAGGAGTTACTATGGCACAGTTCTGGCATTATAGCTATGCCACTGTAGCTCCATAGTGTAAACGCTTCCTACAGTGACAGAAGGGATTTTTCCATTGTTGTAGCAACTCCATCTTCCTGAGCTACAGTGACTAGGTTGGCTGAAACATTCTTCTGTTGACCTCGCTGAGCCTACAGCGGGGGCTAGATCTGCATAGCAACAGCACTCCATGGTGTGATAAACTTATACTCCATAGCAGTGTAGCTATGTCAATGTAATGTTTAACTGTAGACCCATCCATCAACCAGATGAGATTCATCAAAAAAAATTTTAAGGCTTGAAGAAACTGCATAACACAAGACATAAGACTTTCCTGAATTAATTCCTGCTTCAAGTCCAATAGCTGTGGTTGAACTAGAGCTAAGGTGGCTACTCTCACATTCCCAGAATACCAAACATTCTGGTATTTCTGGAAATGGTATGGCCTGCCCTTGCTAGTGTGTTTCCCCTCCCCTGAGCATGACCTTGTATGCATGCTGTGTGCAAGGTCACAGTGCATGCTGATTGACGCTGCATGGAGAGGCACGGTTTTGAAGAGCATGCCACACCTCCTCAGCTGGCATGACTTTATGCACACAGAGTCATTCTAGCAGACAGAGCAATGCATGTTTCATTATGGCACCCACCCATCTAACAGACAAGACCATGTCTGGTTGTTTCTCAGTTCTGGATGAGGGATGAGCATTAGAAAAGCCGGACTATCCAGTTTAAACCAGACTACGGTGATGTTCAGAAAAATATCCAATCTTGATTTAAAATGTCTAGTGATGGAAAATCCAGCACAATCCTTGGTTAATTGTTCCAATGGTTAATTATCCTCACTGTTAAGAAATTGCACTTTTATTTCTAGTTTGAATGTGTTTAGCCTCAATTTTCAGCCATCGGACCTTGTTATCTTTGTCTGCTCCCACTAACAGACCGTTATCTAGTGTTTGCTCCCTGGACAGGGAGTTGCAGACTGTGATCAAGACACCTCTTCACCTTCTCTTTGTTAAGATAAATAGATTGAACTCCTGCAGTCTTGGATTGTAAGGCACACTTTCCAATCTTCAGTCATTCCTGTGGTTCTTCTCTCAACCCTGCCCAATTTTTTAACATCCTTCTTGAAGGCTGGCAAATGGGAACCAGGACAGTCTACCTTGCTGCTCCTCCACTGTTGGCAAGTCTACCCCAGACCATGGTCTTGATCCAGCAAAATACTTAAACATACGTAAAACGTGAAGCATCTGCGCAGGGGTTCTGGAACAATTTGTATGGTGGGGGTGCTGATGTATTGTATTTGTATTGATGTATGTATTGTATTTATTGATGTAATTATTGATGTATTGGAGTGGGTTCAGAGAAGAGCTGCATGTATAATTTAATAATTAGAAAATATACTTCATAGTGATAGATACCAGGAGCTCAGTCTATTTAGCTTAACCAGGAGAAGGTGAAGGAATGACTGGATCAAAGTCTAAAAGTAGCTATACACAACAGGTATATTTAATAATTGGCACTTCACTCAGATATAACAAGATTTGATGGCTGGAAGTTGAAGCATGATAAATTCAGACTAGAAATAAAGAGTACATTTCTAACAGTGAGGGGTAATGAATCATTAGGACTATTTACTAAGGGTTGTGGTGGATTCTCAATCACTGGCAATTTTTAACGATATCCTCTAGTTCAAAAGGAATTATTTTGTGGAAATTACATGGCATGTTACACAGGAGGTCAGACTTGATGATCACAGTGGTTCCTTAAGACATTGAAGTCTAGGAATCTGTTAATCTATGAATCTACAATAAACAGATGGCATACAAATAAAATGTTAAGTACAAAACTTTGGGGGGCGGGGTTTGTTTAATTTCTCTAAACTGTTTTTATCCTCCTTATCCTGGGTGTGAGTATTCCAGGCAATCTGCACTACCACTGCTGATCCATACAGTCCTTTTTTCAGGCTGCCCACATCAATCTGACTTAAGCACTTTGCAGGATTGAGTCCTTTGTGCCTACTTCACCCACATGCTAGCCTTTGAGCAACAGTGTTCCCTATTGTCAGCATTCATTGAGAATTCTTTGAAATTTGAAAATTACTCTGTGGCTAGACACAGTGGGAATGTACCTTTACCTGTGCTAGTTCTCTGTTAGAAAGAAAGTTAAAATTATATGATGTCTGTTATATATTCATGTCCTTATTGGATTTGCTATTAGCCTTTATAACTGGACTCTTCCAGTAGCTTGCTGACTGAGAGATTTGAAAAGACTACAATGAAGTAAGATTTAATTTTAGAGTTCAAATCCTTTCTATCAATGTGATGATGAAAATGTTCAATATCTAGTAAAAGACTTCTTTCTAGTCAGAATTTTTGCAGTTATTGTAGCTGTCCAACTTTCTCAACTCGGTCTTTTTAATTTCTGTTTCAGAAATGATTGCTGAACTACCAACTATATTTTTGCAGAAGCTTCTGTGGTTGACTCCATTCCAATAACAGTAAAATATTGTAGAAGAAAGGGAGAGTGGTTATAACATAATCCAGACATTTACTAACTCTGATGCTGTTATTGCAAAAATGGTTATACAAAGGACTGGGAACAAAACTGATTTATACTGAAAATAAAATAACCATTTTACAATAATGTGAAGATTCTTGAGTGGAGATAGGCAAAACCCTGGATTCAAATACCTACAAACTTTAGGATCTTTGAAATCTAGATCTTAAACATTGCAGCTTAATCCATCTTTATTTCTGAGTGGCTAAAACCAACAAAAGCTATGAAATTCAGCTTTCTGACTCTCCTTCCTTAATACTGCAGTGGGTTTGGAAAAGTGTGTGGTATTTTCCTTATATCTATAGAACAGCGGAATTACTTAACATCTGCTTTCTTCTTTATGGCATATGAGAATATATGCTATTTTCTTGTTGTCATAAGCTTTTTTGATCCTGTATATCCTTAGAATAGTTCATGCTAGATGTCTGACTTTTGTGCATATTGTAGGATTTTGCATAAACTGTGACTGCGTTTATTTTCTCAGCAGCAGCATCATGGTGGCATAGCATTTAAAGCTCTCAGGACATGCATCCCATTGATTGTTAATTGTAAAGGAAATCATTTTAGCTGTGCATTCATGTGTTGTGTTGAAATACACCAAATTTGAAGATATAGCTCTGAAGTTGCGTCCAAAGGAACGTGTGTAAGAAGGATGCCCGAGGATCCTGAGAAAATTTTTGATACACAGTAAACACAATGTGTAATGTGTATGTTTATGTCAAATCCATAGTATGGATTTATTAATATGTGGGACTTAGTTTCAGCTTTGTAGAAGTGGAAAGGAAGTTATTTCAAGATCCATTGATTAGTATTTAAGCACATGTTTAAGTCAATGGACTTAAAATTAGGCATATACTTTGGCAAATTGGGGCCTTAATGTATAAGCTCATATCTTTCTAAAATGTCTTAGAGAGAGTGGTGACGGGGGTTGGGTTTTTTTTCAGGAACTTAGGTGAATTCCAATGAAAAACGTTTAAGTGGAACTGATCACCTTAAGTGAACATGACTGTGTTGTAAATAATTTAAAAGCCATTAGTTGTAAATCGGATATCTCAGGTTTTTTAAATATATGAAGTCAAGTAAGGAAAAACTATCTGAAATGGATTATACTTTAAATGGCAGCTTTTTTCCCCCTTATGTTAAAATATGACACACACTACTTACAAAAGAGGAAAAACATATATCTTAATGGCGCTAATAATGAATAAAAATCAGATCCTGTGTTGACAAGCATGTACGCCAATTTTCAGTAAAAATGAATTCAAATAGCCTCCTTTGGGGTTTTAGACTAGATGACTGAGGATGTTCCATGCAACCATGTCAGCTGTGATTTTGTGATATATGCTAGAAATGCTCATAGAGCCTTAGCCGTACCAGTCCACTCCTGAGTGTGACTAGAATTAAGTAATGAGGCATGACAGAGAGAGCAATTCTAGGCAATTTTAGCTTGTTTGAGGTGGTTTTACAAGACAGAATGCAAAAAAATCAAGAGTCTAATTCTTCCAGTCTTAGTAGTTCAATCAATCTATGTGGGACTATTTGCATAGTAAAGCACTGTTGTTTACTGTGAATAACCTGAAAGAACTGGGTCCCAGGTGATTTGAAATTTGAGAATTACTACTTGACCACATGAGAATTGTAAGAATGACTAGGATGCAATGCTTTTTGTTTTATTAGTATTATAAAGTGGAACTAATGCATAATAATAATGAAAACAGATCTCTGCATTTATTAAGTTTTAGTGATATATCATCAACAGCCAGCCAGAAATCTCTGCTGATGTCCTACATTCTAAAGTCATTTTATAGTAAACGTTCACTGTTCAAGCTTCCTGCCTTGGTTTCTACATTTTGAAAAAAAAGAGAGATGGTGCCTTTTGTTTCATCCTCATATTTTGCTTTATTTTCAATGTAGCAACAGCACCTAAGATATATCCTGAAATTGTCATTCTTTCTGGCACCCAATACCTTGGTACTTTAAAGTAATTAGTCCCCAGGTAAGGTTGCTATATTCAGTGTATCAAAATGTGGGGCTGTGTGCTGATACTCTCCAAAGGGAGAGATCCCTCTAAGGAATTTTTCAGTCCTCCCAGACAACTTGTCAGCATTGAAAATGGAAGTTGCAACCCTGATTCCTCAAGAAAATAATGATTCTAGAATGAATGTTTCCACTGCTGCCCACTGCATTGCCTTCAGCAGCTTCTGCATTGCTTGTTCTAAGTAGGAAAGCAGTGAGCATGAAGAATGAGAAATACCACACTGAAAACCTGGAGTTCCTCTACAAATTCTGGATATTTTTGGCCACCTTCTATGGACACATGCCTGTGTATTAGTAGAATTCAGCTTAAAAAAAAATCTACCGTTAATTCATAGTTTCATTTTTCTTTCTGGTTGTGCACAGACATTCTGTATAATATTTATATCAGGTCATCTCTGTCCTTTGGAACTATACTGCATATAAAATCTGTTCTGGTATTTTCACATTTTGAATGATGCATGATCTTCTGCAGCAACTAACTCTGTTGGCTGATTTTTATTCACTTGAAGCCTTTCAAATATTCTTAGCAAAAAACACAGACATATTTTTAATCAAATTATCGCAGAGATAGATAATCTTTCAAAGAGAGGGCTAGAAAGAGAGTTAAGCTTGAAATCCTCAGATCCACTATGATAGTGTGAAAACATTATGAAAGGTCTTATTTATCATGTCTAACAAATTACAATCTATTACAAGCTTTTAGTGATGCTGTCTGATGCCTCAGCTGAGCCTGCTTTATAGCAGCAGTATTTCTTTGCTCTTTATTTGCATCCGCAGAATTGGTGAGTGATGATAAAATCCTTATATTTACTGAAGTACTTCTGCTAAAAAGATTAGCAATGCATATTATAACCATATGCATGCAGCACATATCTAGGTTGTAGGGTGGGCAACCAATCAATACACAGCATAGTGAACAACAATGGAAGGAGGGGAAATTTTTCCCCCGGGACACCAAGAAAAAAATCCAGTTCTTACAATGGGAGTGTAGTATTTTTAATGTCCATGAACCAGATGTATTTCGATTGCTAAGGTCTCATATGAATCTGATTCTCTTGGGGTAGAGCTTTCCCTTTAAAAACCACTCAACGATGAACGTTATTTTAGTTGTATTTCCCAGACACCTATTGGCTGCCAGACACCTGTTGTAGTTGTCAGCCTTTTAAATAAGTTACTTTCTCAACTTAGAGATATGGCAAAATCCTCCCATCTGGTACCTGGAGGAGATCTGGGATGAGTAGGGGAAAAGGGTTTCAGAAAAGAAAAGCCTTCCTATTAAAAGGTGTACAAAACACAGTCAAACTTCATCTGTGCAAAAGTATGGGTTCTTTTGTTAAAGTAATTTTTTACCATGACTAGGGGACCTCTTTGTTGGTGTGAGTCTACATGGCCTAGAGTGCATGTCCTGGTTCTAGATAAATATGTCTATATGGGGCCAAATCTTCAAGACCAGCCATTTCTTCACCCACTGTAGTTTAGGGGGAGCGCTTAAAGGGTTGTGCTAGCAGAAGTGCATAAAGGGGAGTGTCAGCTCCCTGAGCTGGGGCTGCTAAACACAAGTCTAATTCCAAATTAAATTTTAGAGGAGCCTTGGCCTTCTCTAAATTGATCGCTCCAAAGGGCCGTTCTGTCAAGTGGAAACAAACATCTGTAGTGGTTCCCCAGTGGAGACGTAAGAGCTGACATAGGGCTACTTCAGCACCCCTATGCCATATAGTGATTCTCTCAGGATGTGGGAATTCCTGAATATCAGGTTAGGACAGGGGTGGGCAAATTTTTTGGCCCAAAGGCCACATCGGGGTTCAGAATTGTACGGGGGGTGGGGTCGGGTAAGGAAGGTTGTGCCTCCCCAAACAGCCTGGACATGCTGCCATCTGACCCCCTCCCACTTCCCGACCCCTGACTGCCCCCCTCAGAATCCCTGATCCATTCAGTGCCCCCTGCTCCTTGTCCCCTGACCACCCCCTCCAGAGACTCCCCTGCCCCTTACCACCATCCCTCAAGACCCCACCCCCCTATCTAAGCCCCCTGTTCCTTGTCCCCTGACTGCCTCCTGAGAACTCCTGAACCATCCAACCTCTTCCTGCTCCTTGTCCCCTGACCACCGCCTCCACAGCCCCCCCAAGGAGCCTTCCTACCCAACCTCCCTTGCTCCCTGTCCTCTGACTGCCCCAACCCCTATCCACCCCCCCCAGCCCCCTGACAGACCACGGGACTCCCATGCCCCATCCAACTCCCCTGCTCCCTGACTGCCCCCTCCAGAGACCCCCACACCCATCCAATCCACCCTGCTCCCTGTCCCGTGACTTCCCCGACCCCTTATCCACCCCTCTGGTACCGGACCCTCTTACCGTGAAGCTTCCAGGAGGGTGTTTGGCTCCACGGGAGCATGTAGTCCCACCCGCCCTGAGCAGTGTGCGCTGGGCAGCATGGGTCCAGGGCAGGGGCGTTTTTGGCTCCACGGAGCCAAACATGCTACCCTGCAGGAGCACGCAGCTCCGCTCTACTGAGCAGCGTGTGTGGGGCGGTGTAGTTCCAGGGGAGGGGCCGGCAACTCCCCCGGCCAGAGCTCGCGGGCTGGTTAAAAACAGCCTGTGGGCCGCAAATGGCCCATGGGCTGTAATTTGCCCACCTGGCTTAGGATGAGTTTCAAGTTGTCTGTGCTGCTAGATCAGCACAGAGAAGCTCAAAAAATCCTGGGAATCTGACCCATATCATTTCTCATGTGAAGGAGAATGAATGGAGTTGTGCAATATCTTTACCATCAGTGTTTCTCACACAGATACAAACCATCCTAAACTCCTGAGAAAATATTGTATGAGCAGTAACAGCCCTGGAATTTGATGATAGAGTAATCAAGCTATTCATAAACACTAATGATGCATGGTGGCTCAGTGTTTCCCTGCTGAGTGTACCTCTGACCCAGACCATGCATCATTTACATACTCTACAGTATTGCTTAGATTGTTCTTACGAGAAAAAACAAGAATAAAAATACACTATCATTTTTATTAGTACAAATAATATATGCAGATCTAGACTTATGCAAACCTGAACGTTCACAAGAGAAAAGAGGAAAATGTTTTGACAGCCACTTGTGAGCATAACTGTAATGAAAAGTAGCTCACTTCATGGTGTGTGATTTTGAAGTATTGAGTGTGAGGACGCCATCAGAGTTCCATCAGTGGTGCTAGGTGCTCATTCATAGGTGACCACAGTGCAGCAAGCAAAGGTCTGAAGTCCTATCACTGCAAATCTAACAAATTGATTCTTGCAGCATTTAATAGATAACACTTTTGAAGCAAAATTCAAAGTTAGGAAATAATTTTTGTCACAGCAAATGTAGCATATGCTCTGTACACTGAGATTGTCTGGGGGAGAGAAAGAAAGATATCACAGACAACCGGGGGAATGCTTTTATATTTCTCTAGGGGATGGCTATATTATTTTGGCTAGTAATATAATGCATAGCTGATTGTTTCCATAAAGAAAAGCTCTCTAGTGCTGTTTTTCAGATAAGAATTTCATTTCCCACAAAAAAATTTCCTATGCGTTTTTGTCCCTAAATGGTAATGGAAGCAGGATTGTATCGCGGGTTCCAATTTGCAACTTCTATGTGTATACAAGGCATTTGCCCTTCTGCTTCAGCTGAGTGCATCTTTGGACACTAATGCTTCTAACTTCAAGAAAGCCATCTTTTATGATTGACTATATTGCGTTATATAATCTATATTACTGGGTTTTGTTTCTCCCACTGCTATTTTACTTATCCTGAGTTTTCAATTTAAGAGACATTCCATCTTCACCTTTCTTTTCAGTCTTTCTGACTTAATGATTGCAACTTGATTACAATATATATCTCATTGAACATGTTCTGTTAAATGTTTACCAAAAGAAGATGATGGTGGCTTTTTCCCCCCTCAGCAATATTTTCTTTTATAATCAGCATGTCATGCATTGCTAGACAGTTGTCTTTCAAATCTTTACATTCAGTCTTTGAAACTCAGCAGTAAGGGCTCATTTAGAGAAAATCTACCCTCCGTATATCAGTTGTGTTATATTCTCCATCAATGGTTTTCTGTACAAAATTCTTAGCATGTTTATGTGTTGTTTCTCTTCTCGTTATGAAGTTTTATTCATTAGTCATAAAAAAGAGGGGCAGAGACTGAAAGGAGAAAGAAGCATGCCCTTAGGTGTGGCTGAGTATACTTTGGCAGAGTACAGATATTTATAGAATGACACAATTACTTTCAGTGCTAAGATTTATCAGTAATCTGAAAGTAAGAATAGCTTCATGTAGACCTCAACTAGGGAGGATCAGTGCATGTACTTTATATTTAAAGCAGGTGGTGATCTTCATGCAATGTCTAGTATCTGAGCCAAGGGAGGATTTTTACAGCTCAAGTCAAAGGAAATAAATCTTACGTCTGCATTGTTTGAGGAGACCTACCTTGCAATCATATTTATTGTAATTTTTTCCCAACCGTTTGGTAGTAAGTTTATCAATTTACTGCCAGGGATAATTTTCACTTGTTTCTATGGTCCTGCTAAATGGAGTCCTAAATGAAATAGACAGCACTGTGACACTGCACAGTGGGATATGAGGAAGGTGTCTTTTAAAATTCTTTTCATACTGACAATGCCTAGTTTCTGACTCTGTGCAAATGATGAGGAAAATTAGTGTCAAACATAATTTTTCGTAATGGAGGTCAGCTTGTGAATGTCATTGGAATGCCATGAGCCACTATCTTCCTGAAGACTCAGTCAGCTCATTGTTTTCTTCTTTTGAGGATAGTGTTTTTTTTTTTAATGAGATCTTCAAAATACCGAGGCATCTACGTTCCTGTTAAAAATTCTTTGCATATAAGACAGATAAACAGTTTGTAATTAGTGAAGGGGTTGTTTGGATAAAAAGCATGTACTAACCCAGTTTCATTATCATCAGTACTAATAACATTAGAAATGGTTAGAATGGAAAGTATAAAAAGCAAATTTATTTTCTACTTTTTCTGTAATTCTTGCAATGATCTGTGACAGTGACAATATACTGGTTGGTGCATTTTCTGGTGGATCTGGGTTTCTGACACTTCTGGGAATATTTTCTTTTTAAAAAAAATATTTTAAAAAAGTCTCTGAAAATATTAGGTTTTTAACTCTTACTTCTGTTTTTAATATAACTGAAATGTTGTGCCTGAACAATGTGACATTGTTCCTTTAAACTGCAAAAGGCTTCGACTGAATAAAGTAAAGGAGTATTTCAGAAAGGTGCATAGCCCAAGTGCATGTAGACATGAAGTTATGCACCCATTTGGTGTGAATTAACTTACTGTTTTCCTTCAGGTGATGCATAAGAAGGGGTAATTCCCACACACAGAGGCAAAACAGACTTTGTGTGAGGACCACTGTGGGAGTTTGCAGGAGGGAAACCTCCCACAGCTTGGGGTATGGCCAAGTATCAGCACAACTAAGATGCCATTGCTCAATTTGTATGAAGTCAATCCACTCTTTTTGCAGACCTATTGGACTCATCCTCCCCATGCCTGACCCTTTCCTCACGTGGTGACACTCAGAGACCTACAATGGAGCTCAGCTCTGTAGAGTACAGGAAGATGTGGAGTCCCCTGCCCAGCCTCTCTACTCTCTATCTTCTCTCATGGGTCTGAATCGTAGTGTCTCTGGTGTATTTTGGGGCTTCCACAGCTTTGAGGTCCCCCGCAGATTTTGGAGAGCTAGTTGGATTATTTTGAGGCAAAGAAATTAGCTTGATGTAGCCCTTAATGATCATAAATAACTTGCAAACTGATGCAGATATATTTGTTGATCACATGTGTTCACCAAATAGTTTGAACAAACAGTTTCTGACTGTGGAGTTTTCATTAGCTGTTAGTTCAGCTTTTCATTATTTATTATTCATGGCATGTGATTGGCCACTTAAATCATATGGTATTCTTTATGCTCCCTTACATGAATCCCTGAAAGATTTTTAAACTGATGGTGATTAGCAAATGTATAAGAGTGAATCCTCATGTTCATGCATAAATGCCCTTGTGATCACCATGGTACTAGTACTGAAACAGGGTGAAATTCATCCCCATACCGAGGATATGCACGAGACCTACCCACCGCTTAGCCTCTTAAGTGGGATTAACTGTTACATAGGCTTCCTTCTGGTCATCTGTGCAGAGGTGAATTAATCCATTTTAAAAAAAGTTATTCCCCAAGCAGACATGATAACAAAAACCCACACTTGTGGCTATTAACAAATAAAAAGGTCACAAACCTCGAAAATCAGGTCAGGAGTGCGGAATATGCACACATTTTTGCAAACTTTGTTGCGGTATTTGACAGTGTTTCTAAATTAGTACAAACTAGGTAGGTGAACTACAAGATAAAAGTCTTTTACCCCTCTGCTTTCTCCCCTGATCCAGTTGCACTTGCAATGCAGGGGTGGAAGTTGTACATATTTTCCTACAAATACAATTTACAGAGTGGAATATTTAATTCAGATCTGTTTAGAAATGGTGTTTTCCTTGTTGATGTATAGGTTGGTCTCTGGGACAAAGTGTTCTTTGGTGACGAATCAGTCACAATATCCTATAACATACAGTAGGAAAAATACACAAAGCAAAGCTGCTTTTTTTTTTTTTAAGGGGGGCTAAATTGTAACCTTTACTACACAATCGTACTACACATTGATAATTTCCTTAAACTATTACATTGAATCTAGGCATGTAAGCATAAGGGGTGCTGTGCACACACATACCCGCTTACCTTTCTAGAGGGGCTGGGGAAGGGAGAGGAATGGACTTGGCCTACTCCTTCTCATGAGTGTGTCAGTGGAGCTGAGCTAGCAAGACTCAGTGGTTTTCTGCTTCCATTCAGCCCGTAACAAATTATTGTCTGCCAGAAATAAGAGGGAACAGGAAATGAATTGTGGCCTGCTTCTGGATTGTGTCCTTGGGATACAATCTTAATCAGTCAACAGAGGGAAACTAACAGAGAGAACCATACTCATAGCCAAAAAGTACAGTTGTAATGGGACTATGGTGATGAGAAAGATGTGCTGTATTAATAAAATTGTTATCCATGTCTGATTCAATACCAGATGCTTATTCAGATAGTACAGTTTAGAGCCTCGCATCTTATATAAATACACAATTAGATTTCAAGTACCTATGGAAAGGCTGCCAAATCTGCTTGTATAAATCTAGTCAAATCTGTCTTGATAACTCCAAACAATCTTGCATTTTTTCAGTGACGTAAGAAGGTGTTTTCAACTCTGCTAACAGTATGTGATGGTGTGATCCTGCATTGTGCTTTGACTGATCCTTCCTGAACCAAGGGACTGGCCTCACCACAAGCTTCCTCCCCCTCCCTTTACACAGGTGCTCAGGAGAAAGAATATAATAGGGCTATGCTACTTCACAGTAGCTGAAGATCTGTTTAGAGTGTGGAAAATGTCAGTGGAAGGCAGGACTCAATACCTCAGGGTCACAGAACTGAGCTGAACCTCATCTGGGAAATTTCTGGTCACTCTTTTTCTTTTGGGTAATTTGTTTTGATTTCTCGTTATAAATATGATCCCCCCAGGAAAAGGCCTTGCTGATTGCACCTATGTTGTATTTGTGCTGAGTCTTTCCATCAGGTTATAGGGAGAATTCAGGCAAAAGGTTAGTTTTTCTAACTCTTTCAGAGGAATGAGTATTTCAGAAGGTGTGTAGGTGTAACAAACTGAAATGAATAACGATAGGGAATGAAGAGAAAAAAAGTTTTCATGCTTTAAGTAATATTCTTATAAATTTGTCACTGCTAAAGATCTTCTTTGTTACAAAGATATGTACATACATTGTTTATTGGAATAACCATTAAGAAGGAAATGGTTGTTTATGTTGTGCAAATGAGAGCACCTATCTCCAGGCTAGGTAAGGATGTTGATTACGATGTGATTTTGAGCACAAAAACATGTCCCTGAGTTGTTTGTAAATTGGAGAAATATGTGCACACGCTTAGATGCATGCAATTGCATGATCAAAGCTTTTAATTCTGCACTGCTTAAAATGTCTCACATTTACCAGGTTAGGTAGGCACATACTAAGGGCCAAATTCTGTCTGTGGATGCAGCTGCTATTGAATTCAATAGAAGTCTGTTGTGGGCTCGATAGGGCAACAGTTGGACCCGAAAGGCAATTAGAATGCTATCAAACTAGAATGCACTGGGATAATGCAGATGCCTTGAATATACAAGCAATCCCCATGGGGGAAAAATGATCTTATTGCAAAATATTTTCAATTATTTAAACTTACTGCACCTGGACAGTATCCTGTCTAAAAACAAAATATGATGGTTCTAATTCCTCCTGTTTTCCTTTTGAAGTGACCATTGTGCACACACAGTATATAAGCATTTATACCCAAAAACATCCTGTTGGAAAGTAAGAAAGATTTGTTTCCTACTTTCCAAGCAACCAAAGTAAGTAAGACATTTGTTGTAAGGCTAGGACTCTCTATGTTTAGCTTCATCTTAGAACAAAAACTTGTAGTCCTAAAAATAAGAGATTTTCATGGGAGAACTAGCAAAACCTTAAGTGTAGTGATATAAAGGTCAGTAATATTCTCTTTGGCCATAAAAATGAAATCATGGAGCGGGGAGATTTTACATAATTTGTCCCTAGTTCAGAAATGACATGTTTCACAGTTTCACCTGTGGTGATACTTTAGGGCAACCTCTAAGCCTTAATGCTGAACTCTAATTAGTGTGGACAGGATCACAGTGCTGGCTTTTTGAAGGAACACAAGATAACATGCAGACAACATAAATTACCAGTGAAGTAACATGACTGGTTTTGACACTGTGATCAGTCCATTTATAAAAATACATTTGTCCACTATTCCATTTTGTAATAATTTGGCAATAGGTTCCAAAACATTTTGCACCCTGGTGCTGTAAGGAACCAGACTTCCATATAAGTATAGAAGTAGCT
This sequence comes from Dermatemys mawii, assembly GCA_007922305.1. Classification (NCBI taxonomy): domain Eukaryota; kingdom Metazoa; phylum Chordata; order Testudines; family Dermatemydidae; genus Dermatemys; species Dermatemys mawii. Next base: position 50,099,009 of record ML677334.1, read on the forward strand.
GGAGGGTTTATGGTAATTCTGTAAGCAGTAAAGTGTCTCTGCAAGAGAGAGATAAACAGCTAGTAATCCTCATAACTCCCCACTGATAGCCTATCCATCTCTGCTGTAAATTAGAAAGCCTGGAGATTAGGAAAGCTAGGCTGAGTGTAGCTCATAGCATTAATCACAGATTTAGGACAGTAGTGTGCTGAAATGCTATGTCTATGGTATTTTACTTCAGGTTAAATTAGTACATAATGTAGTTTGGCATAAATATATAGGAAGACTGATTTTTGTTTAACTTTTGCAGGGAGAGTTTTGAGAAAAACATCATCTCATAAATTATTTAAAACCAAAAGATCAGCTATAGTATATAAATAACAATACATTAAGTTTGTTATGAAAACATTGTGTTGTTTTGAAATTCTTTCATTCCTCTAAATTATGAAGAATTTTTACTCTGTTTTTGTTTACATTTGTTTTATATGCACTTAGGGCAAAAATGACTTCAGAGCTTGTATGTTTTTTTGTTTGCATGAGGGGACAAGGTGGGTAAGGTAATATCTTTTATTGGACCAACTTCCGTTGGTGAGAAAGACACATTACTTTCAGACTCTATATTTGGTTATGCAAATTGGACTATTAGACATGCAGTCACTTGATTTTTCACATGCAGATTTTTATTTCAGCATGCAAAATTTACATGAGCACTTCTAAAAATGTGGATTTCAATGGCTAGAAGCAAATGGTTGAAACAAATGTTCTTCTGTTAGCGAAGAAGTTATTTTAAAATGGTAGCAATCATTTCATAAATAAGATCACAGACTCATTTTATTCAGATCTATAGCAAAGAAATAATGAATCATTTCAGTCAGCGGAATAAAGAAATAATTTACTCAGTAGAAAAGTCTGATATCCATATGTTTTGATGATGATAATTCAAAGGCAACCAGGTTAGATGACCAAACTGTGACATAAACACAATTAATATGCTTTAAAAGACCATTTCATTTTCTAAAGTTAACTTTTTTTGCTCTGTTACATATCACATTCATACCATAATGTTTTATATTCCAAACTCAATATAAAATGTTTTAATACATGTAGTTCAAAAATTGGATATTTTATAGTATGTCAGAGTCCTGGATTTTATATCAGATTCTTCTGTCAAACATTCAAATCTCTTAAAATCTGGACTTTATGTGACTGCAGCTTGAACAGTTTAGATAGTATCACATTCAATGAAGTATTGCTTAAATGATGAACATGGATATATAGCACCAAAACCCTCATTTCATGAGTTTGTATGTACTGTAACTATGTGTGAGATCTAAGATACAGTGAAAGTGTTTCCACCATGTTATCTATGGCTGCTTTGTTTTTGTTTTTAAGCTGCCTCTGTACATTTTCTAAGTGTAGGAGGAATCATCTGTGGTGAAGGTGCTAACTGTGCCCAAAAGGACAGACAGACTGTTAACTGTCAGACAAACTTTGAGACTTTCATAAAATACTGTAATTGTTAATCAACCGTGTGTGGAGAAGGGTTGGGGGGGGGGTCAGTTTATTTTGGTGAATCAGTGGACTGGGGGATATATATGTTTGGATATAGAAATGTGTGTGAGTTATTTTCCCCTTGCAACTCTCCCTTTCCTTTCGCATCTCCACTCCCGCCATGTCCCCAGTATGCATGTCCCTCCCTCCAATATTATTCCTTTGCTCTAGAGCATGCTGTTAATCTGAGGAACTAGTTGCCAGTGTGGCTCTCTAGGGAAATATCTCAGCACCTCAGACAACATCAGCTGACCTCCCCTATCACTGCCCTCTCCCAACAAAGTGGGGCATGGGGGGAATAAAAGGAAGGTAGGAGCTGAAGATTTCTCATGAAAAAAGTCTATAAACCTGGGGCATTCTGTGCAGTATGGCGTATGTGATGTCCTGGTGTCCTTAGTTTCATTATAAGGAAAATTGTCTCTTATTAATGACCAGATGCTGCTTGATTAGTATGAGGAAAGTGCTTTCGGGTAAGAAAATACCTAGTGAGCTCACTGTGTGCTTTGAGATCAGGGTGAGCAATTTTTGGATTAGCACAAATCTATCCCTAAATATTGGTAACTATTAGGCAAACTCTATGTTTCTGAAACTGAAGTCCCTCCCACACCAATTTCCTCAATTAGATCAGAGTTTGATAAAGAGCATAATCAGGTAGAGGTCTAGAGCCCCCATGATGTATACCTGTTACAAGAATATGAAACTGATCATAAATCACTTGAAGTACATGTTGGAAAAAGCCTACTCTCGTCTTTTACCACCTAGAATCCCATGTCTGACACTGAGGTTCCATAGCTAGATTGGGGCTAGATTCTCCAGTGGAGTGCTACTGCACAGTGACAAAATATAAGTAGCCTCAAGAGATGTTAGAAACCATGTCACAAGAAAAGTGGTTAAATAAATATATATCTGAAATAAAGTATAGTTGATTGAATAAATGACTGAAAAGTATTTTGAAATACGTTGGCCATATGTATGTAAAGTTATTTCCAATTTGCCATAAAGTAGTTACAGGTGCTAAAAGAGGGGTACATGGATAAATAGATTTACTCCTAAAAGGATGACTCTGCTGATCAGAATTTTCAATTTTAGCATGCAAATGTTATGTTAATGGCTGTGACATAGTGCTGAGCATGCTCGGTATGAATGTAAGACTGAAAGTAGATGGAGTCAAGAGCCCATGCACTCAATAGAGGTATTGTGAATTCGCTTCTGACTAACCTACGTGCTGAGTGTTTGCTAACAGTTATGTATATCTGTTGATGTTTCACTTATGGGGAAACTATTAGATTAAAAATCATAGGCCAAATTCTGCTATTAGTCTATTTGTTTTTTCAATGACTTAAGTTACTAAACTAGAAAGATTTTTAAAATCTAAAACTTTTCACAGTAATACTTTTTTTTTTTTAGTTTTTTTACCTTTTTCACTTTGTTCACCTTGGATGATGATGATTATTTCTATGACAATAGAGCCATGTTCACATTCATGTTATAATACCCTACCAGAAAATTGCAATGTTTGGATTACAAACAAAACCCCTGTTCTTGTTGGACAAGCACAGATTATTTTTTCCAAAAGTGATTTGGCCTAAATATTAATGGCTTAATATTAGACCCTTAAAATTTATATTGTCTCGAAGGTCAGGGCTAACTTTCATCGTTAGCTTTCTTCTTCTTCGTCTTCGTCTTCTTCGTCTTCTTCGTCACACTGTGCCATGTTGGAATTATAGTGTAATAATGGATTCCTGAATTGAAGTTATTAGCTGATGCCAAAGAAATGAACTTGCCTGATTGAGCAAGATAATGCAGCAGATAAAAGCTATAACAGATTTTTTTTGTTTGTGTAGTATACATTTTGTCATCTTATATACTGCTATATATGACATGATATATACCTAGACATATACCATTTGTTAGAGAAGAGTCAACGTGGCTTTTGTAAAATGGAATTATGCCTCACCAATTTATTAGAATTCTTTGAGGGGTTAATAAAAACGTGGACAAGTGTGATCCACTGGATATTGTGCTCTTGGACTTTCAGAAAGCCTTTGACAAGGTTAATCACCATAGGCTTGTGATGGGTTGGACCCTTTGGGAAGTCACCTTCTGTGTGGAGATACCACTGAGTTTGCCTGTTCTGCCAGCATGGGTCCCCTTTAACTTATCTTGCTGAGCCAGGCTCTTAATACCTCCTCTAACACACACACAGGTAGGGCAACACCCAGCTGCAGATCAGCTATGGGAAGACTTGGCTTAAGGGACTTGCTCCAGCACTCCGATGTCCATCTCCCTGGGAGTGCAGATCCAAAGGTATAGTATAAAATTCGTCCCCTCCCTCAATGTGGAAAGAGATGTGCACCCTTCTCACCCCACCCCACCTGCAGTTAGAAATTAGAGAAACTGGGTTTAATAATAAACAAAACAAATTTTATTAACTATAAAAGGCAGATTTTAAGTTGAAAAAGGGTAACAAGCAGAACAAAGCAGATTACTAAGCAAATGAAATCAAAGTTGCAAACTAAGCCAGCTTCACTAAAGAAATTGGCTACCAATAGCATTTCTGACCCTAGATGTTATTGCAGTTTCTGTGGTTCAGAATTCTAGTTATATTTCTTTTCAGACTGGATCCCTGTCTCAGTCTGGACTCCCCCACTTGCCTTTCTTTTTGCAAAATTTCTTCTTGGACAGACAGGCCATGGGGAGAAGGAGTCCTGTTTGCCGTCCTCCCCACTCTTAAATAGGATTTGCATAAGGCAAGAATCCTTTGTTTCCCAAACTTGACCCCCCCTTCCCTTACAGTGGAAAGCTACAAGAAGTCGCAGGTAATGTTTTAGTATCAGGTGACAAGACCACCTGACTCTGTAGGATCACAGCATCCATAAGTCAGGACTTGTCCATACTGGCACTTTACAGTGCTGTAACTTTCTTGCTCAGGGGTGTGAGCGAGAAAGTTGAACACTCTCCCCTCCACTGAGCGCTGAAACTTTCAGTGCTATAAAGTGCCAGTGTGGACAGTGCACCAGCGTGGGGAGCCATGCTCCCTCCCACCCCCGTGGAGGTGTTTTGTTTTTTTTTTAGAGTGCTGCTATGCCACGACTACAGAAGCCACATTATTGTTGCAAATGAAAACTAGTCCAAAGAGGCACTATGGAATGTTCACATGAAGGCCAAGCTCTTCACAATCTATTGTCCTTGCTGATGGGCCATTCACCCTGTTGTAGCTGAAGTGTTTGCAGTGGGCATCACCCAGAGTAGCTTAGTTGAAATACCAATACGTAGCCGGTATTCCTAACTTCAGATACAGAAATGATACAGGCATACAAATTGGATAATCACATTCAGTAAATCATAACCTTTCCAGTAATATCTCACATGCACCATCTTGCATCAAGTATGTCTCAGTAATATCATTCATATCATAAGCATATTTTCATAAAGAATATGGAATGATGTGTCACAAGGCTCTTAAGCAAAGTAAATTGTCATGAGATGAGAGGGAAGGTCCTCTCCTGGATCACTAACTGGTTAAAAGATAGGAAACAAAGTGTAGGGAAAAAATGGTCAGTTTTCAGAATGGAGAGGGGGTAAATAGTGGTGTTCCACAGGGATCTGTACTGGAACCAGTCCTATTCAACATATTCATAAATTTTATGGAAAAATTGATCAACTGTGAGGGGGCAAAATTTGTAGACGATACAAAATTACTTAAGATTGTTAAATCAAAGCAGACTGCAAAGAGATACAAAGGAATCTCACAAAACTGGATGAGTAGGCAACAAAATAAAATGTTCAGTGTTGACAAATGCAAAGTAATGCATGTATGAATACATCCCAACTATAGATACGAAATGATGGGATCTGAATTAACTGTTAACTCAACAAAGAGATCTTGGAGTCGTGGATAATTCTCTGAAAACATCTGCTCAATGTGCAGTGGCGGTCAAAAAAGCTAATGGAATGTTAGGAATCATTAAGAAAGGGATAGATACAAGACAGAAAATATAATGCCACTACATGAATCTATGATATGGCCACACCTTGAATACTGGGTGCAAATTTGGTCACTTCGTCTCCAAAAAAGATATATTGGAATTGGGAAAAATACAGACAAGGGTAACAAGTGTGATTAGGGGAATGGAACATCTTCCATAGGAGGACAGATTGAAAAAAGACCAGGGCTGTTCAGCTTAGAAAACAGATGGCCATGGGGGGATGTGAGAGAGGTCTATAAAATCTTGACTGGTGTGGAGAAAATGAATAGAGAAGTGTTATTTATTCTTTCACATAACACAAGAACCACGGGACACCCAATGAAATTAATAGGCAACAAGTTTAAAACAAATTAAAGGAAGCACTTCTTCCATACAACACACAGTCAACCTCTGGAACTCATTGCCAGGGGATGTTGTGAAGCCCAAAACTATAATAGGATTCAAAAAAGAATTAGATAAGTTCATGGGGGATGGGTCCATCAGGATGCTCAGGGATGCATCCCCATGCTCTGGGTATCCCTAGCCTCTGAGTGCCGGAAGCGGGGAGTGGACAACAGGGGATGGATAATTCACTGATTGCCTGTTTTGTTCATTGCCTCTGAAGCATTTGGCTTTGGCTGCTGTCGGAAGACAGGATCCTGGGCTAGTTGGACCATTGATTTGACCAAGTATGGCTGTTCTTATGACATATTTCAATGACTGAAACATGTGGTGGGAGGGAGCTCTCTGTTTCTATAGTTCCACCACCAGGGAAGGAGAAAATGCTGTAAGATCAAAGAGTCTAGAGATGGTTGCCAGACAGGCAGATCTCTGCATATGCTGCTTTTTCAAGCCTGAGTCCTTTTTCTGACCTTCAAAGACTTTTTGTGTGAGCGTCTGCATGAATGAGGTTGGATCTGGTGTTAATTTATATGTGCATGGAGGTGGGTGTGAGCTGCATTTGTCTTCTGGGGCTATTGCCATTATGAGATCATCCGTTTATCTCATTATTCTGGTCATCTCAGAGTTTTCATTATTCTTTATGCAATGTAGCTTAGACATATTAAGAAGACATGCAGCTAGCTAATGACAATTACATTTTGGCTGCCCTTGAAGTGTTCCATTATGTCACTTAAAAAAAAAAAAAAAAAAATGGGAGAGAGAAGAAACTTCCCCTTCCTTCCCATAATTCTAATATTTCAGCTATATACTTTTTCCTTTAGGGCTGAGAAAGTCACACAGTTATGTCGCATCTTATTTTTCAGACATTAAATTTCTCACAAATGTAGCAGCTGTAAGTGATAGGTGATAAACTTTAATGGGTATGAGAAAAAGGGAAATATGATAGAATGTTGCTTCAAATGAACAAATAGATGTATCTATTTGGAGAAAACAGTGTCTGGAATATATGTATGTAGTTCAGTGATGGTCTGGCTACATAGTCATTGTATACATTTTAAAGAGGATTTTATTTTTTAGACTTCTTAAGTAGTGTGACAAAGCTCCAAGTCTGTACTTGTGGGTCCTGCGCTTCCTGGCAGATTTAGGGGCCACAGAAACTCATCTAGGCCCCAGAGTGACCTCCCTTTCTCAGTATAATTGGCAAGAGTCACCGCCTAGTGAGTTACCTTCATCACAGTCCAGTATGGAAGATGGAAAAGGGGGGAGCCCAGGCCCGCCCTCTACTCCGGACTCCAGCCCAGGGACCCTAATAGTATCAGCTAAGATGGCTGACCTTTTAGGCACAAAACACAATACAATTCCCTGGGCTACTTCCCCACAGCAGTCACTGCTTCTTCAAACTCCACTTCACCCTTACCTCAGGGCCTCCTTCCTTCTGTACGATATGTTGTCCAACACTCAGTCTCACCAACAGCATAACTTCCTTCCACAGCTCCTGACACCCACAGCCCACCTGACTAACTGGGAGGTTTTTATCTGGTTTCAGCCAGTCCCTGATTGGCTTCAGGTGTCCCAATTAGGCTAGCTGTTTCTACTCCTTTCTAGAAGGTTCTTAATTGGCCCCAGGTATCTTGATTGGCCTGGAGTAGCCTTTGTTTGGCTATCCAGGGAACAGGGACCTGCACATCTTGAGACTAATATACCTGCCTTCCAGCACTCTCCTATATCCTTCTGGTCTGACTCCGTCACAGTAGGTAAATAACTGCAACTGGTATCTTGGAGAACTTTCTCAGGGCAGAATCCTACCCAGGTTTGTATGTATGTGTTCCCACCAAAATAAAGAGTTGGACGCAGAATTTGGCCCTTAGGTTGCTGGCCTTGATTTAATCAGTGTTTGTAGCAAATAATATTGGGACTTCAGGCATGAAAATGTGAATGCTTAATATTGGAGACAAACATCATTCAGTAGGTTGGGCCTGAAATTTGAGCTACAATTTTTTCTCCTTATAATTGTTTGCAGGAGGAAAAGAACACAAATCCTGAGACTAGCAGCCCTGTAGTAACAAGACAGGGTGGGCTTGTGCTGGAATAAAAGAAGATAAGGCATATTTAGGGATAAATTGTGGCTCGTCAGTCACAGTTCTCTAATAGAGGGGTGAGGGATGGACGTACTGTGGCTGAATCAAGTACTATGTTTCTGGGAGTGCAGACCAGTGATACCACTGCTGTATTTGCTACACCCTTTTACAATGTGTCCTCCCACATATGCCATTCCAGTTCTGCTGGCCAATGTGAAAGATGGGAAGAGAGGACAGAATCCTGCCCTTTCTTCTTCGGGGAATCTGAGGTCACTTTTGGCACTTGACTCATAAATTTTTTACTCTCCCAGGGCACAAGGACCAAGATTGTGCATGGCTTGTTACACGGGAGTTCAAGTATTGGGAAAGAGTTTCTGGTACTTCCTCCTGTGTATCCACATATGGGTAGTTAATTAGTAGTGAATTAAGGTTTTTTTTTATTAATTGTGAAAAATGAAGTGATCCTGTGTTAATGATTTTCACCTCCAGATCTAGGAAATGGTACAGTAGCTGATTACTATTCTTGGTCCATGTCTCTTGATCAGCAAGCTGGCAAGTGCTGGCAGTGCTATAAAATAAACCCATTAGAACCTTTTGCATAAATAGGTGCCTTACATAACTGAACAGTGATATCTCCTTGCAATAATGGAGAAATCTTAAGGAACTCAAAAAGAGAAAGTCCCTCCCAATTTCTCTGTATCAGAAGGATGTAGCTGTGACATTATTGTAGGGTCCTGAAGTTGGGAATGTAAAGTGAGAAAAATGGAACCTAAAAATGAAACCTTGAAAAAATGTCTGAATACAATAATTTTAACTGAGTGGTCTGATTTCCCCATATAAAAGGCAGGAAACACTTTGTGAAAAATGTCAGGAAATGTTTTCATGGGAAAATTTCTTGTCAGAAAATAGAGTTACAAAATATGATGTCTTACTGGTGCTGACTACCTTTGAGAGATTTGGATGGTAAATCTAGCACTGGAGGGTGTTTTAACAATAATACCTAATATTGCTCTAGTTTTATTGGGTTTTGATTTTTATAACATTTGGTATTTTACTGGTGGGAGACGAACCTTTCTTCTTAGTAGACAAGTTCTGAGCACTTTCCTTTAAAAAATCCATTAATTTTCCTGGTGATTGCACTCAAAATTCCCAGACTTCTCACTTTTCTCTCTCGCGTTCCTCTCCCAATTCCTCTATTTTGGTGACCTTTCCTCTAGGGAGGGTGGATGGCTGTGTCCCCTTCAGAGCCTGCCAGTGAAATTCCTTCAGTCATCCATAAGTGACTGCTGGAGAGTAGTGAAACACCCACACTCCCCTCAGAGAGTGAATGTGTTGCCTCTGTAGTATTCAGAGTCCATGCCAGTCTGAGGAGGAGGAGAAATTGATGCAGGAAGCTATATTAGATCTCCCACTCTGCAAAGTGATATAGGAGATCTCTCCTAAGTACAGAACGTATATTTATTTGTTGAAATAGCTCCAGTTCTAATTTTTTTTTCCTGCCCTACTGTGGCAATATATGCATATGTTGCTATCTTTTTAGTATTAAGATAAGACTTAATTATTTTTACAAAATGTATTGACCACATTTATTAGCACATTATGATGCATCATCATAAATAATTAATGCTAAGCTACACAGTGGACAGACTGGAAAAAAATAGACGATGATATTCACCAGAATAACTGTAACCCAAGTTCTGTCCATAACCCAAGTTCTGCCCACTTGTGGTGCCCCAGTAAGATGCTATTAATAAGATAGTTAAGATCTTCAGAAAATAATATCTCACTTTTTGTAAGCTTGGATCAGTATAAGAAACTTCCTGACTACTTTCTGCACCCCCTGTGCCCTCACCTGTTGCAGGACTCACCGCCCGCAGTAGGAGCTGTGCCGGGGCGTTGGTCCGCTCACTGATGAAATCCTATAGGCTCTCTTGTTCCATCTGCCAGGTCAGGAACGCCTGCTTCTCAGCTCGTAGGGCCAGCTGCAGTTCCTCCTGCTGCTTCACCAGCCATTTGAGGGTCTCCTCCATGTCCAGGGTCGCCAACCACAGTTGCTGGCCTCAAATCCTGGACAAGCCGCTACGTGTAACTGGGCTCTTGCCAGTCCTTTCCACAAAAAGTCCCGGAGACCAACTAAAGTGCAGCACCCATGTCCTTTGTTGTTTGTGTCCATTCCCACCATCTCTCTCTACACACACACACACACACTCTCTCTCTCTCTCCACACACACACACACACACACACACACACACACACACACACACACACACACACACACACACACACACACACACACACACACACACACACACACACACACCATTCAGAGAGATCGCTAGCCCCACACTCTTCCCTTTCCTATCTCTCCTTTCTCCCTAGTCTCCTTCTCTCTCCCTGGTCTCTCTCCCTTGCTTCCTTCCTGCCAGCTTTTATAGGAGGCTGGCTACTCAGGCCTGCAGGTGCATCCCCTCAAGTAATTAAGGAATGGCTTCCCAGCCAGCCCCAACTAGTACCTTTTCTCCCTGGGGTCGGGCTAACGGGGGCCTGGCTTGATTCTCTGAGCCAGCACCCCGTTACATGCTGTAAGAACAAATAGACTATCTATTGCCAAAGGTCACAAGTTCACTTACTTACATTGATTTTGCACTCAGAACCCTTCTTTCTGCATAAGCTATTGCACTAGACTGGTTCCCTACTATTAAATAATCATATATATTCAGCCATGAAAACATAGTGAGTTAATTGTAGCAGCTCATTTCTTTGGAAAGTGTTTTGGGGCCTAATCCTGCTCCCCTTGAAGGATATCATTGATATTAGAGGGAACAGTAGCACATGCTTCATATTAACATTGTTTAAATCATTCTGAGAGAAAAACCATGAGTAGGTAGGAATACCGGATGTGCTTAACATAAATTCATTTTTTCTGAAATGATATAAACATCTATAACTGTTACTATTGCAAAATTAACTGTGTACAAACTGAAACTGGGAAGGTTTAATTTATATTTATTTTAGTCTGAAAAATATGGCAAATACTATAGCTATTAAAGAAATGCAAATGAATTCAAATTCTTTTGAACATGTATGCCTCATACGAATTACTCAGCCTTCTGTAAGTGAAAGAATTGTGTCATCAGTTTGGCAAGATGACAAGGCATATGGCAGACTCTTTTATGATGCCTTTGATCTGTAATGATAGCTGTATGTGTAACTGTACCATTTACTGAGTGAGGACAGAACAGTCGTGCAGCAGCACACTCTGCTAAATGGAGCAAACTGCTTTTATCGAGGACAAAAAAAGCCCCAAAGAGCAGCATTTCAGAAAGAGGAAGGAAAAAGAAAAGCAATACAATCACCCAAGGGAGTTGCTATAGAAGCAGTAATCTCAAGCATTCAGGCATGTTGCCAAGAGCTCCAGTACATTGGGTTAATCAAAACTTCCAAGTTTCCTGCCAATCTGTGGTGCTGCTTTTTGGACAGCTCTGTGCATCAGAGGGAAAAAGAACCTCAAATGGTAGTATATGTGCATGGGGTAAATGTATATTTTAATTGTCTGTTCATTTGCATTCTTACCATGCAGATCTTTCTTTTTTGTTGAGATTTCCCCAGTATTAGTTTTTTAACAGAAATCATGTATTTCTTTTTACAGATACAGGATAAATTCAAAAACTCTCAGGCAATAAATGCTCTTTATTAATTATAGTTAATAATGTCCTAATGGTAACATACTCTACAGTTGATGCTTCCTAGAAATAAAAAAAGAAATATTGCTGGGAAATTTAAGTGTGTGTGTGTGTGTGTGTGTATATATATATATATATAATATATAATGACACATACACCTTCATTTTGATAGAACTAATGTTTGTGAATGTATTATATATTATTACTTCAGATATCTATATAGATCATTTTACTGGATATTTTTATTTTAGCTATTAAATTAATTATTTTAAGTAAATAAGAGTAAATGTTATAAATTCCCTGTTTATTTAGGTAGTTGTTGGAGTCAAGTGTTTTTGTTAAATATTATCAGACCTCAGGGATGGTGCATTTTTCAGTTGGCTTTGATGAGCCTTATATTTAGAAAATGTACCACAGGAACAGTCTTACATTTGTAGAGGGACAAATTTATGATTTTAAGTCCTCTCCATCTTTAATTTCTGTGAGATAGATTTTTTTCCCTCTACCCCTATGAGCAGAAAGGAGCAGGAATGAGATGGATGCAAAAGGAAAAAGTGTTCTGTAGTTTGATTTTCTCCCCACCTGTCCTATGGTAACCACCGGAATCTCTGCGGGGGAACGGGCTGCACAAGACGGTCTCGGTGTCAGAAGGAATGGAGTGTGGCCTCCACCATTCCTCTTGAACCCCAGTGCAGTCTCCACACAAAAAACAGTCTTGGGGTCAATGTTAGCTTACATGGTATGGTACACTTTAAAGTGCAATCCCCCCGCCTCCCCAGGGAGACTGGACAGGTGCATGTAGGGAACCCTGGGAACCATACTGCCATAGAAACTGAGGCTACACAGCAGTATTGGTTCTTCATGCGCATAGCCTTGGCCCCAACTCCACATGAATCTTGGGAGAGGTGTGCATTTATTGGGCTGAAACTCTGGTCATTTCCATGGGATAGGTAATTCGTCCTCTCCCAGTACCCCTGAGACAGGCTGTATAAACCCTGCAACAGTGGTAAAGGATTAAAGGATGGCTAACACCTTCAGCTCTGTCAGTTATGTCGGGGTTGAATAAGGTTTTAAATGCAGGAAGTTCCAGACAGTTGCTGGATGGCTCTGGGAGAGAATAGACAGTAGCGCTACAGCTCTCAAGAGGAACTCCTGTAGAACTTCAGGGAAACTACCTTCAAGAAGGTCATTCATTGATTCCTTGCACCTACAAGGAGGCGGCTGGCCCCAGTTTACTGTCCAGAAAAGCCCCAGGATGAGCTGTTATGTATTCTGTGCTGCAACCCTCCACCCTTATCCAGGGATAGTGAATGGGGGACTCTAAGGACTTGAGCTGGGGAGTATGGAATCCCCATCTTCATCAAATGCAAACAGTTTTGCTTAATTTAGCATAGAGAAGACTCACATTTATGCGAGCAGGGATGCCTGATGGATTTATCAATGCCCATGCATGAGAAAGTGCCTGTAAGTGACCCAAGAAGTGTGACACTTCCCCTTCCACATCTTCCCCTCCCTCAACAGCAGAATTTTGAAGGAAATCTTTGAGTCTAAACTAGTAGAGTTCCCACTACTCATTGTTTTGACCAACATATTTTTAATGGTGGCAGAATATACCCGAAGAATTAGATGTGGAACTAAGACTTCACATTTTCCAGAGTATACCTCTAGTTTAACTTTATTTTAAATTTACCCCTGGAAGTTTTCCACTCACTATGATTTCAAATATTGCAGTGAGCCGTTGGCCTGGTGATATGACAACTTCGGGGTGCTGTTGTAGCTCAGGGTCCATCTTTCTTACACACATTCTTTTTTCTTATAAAGAAGGGCAGAAAATAGCAGCACTGTGGATCAAATTTAGACAAAACTGGATTCTGATTTTTTTTATTCAGGACAGATCATGTATTATAACCCTAATCTGCAAATTTACAATAAGCCACATGGCAAAATATATTATAATCATATTGATGGTACTGGCAGTGCATTTGCACAGAAATAGATAATTGCTTTGCTTTTCTCAAATATTTTGGCCTTTTGAAATTGACATCTAGAATAAGATTCTTTGCACACCAATTATGTTTCAAATGTCTGTATTACATAAGGTGGTTTGTTTAAAATGTCACAGAGCGCCATTTACTAGTATCCAGAGAGACAGTTTTCAAAAGAATATGAAAAAGATGGAGACTCTTTAAGTCAGTTAGATATTTTAGGTATTACAGGGCTGAATTGGTACATTATATCATAGGGTGACCAGATAGAAAAAGTGAAAAATTGGGATGGAGGTGCGGGGTTATAGGAACCTATATAAGAAAAAGACCCCAAAATTGGGATTGTCTCTATAAAAATGGGACATCTGTCCACTCTAATTATATGCTATTACTACACGAAAAAACACCTATATATGTACAAATTTTATGGAGAGAGAACAGTCAACTGCAAAGTTGTACCATTTTAGTGATGACTTGCTAGACATTCAGATATTTAACTATTATTAAAATAACAGAAATCTGTTCTAAAATGTCATTGCCATAAAAGGGGTTTGCCTTGACAGTGAAGGTGTTGATGTTTTGATAAATACTGTGAACTTTAAATGTAATTTTAGTTGCTTATTGTTTCTTTTCATAGGACAGAAATTACTAATTTGCTTATTAATCTTACACAATCAGTGTATTGTACACAGTATATTGTATATTTTATATATATCCACTTAACATGTATATCACCATGGCAATCAAATTATGTCAGTTTTCTTATTGCAGGTAGCCAGGCTGCATTCCATCACACTGCAGCTTATTTGATGTTAACAAGAAGGGTCTAAAATTGGGGCACCCAAGATACGCTGGGATCCGTAGGATGAAGCTGTGCAGGAGGCACTTTCCTTTAAAATCACAAGTGATTAGTTTTTATAACCATCCCTGCTGTAGCACCATGACTCATCAAATCCCAAAGGCAGGTTTACAATTACTATACCACATTTAGAGGGGGAGTGCCTAGTGAGTGCAAGGATCACTCATCTCCTCCAATATTGTTCTTGGTTCTGAATGTTTAAAAAATAAATACTGCCAGTCTGATCCTCAAGTCATAGGAGGGCCAAATTCGGCTCTGAGATACAAGCACAAATGCCACTTTCTCATGATAGTTGGGATTTAAAATACTGTACATGTCTTACCAGCCTTTCTACTGACAAGAAAAAGGGTCTCTTCCATGAACTGCATTTAGTATACCTCTGCTAATTTGCACATTCAGCCCACATGCTGCTACATCTGCATAAGACCAGGCTTGTTTTCTTTTTTTAATCAGACATTCCATTTACACCCTACATGCATAAAAAATCTGCATCAAAATTAACACCCCCATAAGCATTTTTCCCCATGAACCAGGCTTCAAGTCCTGTTTAAAGGGAGCTATTTATAGTGCAGCTTCTTCACATATTATATAAACTGACAAGCTTCCTTCCCTCTGTACAGCTGGCAATAATAGATGAGATAGGTCCAAAGAAGCCACATTTCCCCCTAGTTCAAATAAAATGTCAGTCCCTGCTCCGTAAGTGTCGTCCGTATTTACTGGTTACTGAGGTAGTGAGGAACCATCAGAGATTTTTAATGTAATATAAAGGGATTACCTTTGTATTGGCTCTGAACCAGAGGCAGCTGAGAAAAATGTCAGCTGTTTAATTATTAACACTGAGTCTAAATCAAGAGCAAAATAAGCTTTGATGGTGATCTTCAAAAGGGTTTTCATCATTACTTTCCCAGTTACAGAGAGAAAATGACACTGAATTCTGAGGATCTAGTTTCTGTTTCTGTTAACTGTACTAGAAGGTTACAGATAAGGGAGATTGCACAAACATTTACATCAATAATTGGTTTAGCACTTGCGCTTTTTAAAAGTATTAGTGTGTTGGGCTTTATTGTCCTTTCAGTGTACATATGGGTAACTGCTGGAGAACCGACCGCAGGCTAATGACTAATACTCCATTAAGTCCCATTGACGTTAATGAAATAATGTGATGTGGAAGTGAGTGTAGAATTTGGCCACATGTAGTTCTGGGGAATCACACAAATGTGCACTGCAAGCAATTAAACATTTTAACACCATTTTATAATGATATATTCATGCCACTTTAGACTGATTGGACTGCTGCTGTTTCTTCGTAGGTTGCTATATGAAAATATACATTTGTGATTGTTTTTAGACAATGAGCCTACATAAATCTTTTCATATTCCTGTAGTTTAGGTTATATACATATTTTTTCTGAAATAAAATTTATTTAGTACTACTGAAAGTTGCTGGATTGACACTCTTTGAGACTGCAGTCCTTAACGGATACACAGAAAAAATATAACAAGAAAGGAAGAGGTGGAAAGAGTTTTGAGGAATGAAATAAAGATAGGGATGAGCTGAAAATGTGTGTGCACTGCTCTGAAAAGGAGAGCTGTTGAGCCAAGAGGTTGATGATAATGAAAGAAGAGAATGAAGTTATAGTGGAGGAAGTTTGTCTGGTTGTGGATTTCATCCAGATGTACCCAATGGCCTGGGGGTTTGATTAGCAAGCAGGTTGACTGCTCCAATTTGCCACATTAGTCATTTGACAAAAAGCCCTCCTGCTAGGATGAAGAGTGTTCGTAGATTGAGCTGTCTAGGTTGTCTAGGTTATCCCACCCTAAATATTGATAACAATAAATCTTATAAAGCAACAAACTTTCTCTCCTCTAGAAATCCCTTTAAAATGTTTAAAAAGGATTTTTTCAAGTTTTTTTGTTCCTTAAGTTTTATTTGTTTAAAGTGATTAATTTCCCACACCCAATGTTATTTCTGTTCATCCTTTCAGTCACTTTTATCATAATCTAGATCCTGTTTGAGCAGTGACTATCCACATAGAGTTCGCTCTTGACATGCCTGCACCCCACTCATTCAATATCTTCTTGAATAGCACTGTCCAACGATCTGCGTCTGCACCCTGAAGTACTTGGAATCACCGTTAACTGAGGGTACAAGGGGCTGTGTGGCTTCAGACACCTCTTAGCTTCTTCTTACCGAGCATGGCAGAGACAGAACCTTGCAATGTCCATATCTTTTCAACCTGTATGAGACTGATTAATTATTGCTCTAATTCAAAGATGGCCAACCTGTGGCTCTGGAGCCACATGCGGCTCTTCAGAGATTAATATGCTGCTCCTTGCATAGGTGCCAACTACGGGGCTGGAGCTATAGGTGCCAAGTTTTCAATGTGCTACAGGGTTTTCAATGCTCAACCCCTGGCTCTGCCCCAGGCCCCAGCACCACTACACTCTTTCCCCCAAGGCCTCTTCCCCTGAGTCTGCTGCACCCTTGCTCCTCCTCCCTCCACCCCAGCCTCTTTAATACTTAAGTATTAAGAAAGTATACATGCTTCTACACTTGAAGGAGCAAGGGCTTGAGCAACCACTCAAGTCTCTGCTGAGCTAGTCCTCCAGGGTTTTCTGAAGACCTAGGAGACAGAGCTGTAGGGTGACTGGTGCAAAATACTGGCAGCATGGTAAGGTGGCGGAGCTGCAATCTCCTGCAGGGCAGTGTGTCTAGCTCCAGCGGGCCGCATGGCTGCCAGACATGCTGCTCTGAGCAGCATGTTAAGGGGGCTGGGGCTGGGGGTTGGGTTAGGGGCAGGGAGTCCCGGGGAGGGTCGGGGCCAGGGTGTGGTTGGATGGGGTAGAGGCTTTGGGGAGGGGCAGTCAGGAGACCGGGTGCGGGGAGGGGTTGGTTAGGGTGTGGGAATCCTGGGGGTCTGTCGGGGTGAGGATGTGGATAGGGGTCGGGGCAGGGAGCAGGGAGAATTGCATAGGGAGTGAGGTCTTGAGGGGCAGTTAGGATGGGAGGGTCTTGGGGTGGAGCTCAGGGGACAAGGAGCAGGAGGGCTTAGATGGGGGTGGTGTCCCGGGGCAGGAGCCGAGGGAGTCTCCGGAGGGGGCAGTCAGGGGAGAAGAAGCAGGCTGGTTGAATGCATTGCGGATTTTGAGGGGGCAGTAGGAAGTGGGAGGAGCTCGGATGACAGAGGGGCATTGCTGGCATGTAAATTGGCCAAACTGGACAGTCTCTACACAGAAGAATAAATGGACTCAAATCTGACATCAGGAATCATAGCATTCAAAACCAGTAGGAGACCACTTTAATCTCCCTGGTCACTCTAACAGACTTGAAAGTGACAATTTTAAAACAGAAAAACTTCAAAAACAGACTCCAACGAGAAGCTGCTGAACTGCAATTAATTTGCAAATTGGATACCACCAATTTAGGGTTAAATGGAGACTGAGAGTGGCTGGGTCTTTACACAAATTGAATCTATTTCCCCATGTTAAGTATCCTCACACCTTCTTGTCAACTGTCAGATATAGACCATCTTGATTACACTGCTCTACAGCCAAAATGCTTCTGAAATAAATGTAGTCAAACTTTACTAATTCTGGGTCACTGAGAACGAAAATGATGCTTAAAATTGTTGATTGGCTCTAGTTTTCAAGATATGCTATTGGGTCAGTATATACGACCCTTGACATGGGAATGGTGGAGGATAAGTGAGTTATAAAGGGAAGGGATCTCAATTTAAACCAGAAATCACTAAAATACATCTTTGACTGGATCTATGAATAAATCTATGACTGGGTTTGGACAGTACTTGCTTTTTAGGCAAAACAATGAATGATGCAATCTGAAGCTAGTATTGCATCATACATGATATGAATTACATCATGTTATTCCTAGAAGTCATGGATGATGCAATCATAACGAAGCTTACATCACTCTGCTGAACAAATTGCCCTATATCAGCTCTAGAAATCGTACAGTGTCGTGCTCTTTTATTTGTCAGTGTTTGATTTTGCAAAGGGACACATTTCTGTTTAGCCAAAGTGAGCAGAGATGCCTCGTACTTGTGTGAACAGTGCAGATAACTTCTGCTATGTTTGTGGTGAAGTGACTTTTGCATCACAAAAGCGCAGTATAACCACTATGGTTAAGAAAGCCTATCATCTTTATTTTGGCTGCAAAATTGGAGATCAGGACAAGAGGTGGGCCCCACACATATGCTGCAACACTTGTGCAACAAATTTTCGCCAGTGGTTGAACACGAAAAGGAAATCTATGCCTTTTGCAGTGCCAATGATTTGGAGAGAGCCAACAGATCATACCAGCAATTGTTACTTCTGCATGGTGCCTCCAGTTGGGAAAGGTGTGTCAAAGAAGAAAAAGTGGACTGTGCATTATCCAAACATTCCATCAGCTATACGCCCAATACCCCACGGAGAAGGACTGCCGGTTCCTGATGCCCCACAATCATTCTCACTTGAGTCAGACGAGGAAGAGGAAGAGGATGAAACTTCTGATCCCAAACCATCAATGTCACAGGACCCACATTTTCTCCCATCCTCCTCTTCTGAACCACACCTCATAACACAAGCTGAACTGAATGACCTTGTCAGGGATTTGGAACTACCCAAGAGTAAGGCAGAGCTGTTGGGCTCCAGACTACAGCAGTGGAATCTCCTGGCAGGTGATTTTAGGGTTTCCATGTTCCATGACCGTCAAAAGGATCTTGTCCCATTCTTCTTCATGGAAAGTGATCTTGTAGCCTGCAACAACATGGATGGTGTGATGGCAGCCCTCAACATCGTTCACGATCCAGATGAGTGGAGACTTCATTAATTCATCGAAGACGAGTCTTAAAGCTGTTTTGCTGCATAATGGCAATGTTTACCATCAATTCCAGTTGGTCATGCAGTCCATATGAAGGAAACCTATGACAACATGAAACAACTTTTGAGGTGCATAAACTATGACCAACATCAGTGGCAGCTTTGTGGCGATTTGAAGGTTGTTGCTCTCTTGCTTGGTCTGCAGACTGGATACACAAAGTACTGCTGTTTTCTCTGCGAATGGGATAGCCGTGCAAGAGATTCCCACTACATCAAGAAAGATTGGCCACTCCGACAGTCATTGGAGCCTGGGAGGAAAAGTGTTCAGCATCCACCACTTGTTGAATCAAGGAAGATTTTGTTACCACCCTTACACATCAAGCTGGGTCTGATGAAGAACTTTGTCAAGGCCATTGACAAAACACAAGCAGCTTTCAAGTACCTCTGTGGAAAATTTCCAAGGTTAAGTGAAGCTAAGATAAAGGAAGGTGTCTTTGTTGGTCCTCAGATTCCTGAACTTCTTTGAGATGATGCATTTGACCATGCGCTGCGTGGCAAGGAAAAGACGGCACGGAAAGCCTTCCAGTCAGTGGCAATACATTTTCTCGGAAACAACAAGGCAGACAACTACAGGTTGTTGGTGGAAAACCTCCTCAAGGCATACAAAAGCCTTGGTTGCAACATGTCACTAAAGATACATTTTTTGCACTCTCATCTAGATTTTTTTTCCACCGAACTGCGGAGCAGTGAGCGACGAGCACGGCGAGTGATTTCACCAGGACATTGCAACAATGGAGAAACGCTATCAGGGCAAATGGAGCCCATCAATGCTTGCAGACTATTGCTGGACAGTGACAAGAGATGCTCCGTTTAATGAATACAAGAGACAAGCCAAGAAGCGCCGAGTAGACACTGAATAGGACTGAACTATGCACATAATAGTTTTTTGCCTTTTGTTTCATAATACATTTTATTTATATAACCCTTTTGCTGATTTTTAAAGTGTTACATAAACAGAACAGGTGAAATATTGTCATGTAAAGCAACCATAAACACATGAAAAGACCTAGGTTTACAATTTATGATTAAAACTCTACTATCTACACAATATACATAGACATAAAATGTAAAAACTTAAATATCTTAGAAACAGTAGCCAATCAGTTGTTTTAATTGTCATATTTGAATTCAGCACATCAAAATACATAATAAATATCACATTTTATCTCTGAAGCAGACGACTTCTAAAAAATTGTAGACCAGTGTTTTCAAAAGTGATGAGACTTTGAGTGACTCACATTGGCCATCTTGAAACCAACTTACCTTTTAAAGGTGTGAGTGTTCAGAGAATGGCTGAAAGTGAGGCCTCCTTAAAGTACATCAGTACATCCTAGACAGTTGAAAATCTTGGCTGTTGATTGTCTATAATGGCTACTAGCAAGTGAAATTTTTACAAGTGGGATTAAGGAGATCTTGTTGTTTTTTTTCTAGAAGCTTCTAAATACTTTCTTTGTTCACTTTAAGCAACAGAATGTGTTAATTATTTAGTGGCTGTTAAAAGTGATAAAGGTGGCTTGGCAAAGTATAGTTTCTCTAAAGTGGTTACTTTTGGTTTAAGAGCAAATCATCCTCTTTACTGTGACAATTTAGAGGCTGCTGAAAATGTGAATGAAGGGAGTCCTCTTGGCACCAATATTCAGAGTATTTAAATTTTCTTTTACTTAAGAGAATTAAGTAAACCATTTTGGTCTCCCTTTCTCAGGTGAGCTCAGATACAGCACTTGAATAGTGCCAGAAAAGAAAATCAAACTAACAGATTCACTAAAGCAGAAAAGTTTCATTAGTGGAGTGAGCTATGATGCCTGCTCTGAAATGGCATTTGATCGCTCAGCTGTAGTGATTCAATCATTCCACACAGCTAATTTAGCATTTTTCTCAACTCACGTCATGGGAGATTATGTGAAGGTTCTGGTCGTTGTTTGCCTGTGTAGGCCGACTGAGATAATCTGTGTTCCTATGTCCAAGGAGGAAGTTGCTGGATCATAATCAAAGTTATTAGGCACTAATATGTTTTATTTTTACAGTCCTAGATGTAATTATAATAATAATGAAGCCGTTATCAGCTACAGTTGTAAAGATGAGAGGCTTGTTGAGAATACAAAGAAATGAAGGTTGTACTCTTAGTTAAATCAAGGCAATTCAGGTATGAGTGAAAATGATTGATAACTCAGGTTGGATTCGGATTCTACTTTTTACTAGACTATCACTGTCACTAATATCTGTATATTCTCAGACTTCAGAGAGAAACAAGAATAATTTCCTCTAATCCATGCTCAAGAGTTTATGAATTCTTTAGTCTAATTGTTGTCTGCTGTGTGATACCATTGATTGCAAATAGATTTCAGAGAGAAATCATCCAAGGCAATTTAGGATTCAACTGAATTATTCTCTAGTTTATTAATATGCTACTGTGATGAATATATATACTTAATGGGAAATAGTTGAGGGATAAAATATCATTCTCTTGGGGCAGAATTCAAGGCCATTTATACAATGCAGAACAGAAACAAACATTAGTATAAGAGATGAAGTGGTAGCAAACACTATAGCTTTTTTGTGTATTGAAAGGTAGGAAAAGAAGCAATCACTGTGCAGTATTGCCTACTTCTTGACTCTGAGCAGATCTCCACATGTTGTTTTTCCTCCACTCCTCATAGTCTCAATGTCTCTCTTGCATCTGTCTCTCACAACCATTTTATGCTTTTTTCCATATTGCCATTCACATTCACTCTTCCCAAACCTGTTTGCCAGTCTCCTTCCTCACCACATTCAAATCCCTCCTAAAAATACCCTTTTCAATTCCGCTTTCTCTCTTCTCTATGAGAAGCTAGAGGGAGCATTGGTAAGTAACCAAAAATAAGTGCATGATGCATACATGTTCTCCTGACTAATTTTGTGACCAGATTACTGCTACCATTGCCCACCCTCTTCTCTTTCTCACACTCATTTTTTCTCGTTACAGCTCACTAGATGTGTCACGGTGAAATCAGAGTTCCTGTTCCTCAATCCATGGACCATGTCTCTTACTATATTTGAGGCATGGAGCACATCTGGCAGTGCTTGAGCTTTAAGTCCTATTACATTTTATTTTTTCATTTGGATTGAGAGAGGCTAGTCACAGCTGAAGTCATTGTTAATATTCTTTCCTAGTCCTTTTAAAAAGAACACCCTCCCCCCAAAACTTTATTTAATAGTTTTCAATAGGTGCTGGATTTCTGTATTAAGACAATAACATCACTGGAGTTTGAGGAAGGTCTATTGCTCTTAGTAAAAGAGCTTGGTATCCACCTGATAAATCTTGTTTGCCTATTGAATGAATGCAGATTATGGTAAGGTGTACCGTCTGCATATCCATGTGTCCTCTCAAAGGGGTAAATACTACATCGAGAAGTAAGAAAACACTTTTCTTGGTCCCATATTATGCTGTGATTTCAATGGGAGTTGTTGGACGCTTAGCACATTCAAAAAGCAGGCTGTTGCTTAGTTGTCCAGGAAAGTGGAAAACTAACTTTAGGCATCTGATTTTGAAAATGTTGGGTGCTTGTGGGTGTAGATAATACTGAGCATGAGTAACAGTACCAGAATGTTGCACAAAGCCACTGAACCTGAAATGCCTAAACCCAAAGAGAAAATCATCTCAAACAGAAACAAAATTGAATATAAAAACTCTGCTGTCTTCCTCCGACATTCCAGCCACATCTCTTGCTACTAAATCCCCCAAAGAACGACTTAAATGCATTATTGAATAAATTAACAGAAAACTTCAGAGCATACATGTTGCAGTTGCAGCCATGGATGGAGAATTGGGTTCTGTGAGGCAAAATGTAATAAAATTGGATAGATGAGGTCAACAACAACAACCTTAAAGCTAAAAATGACTATTTAAAAAAAGGGATTAGAAAATGGGTTTTTTATCTCAAACTGTTAGTATGCTTACAAAGGAGAATAAAATCCTTAGCAACAAAGTAGAGCCCAACAGAGACTTAAAATATTAGATTACGTGGGCTTTTAGATAGTGAAGATGACTTGAAATTGTTTATGGAGCTGCTGGTTCCTGAATTATTAGATTTAAATCTAACAAGATGTTATTCAATATGAAAGGCTTATCCTGTCACAAGAATAGTACCAATAATAGTACCAATTTTGAATTAATGGATAAAAAAACAATCATTTTTAAATTTGGTGAACTATAAGGTAAAGGTAGAATCTTACCGAGACCTAAACAAATGAAAGAAATGCTCTATAAAAATACACAGTGGCTTTGGCTCTTTTCTGTCGTGAGACCAAGCCTTCAGACGAAAAGAAGATTGCTCACACTGATTTAAAGGGTTTTTAATAAGAAGCAAGTTGAAGCTGCACTCTTCTCCCCCTCCCGCCGTGCAAAACACTGGAAGACTCAAATTAACCTTAGTGAGAAGGGCTAGGTCAGATTATAGCATGTATGAAAGGTGGTTGTGAACCACTATGCACTTCTAAAAGGATCTCTGTCAGCTCTACCTAGGCCAGAATGGAAAGCTATGAAACTAGGCTGTGATGGAGCCAAAATCCGCACTGATGTGGATCCAGTGTTCTCATTTCTTGACAAACACTAATAGAGTGTTCCATGCTGATCTAGAAGCACTGTGTTATCTCTGGTCTTCCAGTGCAAAGTTCCGTAGCAGTTCCACTGTTTGTACTACAATGAGATTTGTCAACGTGACATACCTTTAAAGCACTTTTGTACCCTGAAACATAAATATGTAACAATGCAGTATCATAACAGGTCTGCTCTTTTGAGAATTTGGGTTCATGCTTACTCTGAGGACAAAAATTAATTCTTGCTGCTTTTTATTCCTGTTAGTACTTAGAAGCCTCCACTATGTGGAGAGAGTGAGCTAGATTCTATTCCTTCATGTGAACTTACAGATTTGTTTACTGAGGTCTGCTCAGCTACATTTAAGCAAACTCGCTGAATGCAGTTGAGTTGCATAGGTATTGCTGAGTGAATAGTTTGGCCTCTGGGGCTGGTGACAGACCAGATGAAGAGTTCAACTTGATCTGAATTTCCATGTCTGCTTTGCAGGGTTGGTGAGTATGGGGGAAAAACTTACGCTTTTGACTTCTAACCTTAGCAAATTTGAACTGGAAATCCTTAGGTGACAACAAATGTTGAACTTCACTATGCCACTTCTAGTGTTGCTTTTCAGATTAGAGTTGCACTTAATGGCTATACATAGTTGGCTCCCCAAGAGGTATCTGCGAAATGTGAAATCATTTTCTTGTCATAGCAACATATTTATGGATAACAAAATAGGGCATGCAAGTTTAATGAAATAAAGCATGAGAGGTGAATTTGCACAGATTATCCGTGGATGTTACTGTTATATGAAATAATTTAAATAAATACTCTTATGTAAGATAACTCCTAGTGTAAGTAAAATACATGAAAACCATATAATAGATCAATGAGAAACACGTTCATTATACCATTAATGAAATGTTGTAGTTTTATAATAGGATAAAATTATAGAACATTCTTTGTTTCAGGCAAGCAGACTAACATAGTCACATCAGTTCTTCCTTGTGCTTTTATTGAGGTATAGATCTTCTATTTGGTGGAAATTTCTTTCCTTTTTTTTCCTAACCAGTAATTATCTGCTAATAAAAGACAAACATCTTGCAAGCTAATTGGCTCTCACAGAGTTCATTGCTATCAGATAAAATTAAATAAACTTTGGAGAGAGTTAGAATTGACACACATTCCGCTGAGGGGGACTGATTTTTGGTTAGAAAATGGTTCCTCATGGAAGGCCTGCCCAAGATGGTAAACACAGAAGAATGCACTCCTCATAACATCACTAATGTCTGCCTTTTTCTCTCTTGTCGAATCTCAGCATACCCTGGAAGATGTGAATTTGCTCAAAACTGATGGGTTTTCAGAATTTTCTTTCTCTATCAGTGCTAGCAGTTGTCATTGCTGAAAAATGACAGTGCTGTAGATCAGTGTGCACCTATGAAATTGAGGAAACAGGGCTTGATGTGCTTGCAGTGTGCTGCTAATAGGTAGCTTTTCTCCGTATTGTCCAGTGCAGAAGATACAGGTATCTTAGTGTCTGAGCAAAACTGAGGCATAAATGATAGCAAGTTTGAGCTGAGGCTCCGTCCAGCCAAGATTGAGGAGCTAATGGGAAATTGGGGAAAGCATGCTCTGTCACCTAGATCTGGAGGAATCTTTGTTCGTTCCGGAAACTTACCATTGCTCTGATGTTTCAAAGTCTAAATGCTCTAAGTCAAAATTAATTAACACTATTAGCGGTGATATTAAACAACATAATCCTGTTTAGTTTTGTATCTTCAGTATCCAGTTTTGGCAATGGAATTCAAGTATCTTAAAAACCATTAGAAACTTGGCAATGTCCCTTTTACTCCAAACTGAGAAGGTATCAGGATAAGAACTTATTCCATCTCATTTGTAAGACTGTCGAGTACCAAATTTCATAGAAAATTGCTATCCAGAAAAGTTTTATGAGGTTAACTAATAGTCTGATAAAGGAATATGGAAACATTATTTTAAAATTTGTTTAATGAATGCCTCTAATTCTTATATTTTCTTTTCATGTCTATCTGTTGTTACATAGGCAGGCACCTGAATGATGATGTAGAGAGAAGTTGGTATCTGCATGGAATATTTTTTTTGTTTTTAGTAATTTTTTCTTTTGATACTTCTGTTGTCCCTAGCTGTTTACATATCCTTAACTGCAGAATCATCTGTGAACCATAAACTTAAGATAATTATATCAATAACAAAAAGAGCTTTTTTGAAAAAGTCTTTCATTCTACCTATCCCGGTGTGGTTTGCCAGTGATACACATTCAGGAAACACTTAATTACTGAAATTTATCCAAGTCTGCAATGGAGGACAGCTGTCAAGGAGATCATCAGAATTTCACAATAGTTGAAAGAGGGGTAAACCTCCAGTTTTATGCAGTTTTTGCTGTCAGTTTGCTATTAAGTGAGACCAGAAGTCCATGTACATTTGTGCAGTTATGATGCATTTCTATATGTTTGCCATAAATGAATGTAGTTTTGCCACTTAGAAATGTAAATGGCTCATGCAAGTATCTGTTCTGAATGCACAATCACAGCAGCTGTGTTCAAAAATGTATTTGGAGCTTGAGCTACATAACATGAAAATCAACATTTAGTAACTGTTTTAAGGAACTGTCTAAAAGACCAACTTGTAAACTAGTTATTATTCATTTTGGCTTGGAGGGAAAGTTTATGAGCTGAGTTAAACCTGTCCAGATTTGAACTTGTAGTTCAAGAGAATCTAGGTGTTTCAGATCTGTTATAAGACTACTGAACCTTCTTTTGACATAAATTAGGAGTCATTGCTTTAGCAGACTTTTTTTTTTAGTCTTTAGAAAATATGATACCTATAGAATGGAATGAAAACACATTAACTTGGGATTTTCAAAGGCATATAAGGGCACTATACCCAATTTTGTCATTGCTGTTACAAAGACCATAGAAGAGAGATTATCTCTAATTGCTTTTTATTTTTAGCTGACAATTTAAATGGTTAATCTTATTTTGATATGTCTGGGGGTTTTATATTTATTCCATTGAGAAGAGCTACACAAAGTGTTAAGGTTACAAAGTCAAGCACTCAAGTTAGGAAATGCCAGAATTAAGGTTTCCCAGCAACCTTAATTTGGCCCCCTTGAGCATATGCATTGTGATAGGATGTGTTTGTGTAATTAAAAATGCTCTCTTTTTTCCACAGGACCTCTGTCTCATTTGTGCACAGGATGAACAGTTCTCAGGGAATGAATGTGAAGTTATTTAGTGACTAAGACTACTGTTTTTAGGACCCAGGCTTCATTTGTTGCACAAATTGGAAGATGTGTAGTGACTAAGCCAGGGGAATGCAGGAATTGAAAAATGGTTGTGTGGTTAAGGCAGTTGAATGTTGTCCTGGGGAAGTGGAATCCATCGCTGCCTCTGCCATGGAGTTTCCTGTGTAATGCTGGGCAAGTCACTTCAACCAAACTTTTCAAGTTGTCTTCTGTATTTTCCTCATTTTTTAGGTGCCCAGTTTAGGACATCTGGAGGCTGATTTGCAGAAAAGCTGAACATTCACAACTGCAACTGCAGTCAGTGAGAGCTGTACTTTGAACATATAAAATGCTACAAACATATTAAGTAAAAGGCCTTAAGCATCTCAAGATGGTTACCCAAAGTTAGTGAACAGTTTTGACAATTATGGACTTAACCTTTCTGTGTCTCAGTGTCCCATCTGTAAAATGGGGGTGGTAATCTCATTTTATTTCACCGGGATGTTGTGAAGATGTATTAATATTTGCTGTGCATTCTCATACTACAGTGACAAGCACCCTAAAAGACTGAGGAAATTAATAATTCTGTATTAATTCCAGGGTTTGGATGGTGTGCAGTAAATAAGGCCTAGAGCCACACATTGACTGATGAGGATAAAAAAAGAGATATTGAATAACTACCTATTCAGAGAACACCATCCATCTTGTGCAATCAACGAGGCAGGCATCGTGTGGAAAAACAGTATATGATCATGCAATTAAAGTCTTGATCAAAATGTATCCAGAAGGGATTGGTGCAACCTTAATTCTGGCATTTCTTAATTTCTGAGTGCCTGATTTTGCAGCCTTAGTGTTCTCTTAATGTATTTTTGTTATGTAATAAAATATATTTGATGTAATCTGCATTGATCTACACCCTTCTATGGTGGAAATTGCAAGTGGATCCACATAGTCATGAAACAATTATCTCCAGCTTACTTCCCATCCCCAGATCCATTCCTTAAGGCAGGATGCAGGAAGCCCTCATGGAAGAGTGCTCTATGGTGCACCATGGTCATGGGCTTATCAAATCCTTTGCCCTGTGCAGCTGAACCAAACCATATCTATTGGTGGTCAGGACCCATTATCCCTATAGAAGGAAGAAGGATTCTTGGTAGGTAGTGTCTACACTATCTGCTGGATTGTCGGGCAGTGATCAATCCAGTGGGGGTTGATATATCGCGTCTAGTATAGACACGATAAATTGACCGCTGAGTGCTCTCCCGTTGACTCCGGCACTCCACCAGAATGAGAAGCTCAAGTGGAATCAACGGGAGAGTGTCAGCTGTCGATTTATCACTGTGAAGACACCGTGGTAAGTAGATCTAAGTAGGTTGACTCCAGCTACGCTATTCATATAGTTGAAGTTGTGTATCTTAGATCGACCCTGCAAGGTAGTGTAGACCAGTGGTCTTCAAACTGCGCTGCGCACACCCTCGGTGGTGCTCAAGACCCCAGCGCTGCTGCCGAGCCTGCCCGGGAGACCGCCGAACTCCCGGGCGGGCTATTTTGTTCCTGCCGAAATGTCACCGTGGAAAACGGAAGCTTCCGCTTTCTGCGCCTGCATTTCAGCGAACATACCACCCGGGGGCCGCCAGACTTTTCCCTCCACGGAAAGGGGCCATGGGGGGAAAAGTTTGAAGACCCCTGGTGTAGACCAGCCCTTATCCTCTGAACATGTAGCCAGTGAGTATTTAAAGTAAGTAAATGTATATGTACTACAAGGAATCTATTTTGTGCTACGTAAATTCCGCTTTTCTTGTATGTACTCCATCACCTGCGTGATATAAATTGACATGCAGCATGTACATCAGTAGAATCCTGATAAAAAAGAAACTTTCATAGCAAAAAATATATACTCCATAAAAAGAAATGATGGTGGACTAAAACCTTGGGACAGTAGTAACTTATACATCCATAAGTTATATATGTCTTATGCACCTTATGATCTACCAGTCACTAAAGAAAATTTATCTCCAATCATGTAACCCCTGCCTCTCCCTACTGAATGCCACTGTTTTCTAATGTAAACTTTGATTACTTTTATGTCTGGGAACTTCGGGAAGGGAGGCATATTACCATCAACACAGGGTTTTTTTTCCTATTTGGTAAATCTGCCTTTTAAATTCTTCATAATGTGACCTTATTCTTAACTTCTGGGTTAATTTTGGCTCATAAAATGAGGGAGATCAATTGTACTGGCTAGATTAAGACACAGTATGAATAGCTACTACGCCATGTTGACCAAAGCATCTTAGTCCTGACCTGCAGCATCTGTTCTGTTTTGTCGCCAGGCTGTCTTGAGCAACTATTGATCCTTATGGGTAGAATTTTCAAAAATGTTTGGTATTACTCTAACTGTGCTCCCATTGAAGTCAGTGGTAAATCTCTCATTAATGTCTATAGAAGTTAGGTCAGCCTTGAATACTTGTGAAAATCCCACCCTCTGCTAAAATATGTGATTTTTCCAGTGCTAGAGAACAACTGATCTTCAGAGCTAAAAATTCACTTGTTTTCATTCAAATTCCTAGTATTGCTTTCCATATTTACTCCTTTTATTCCATTCCCTTTTTCAGGGGCTCCACTTTGAGGCACTTATCACTCTGCTACTATTTTGTAAACCGTTACTGCTGCTCTTTCAGGCACTCAGAGAAGGTCAACAGAATCAAATGAGACACTTCTTTTAGGGAATCCGTAACATGCATCTTTTTCTGTGTTAATGTCGCTATTTTGAAAATGATAATAATACACCTGTGAAAAGCAAGGGAGAACAGTCAATAAAACTTCTTCCAATTTCTTTGTGGCAGGGAAGCATAATTGTGTATTTATATACGTGTGTGTGTGTAATATCATGTATAAAAGGCATTGTGTATCTATGAGAGAGAAAGACTTGCATGAAAATTTGCAGAGCTGAAGATTAATAGAGTTTTCCTTGACTCCTATCCATGTAAGAGTGTCTGTTTTAAAAGTACAGCTGGCTGTAGCACTTTGGGGAGTTATTATTCTGTCTACTTGTATGTGCACTTGATAAGTGCTCTTAGCTATGCTTTCCTCTACAAATTGCTAACCACATGTTCATCTGATCTCTGAAGGGTAATGGGAGAGTGGCTCTGTCAGTAATAGTTGTTTGTAACAGGGCAGAATAATGGTTACTTTTTAAAACTTAAAAAGCGGTCAAATGTGGAGCAGTTCAAACAGTGGAATTGTATTATTTTTTAAAAAAGTGAATGTTGGTATTTGAGAAAGGTGAATGGCAAATAGTACTGGACATTAAAATATCTGGAGAGGACACTATTAGGCATGAGAAGGTAATTCAGTCTTCTTGCCTATTCAGAGCTTGGCCTTCTTTCTGAGAGTGTTGAGAGTTTGTAGTGGTGTCATTACAAAAACACCCACCATCTCATCAGCTATTGGGTGGTCAGAATCAGCCAAAACTGAATTTGAGGCACTAAGCAAGAGGTAAAAGGGAAGTGCTTCTCATCGTTTGACTGCACAGGGAAAGCTACAGACTTGCTTCAAGGTAATTTCCAGTATTCATTGTTTTGGGGTTTTTTTTAAAGTAACTTTGGTTTAATAAAAGCAAAGTATTTGCTGCATACATTTTGTACTCATTTAATAAGATGACAGATTGTTAGACCCTGCATAGCAATGTGTTGCTCTTCTGTTGGGTAACCCTAGGCTCAGATGGAAAAATCTGGCATTAAGTTTCAGGGCAATTACTGCAGAGTTAGGCTGGCAGGAAGAATATAGCCCCCCCCCCCCCCCCCCCCGCACAAAAAATGGATGAGGGGATCTGTTTGAGTCAAGGAGGAATTTATAGAAACAATCCAGCTTGTTGCAGAAGCTTATGTTGAGGTTTATACTGGTTCTTTGGGGGAGGTGGGAGGGTTATAATAAAGGCAAATCCCAGAAAGGGGGTGAGGTATTTAGGCAATTAAAGGTGCAGATCGGTGTCTATTGAAATTTTCTAAAGCATCTAAGCAGATTCTCCCATTGATTTGAAGGAATTTAGGTCTCTACCTGCTTAGGCTCTTTTGAAAATCCCCCTATGTATCTAAATACTAGGGCTCTCAAATGATCAAAAAAATTAATCACGATTAATTGTGCCATTAAGCAACAACAGAATACCATTTATTTTAAACGTTGTATGTTTACAACATTTTCAAATATATGGAAGCATGTACTCTGGAATGGTGGCTGAAGCACGAAGTGGCATACAAATGTTTAGCATATCTGGCATGTAAATACCTGCAATGCCGGCTACAAAAGCGCCATGTGAATGCCTGTTCTCACTTTCAGGTAACATTGTAAATAAGAAGCAGGCAGCAGTATCTCCAGTCAATATAGACAAACTTGTTTGTCTCAGTGGTTGGCAAAATAAGAAGTAGGACTGAGTGGACTTGTAGGCTCTAAAGTTTTATATTGTTGTGTTTCTGCGAGCAGTTAAGTAATCAAAAAAAGTCTACATTCATATGTTAGACTTTCATGATAAAGAGATTGCACTTTATATGAGGTGAATTGAAAAATACTATTTCTTTTGTTTGTAATTTTACAGTGCAAATATTTGTAATAAAAATAATATAAAATGAGCACTCTACACTTTGTATTCTGTGTTGTAATTGAAATCAATATTGAAAATGTAGAAAAACATCCAAAAATATTTAATACATTTCAATTGGTATTTTATTGTCATAAGTACGATTAATTGTGATTAATTTTTTAAATCACAATTAATTTTTTTCAGTTAATTGTGTGAGTTAATTGTGTGAGTTAACTGCAATTAATCGACAGCCCTACTAAATACCTTTGAAAATCTGCCCATAACAGCCTGTGTGCTGTGTTGGTAACTGGGTAGAGATTCAGCCTGACCACTTGCCTTAAACTGTGGATTTATTGTAGAGATCCATGCCAGCTTACTTTCAGTAGGAATGATGAAACTGAAGTGCATCAAAACATTGGCTCTCAGTTACAGAGATGATAAAATGTGGAGGAAATACAATATCTGATCAAGTATTAAAAACTAATCAGTGCTTACTTTAGACCAAGGCATTGAGTGCCTAAGAAGTACAGAGTCCAATGATCTTGAAAAATAGATTCCACAGTATTGATCTGGATCTAATGGAGTGCAGAAACTTGTAGTGACCTTGTTGCATGAAATGTATTCTAATGAGAAACACTGTCTCTCTCCTTAACCAGTAGTGAACCTATCAGATTCAGTCCTTCTCATTAGTTCTTTGGCCATAACACACTAAACTGGGACTCCCAACTAGCCCCCACAGCAGTTGAGACTGACCTTTTCCAAACCATCTCTATTGCAAACAAAAATATTGCACTCCAGTGAGAGAGAGCACCTCACTCTAAAATTAAAGCCCATCCTTCCCCTCTGTTTCCAAAAATATACTTTGTGTCCTGGCCTTGTTCCCTGTTACATCTATATCCTGAATTAGGGACAAGCTTTCGTCGTGTTCATGTGCCACTATCACAATAGACTTCTGCCCCTCTAAAGCTGGTATTATTGTTTACTTTTATATTCTGGCAGTGCCTAGGAACCCCAAAGTAGGGGTTACGGACAAGTAATAAAAAAAGACAGCTCTTACCATAGATTGATCACAGTTGGCATGTCAGACATGTGTAAGAAAAAACAAAAAGGCATATCTGCCATACCCAACAAAATAAGAGCTTATGAGCATGTCACATTATATACTCAAACCAGCAAGTCCAGCAGCAGTCACAGAATACTTGGCGAAAGGAACTAAATCAATAAAATATCTAGCAGCATTTGCCCGTTGGCAACAAGAAGAAAAGCTACCAATCCTGACCCTTAAATGTGTGGTTATCTGAAGCTCAGAGTAAGTGAATTGCTGTACCGTTAAACCATATGATAGGCTTGCAAATGCTATTTGGGAAAACAAAAACTCATCAGGAAAGAGAGAGAGCAGGAGAGCTCTCAATCACTCGGGAGCAGGAATGAATTTCCTACTGCGTGACAGGATACAAACCCCACTCAGCTTCAAAGGGTCTGTCAAATCCTGGGGGAGCCTGTTCTGTTTCTTATCCCAGTGAGCCCTTCCCAAGCAGAAGAGGTAGGCACATGCCACAGTTGGAACCTTGTTTTTTTGATCTTGGAGGCATTGTGAATGCAATCACATGACTGACTTTAAAAATGAGAATATTTTTCTTTGTCATATAAACAAGGGCATGCTGTGTGGAGTACAAATGGTGGCAATTGAGAAAAATGTAGTGTGTGCAGACTCTGCAAAACATAAGAAATATGTTGTTCCTGGATGTGATTCAGAGGAAGGGTGAATTCTGCAATTCATATTTAAATAGGGAGAGCCAGTGTACCATCTGGTGGTGAAAAAAGTACAAGTTGGCACTCTTCTGCCTTAGATGATCAGGTGAAGGCTACTTCATGAACACAGTAGTATATGGCTCTTTAAAAAAAAATCTTGATTCTTTACCTAATTGGTATTCATAGTCTCTGCTGTATTTGATAATCTATGTTCTAGTTTAGCTGTTTATTGTTTGACTTTGTCAGAATGGTTGCATATTATAAATAAAGTTCTGATGTTAACATGGACAAGAGTGCAACAGAAGTTCCTTTTATAGCTTTCTTTGCACATCAAAAATAAATCCTTAAATGCAGTGTAACTTCTATCAATGTACCACAAAGAGGTTGTACTTGCTAGATGTGATGTTGCATGCTTTATGACATATGCTATTTGACCATGAATTGTCCTATCAATATCATCCTCATTATATTGTTAATCACACCTCCAGTTTTTGAGTGCTGTGTTCTCAGTAGCTTCCACTTCAATACTAAAGCTAAAATTGCCAGCTAATGCATTTCAGCTGCATTTCTGTATGAGTATTGTGTTAATGAGCAGGTTTGAGAATAAGTGTAATGCCAGTTTAATATCTTACATGGAAAGCTCTCTGTTATGGGGCAGACTTGATCTTTTGTATTCTAACACGTATGATCTCAAGATCCTGTTGTTTCAGTAGTTCTCTGACCGTTTCAAGTAAGAATGTGGAGTTGTTCCAAATATATTTCCTTTTTGCACTTTTAAAGTGAAACTGTGCCAAGTACCCATGTATTGAGATAAATGGTGATATTGAAATGTAGATATTTAGCTTAGAGAGGAGGTAAATAAGAGGGGACATAAGAGGCATACAAAATAATGACTGCCATAGAGATGGTAAATTGAGTGAGCCTCTACCAGAATAAGGTGCCATTCAAGGAAAAGCTTTTTTACACAACTCATAATTAACCCGAGAATTCATTAAAGCCAAGTAGAATTTAAAAACCAAACCAAACCAATAAAGCCTAGACATTTTTATAGATAATGAGAACAGCCACAGTTACATTAGATAGGATTTTTTGAAAGGGGATATAAATATCCTCATACTCCAGCGTATAAGCCAACAATTCTCTAATGGATTTGTTTAGGAGGAAAATGCGCTATGGGCTTTCCTGTGCTGTCTCCTGAACTTTGACACTGATCACTGTAAGAGATGTGATGCTGGGGTGGATGGATCACTGATACAGTCTATTATGGTGATTCCTATGGAACATCTCTCCGTAGAATGATTCTTCTGGTCCTTGATCCAGATCCCAGTGCACAAAGAAATGGCCAATATTATGTATAAATAGCCAATATTATATATAAAGTTTATTATAAAGGGTTTAATTTTTTGGAAAGAATGTAGACTCTATTGCAGTCAGGGTTGGTAAATCACTGTAATTTGAGTTACTGCCATTAGAGGCAGCACCTTTTGAGAGTGTGATACATGGAAGATACTATAGTACTAAAGCAGTTCTAGAGAGTATTGTGGTAAGATTTTGTAAGATATCAATAAATAAGTTGTTACAAAAATGTGTCCTTGAATATTTATATTAAAGCTTTTCTTAGCATATTTGCAGCCTGGCAGAAATGTTTTTCTGGTGGAACACTTGTTTACGCTAGTGAACTCCAATTATTGAGGCTTTACTAGATACTCCATTTCCTATTTGGATACTTAATACTTTCATAGTTACTGAAATAGGGATGTAATCAAAGGACTAGTTTAGAAAGTCAGTTAATGCTGCTGCTAATGAGGTACAAAAAAATTAAAGTTCAGGAGAGACTATACAATGAAAAACTTGCATTTTTATTGTGCTCTGAGTACTAGATATGCTTAACGCTATTTGTAAAATAACATATTTACTGTAATAATGTTGAATACTCTGAGGACCCTTTCTGAATAAGGGTCACTTGTGTTACAAGAAGAGAAAAATCTGTTGTGGAAGTGTCTGAGAGCTCAAGAAAAGACTGAAGTCTGCACTATTTACTTTTAAATACAAAATAAGCTAGAATTGTCACACAAATAAACCCAGAGTTAGAGAAGTTTTTCATCTACTGCAAGAGGCACTTATTATAGCAACTTTTATATTAAGTGTAGGAGTCTTAAATTCAAATTTTGTTCACTGTGATGAGATTTACCAAATTATAGTCTGAAATTATATGTACATACATCAGCTTACATAGTAATCTCCTTTTCTAAATAAAATAACTTGATAATTGTTAGGGAGCTTTTGGAATACCCCTAGGAACTAATTTCTATGCACAGATGGTCTGCAGAACTTCAGCTGAAAAAATCCAAACTGCTTTTTTAATTATAGAAAAGAACAGAACGGCATTTGATTCAAGTAACAGCTTTTATTGTGACACAAATCCTCATCTGAATCATTTTATAATTCATTTCTGGTGAGATTTCATTATACCAAATTTTAGTCTAAAGCAAATGGCTGCAGAATAGGTGGTTCTATGCAATAGATGTCTGTACTTAATTTCAATTATAATATCATAACAGCACTACTGTGCCTTATATAAGGATTGTAATAAGCAGGACATGTCACTACGAATATAGTTCCAAATGTGACAGACAGGTTGATTCTCTGCTTCAATACCTTAAGCCAATCAGAGAAATTTATTTGATAGGAAAACATTTTTTTAAAAAAATTTGAATTCATACATATTCTGTGGCCAAAAAACTATACGTCTTTTGTGGTTATCCTGCAAAACCAAACTCGTTGCCTAATCATTTCTCTCTTCTCACACTAGCATTATTTTAGAAGAACAATTTTTTTCCAGAATACTTTAATTATTGACAATACTGCTATAGAATGTGGTTTTAATTACTGAACTAATTAATTCACATCAACAGCATTGGGCCAGAAATATAATGCCAAATTACTATAGTGCAATATTCAGACTAGAAAAGGAGTCTCTTACTCTTCACTCACCAGTCTGGTGAGTCTTTTTGAAATATTCAGGCAGGTGAAACTCGTCCATTATGTATTGGATCAAACTAACCAGTATCCATTGAAATGATCCATTCTGCAATACGCTTTCTTTGCAAATATACAGTTGCAGGCTACTTTTTATGGCTCCGGTGTTTCAGTACTAGCGCATGACTGCAATGGGCTGGAGAAGCTCCCTGTACAGCATAGTTAGGAGGAAAATATACAATTCTGCATTCGTATTTCTGTCAGCCATGAGAGCCAATTCTTTTTAATACCTGAACAATCATGCTGTGTAAGCAGAGTCTTATATGGTCATAAATAAAATGTATTTAATTCAGGAAGTGTATTGTATATGTATTGTTAACGTATGTAGTTTGCTAATGTAATAGGAAGTTACTTGAGATACTGCAACACTGTCAGAATAGTGTAATGCTAGCATTTTATATTCACTAATCTGAATAATTTCTATATGAAGCCTTCTACTACTGCAGAACTAGCAAATAGAGGCCAATAATCAAATTCACCAGCGTAGTGAGAACATGTACAGAATGAGCATATTAAGACATCTGAGTCTACATTATGTACAGCTAGTGCCAGAGGCATTAATTGCGTATTTTCCCAGTACATTATTAATCTTTTCCTCAGCATTTGATGAGAAACATCCCTCCTCCCTCCCCCCGGAATTATCCATCTCTAAAAACATGGTTGAGCAAGCACACTTTTAAATAGCATGCTTTCAGAGAACCACTGTGACTAAGATGAGAGCCTGATCATAGTGAATCTCTAGAACAACATTCCAGTTAGGCAAGGATTTTCTTATAGGAAAATGAAACTTGTTGCATGTGTTACACCTGAGGGAATAAGAGAAGCCCCTTCACCCATTAGGAAAGTTTGTTGAAGAGGAGTTGTTCATAGTGAGGTTGGATACCACTGTCAGTGTCTTTTTTTTTTTTTTAATGCCTAAAAAATAGCAAGAGGCAGAAAGAGATGGTGATATTACTGAAAGCCTGGAAGGAAAAAAATTGCCTTTGAAGCCTGTTGTTTGCCGTGGAAAAAGATATTTCCAGGTAGATTTGTTAAGCCTCTGGCTGACACATCTAGGGGATTGAGGATTATGCTAGAAAATCTTCATCTGGATTGTGAATTACTGTGCCATTCGTCAATAAACAGTCATTACACAGTAATGGAGTTAAGTGGTTGCCTTCCATAGCATATCATGGAGTTTTTACTGTGGTGGATATTTTCTGAATTGTGTTGGGCTCCTACTAAATATGCTAGACCTGATATTCCACTTTCCTGCACCTTGTATAATCATCTACCCTTGGGTAAAGTAGACAAAAAATGGTACCATTATGATTGGTAGCACTTGAGAGAAATTTGGCTCTTACTTTGCACAGGTGTAAATCATCACACAAGGTGTGGAGCAGTGGAGAATCAGGCCTATTGTATTTACCGTAGTTGCATTCCTTCATAAGTACATGCTCTGCCTAGTCATATTTTTCTTTAGGTGGCTCTGTTTAGGCGAAGAAAGCATGGTTTTTGGACTTTGTCAAGATGGCAACAGAAATTCTTTTATTTAAAAACACATTGATTTTCTTTTCCCACTAAAACAGCCCTCTTTATATGCAATAGGAAGCTATTGACAAAGTTGTCAGGGGCTACAAGGATTTGCCAAAATACATATACTTTAATAGATTTTTAAATGGAGTAACAGGTGTAGGCATATTTTTACCATTAAGTTTTATCCAACTTTAGTAGAGATAAGTTTGACTAATTAAATAAATGAGCAATAAAAAAGAAGATCCCCATTATTCATATCCAAATGCACAGGAGAGAAATTAAGAGAGGAGGACCAGATCATCACCTCCTGTAAATTGATGTAACTGCATTGACTTAATTGAAGTTTACATCAGTTTACACTACTTGAAGATCTGGCCCAGAATTTCAGCTAACCTGTAGCTAATTGCTTTTAATTTCTTAATCTCCTGATATTTAGTGGCATTTTCCCTACAAACATTTTTGTTTTAAAATGGCTTTTATCAGGAGTAATCAGACACACAGGCGCTGACTCTGGGTGCTCTGGGGCTGGAGCACCGACGGAAAAAATATAGTGAATGCTCAGCACCCGCCAGTAGCCCCACCAATCAACTCCTCCCCTACACATGCTGCTGCTATGTGCGTTGTTTGAACACTGGAGCTTCAGCTTCCAGCACAACCACAGGAGTAACTGATATTCTCTATGCTGGATCAGCCACTAGAGGGGAGAGTTGTGTAACCCAAACTGTGTTTCTGCTACTTTGCTAGACAGCAGTAGAGTATTAGAGATCAGGTACCCTGGGTTCCATCTCTGGCTCTGGCATGTTCAGTCTGAAAGGTAGCGTGGCTGAGCGGATAAGACTTGGGTCTGCTACATTAGAAAGGTTGGATCTATTGGCAGTTCTGCCTGAAGCAGGGCTGAAAAGGTGGGAGGAGGGACAGGAGTGGTGGTATGCTCACAGTCTCTGTCCACAAGCTAAGCTCCATACACTTGAAATGTAAAATGAGCTGTCACTCACAGCAGATTTTGTTTATGTTCAAAATATGGTTAGCCAAGGTCTGCTGGGCTGTGTTCCTGTTCAATGCCATTCAGATACGTTGTAGGCCCCAGATCCTAGTGTCATGTAATGATCTCAGAATCTCAGCTTTCATTTAAAAAAATAGTCTAGTGCTCATGATTGTGAAGAAAACTTAAAAATATGACCGGAATATAATGGAGAGAGTGAAATATTACTGAGTCTGCAAACAGCCTCCAGCAGATGGAGGAACATGACCACTAGAACCAACCTGGTCTTTCACCCACTAGACTGCCACTAGAGCAGACCCAGCCTACACTGCTCTAATGGTGCCAAGAGAAGATTCTCTAGTTGTGGGGTTGGATGCCATACTGAACTCTGGGACTGGCTAATTCTTGACTGTCATCTAGAGCTGAAGGGGTGAGGTCTTGGTTGGTAGCAAGAGTTGTGACTAGCATAAAATGTAAACAGTTGTCAATAGAGATTTGAGCTCATGGTCCCCTGGCTCCTAGTGCATTTTCCCTTAGGCTACGGGATATTGAATGAAGGCGTTCCCTGTGTCTTCCCCCGTATCCTCACCAATGCAGAATGGAATGGGCATAGAAGAGTGGTCTTTCTCCCTGGGTCGTACATCTGTGTGTGTATCTTCCATTAATGTTAATCAGGGTAGGGGTTGTGTATATTGAAGGAAAAAATAATCTATCAAGATTTTCCTGAAATCCACAAACATAGTGCTCTATGATGAACATTAAAGTTCTTTTGAGGAGGACAAAAGAATAGCTACTTCTTCCAGAACGTTACAGCTGTCTGACCACCCTGATGTCCTCCAGAAAATAATCTGTTATAGCAAGTGGCCCCTCAAGAGACTCGTCCATGTTTGCTCTGATGGCTCCAGATTTAGAAATGGATGCCATTTACACAGAATATAATAATTCCCCTCAAATAACCATAAAAAAAAGCTCAGTAACAAATGTTCACAGAAAGCAAGCAAAAGGAGCACACATATGGTCAAAACAAGCTCATTTAAAAATTAAAATGAATATTAAAAGACTTTTTGCTCTATTCACTCAGCTCTAATGATGATGATACTTTAACTCTGCACAAGTCTGCCTTTCAGGATGTACATCCAGTAGAGTAGCTAGCCTGCTCTGTGTATACAGCAGTATAAAGTAATTTCTAATAGAGTTTGCTGTACACTTGGCTGCATTTACTTGGTTTTTCTAAAGCCTCTCTGTACATCATTTTCATATTTTGGAGGGCTAGAGAAAAAGAAACATTAAAAAAAATCCATCCTGTGAATATGTTTACAATTTACCCCATATATATTTC
The DNA here is from genome assembly GCA_007922305.1 of Dermatemys mawii. Classification (NCBI taxonomy): domain Eukaryota; kingdom Metazoa; phylum Chordata; order Testudines; family Dermatemydidae; genus Dermatemys; species Dermatemys mawii. The sequence goes on from ML677334.1 coordinate 50,139,420, forward strand.
AAAACTTGTTTTACGACATACGTTCAATATTAACTATTGTGGAAATAATTTTGATGTAAGAATATAAATGTTCTGTCTTAGAATTATGGAAAAATGGATTTGATTTGTCATGTTCTCTTCCATAAACTTTTGCACTTTTAAGTTCTTAGGTGGTTTTTACTTTTTATCAATGAAATTAAACTACAATATTTCATAAGGGTTTAGTTCTACTTGCAAAACATTTCTATCTTTTTGCATCTTACCATAATGAATTTGTAACATTTGGTGTAAATTATTTAGGATATATTCTTTCTCATCTGTACGCCTTAAGTGTTTCCATAGTTCTCAAAAAATGTTACTTTTAAAGCAATGCATCTTTATCTGTTTTCTGCATTCTCCATGCTTCATATACTTTGTCGATTTCTCCCACTTTGTTCATTGATGGTAAAAACAAAAAAAAATCTGTTTAGCTGGCTTCATCCATTTATGCATGATCTTAGACTTGGTAAAAGTGATAAATACCCTGTTGTCCCTTTACTACTCAGCTCCTAAGTCATTGTGACAGCAGTAACCAATGTTCTAGTTAGAATGGGTTCATCAGGTCCTCAGAAAGTGCCTACAAAAGCACCTTCACACCTCCAAGCTCACTGCCTTAATATTGTTATGTCACCTAATTCATGAGTCTAAGACTTTGTCCAGCAAAGCTCATAATAAAATATAGTACTATCCTGTCTCCCTGGATGGAGGAATTATTACTCCTAATTTGCAATCCAGTGACACTGTCACTTTTCTCTGCTATTGCGCTTCATTTCCTCCATATGTTCTCCTAAATGTGAACACTCAGGCATATTTTTTACATATCATTCATTCACATCTTCTTCTGTCTCTTACAGTGAAATCTACTTCATGCAGTGTCTTCATCTCATTTGCTAACTATGACTGTTTCCTAGTTCCTCCCCTTCAAGCTAGTTCCTCAACTAATATAAGCCAGTTTCTTTGCCAATATTTATATTTATAGTTTTTTATTATTCACACACCAATTGGGACTGCACTTGACTGTTACATAAATAATACTATTAATTTGCACTTATACTGCTTTACATTTTCCAAGCACTGCACAAACTAACTAATCAAGCAGTTAATAAACTAATTAATCAAGCAACAACAGCAAGCAATTATACTGCATTTTGATACATTGGTACAATCAGGAACCTCTTGCATACTGGTACACTATAAAGTCTAAGCGAGAATAACATGTATAGACGAGATAACTAATTAGAAGATTTCTTCAGTTTTCTTAAATGAGACTTCTTAATATAATTGCATATATAATTAAAATAACCTGATTACATAATGAGTGGATTTTCAGAAGCTGTCGCAATTGGCCTGACTCTGCTTCCATTGAAATCAATGGCAAAAATCCCATTGTCTTCAGTGGGATCAGAGATAGGCAAACCATAAAATTCTATGCTTAAGACTCAAGAAGCAGTGCCACCTCGATTTCAGAATACCTCTTGCTTATTAGTAAGGGCTAAAAAGAGAGAACAGTGTGGACTGATCTCCCAGCATTACGAGGGTAGAATGCTGTGGAATGCAAGGCTGCCGAAATGCCTGCTGATGCCATGTTTCAAAGCTAGCAAAATTTGATTATTAACAAATAAATCCATTTGCTGTTTCACTTCAAAAAGTTTGAATTAAGTTTTTCAGTTTATAACTAATAAAGCACAAACCTCATTATTTTGCATAATAATGATATAATTTACTCTTTTGATATTTGGAGATGTATAGGGAGATTTTGTTTCCTCCGATATATACAAATAGGATGACGGTATAACTGTCAGTATATTATTTGCAAATAGGTGTCTTGAGAAGACCATCATAAACCTAAGAAATCTAGGTAACGTTTGTCTGGGTCTTTCATTCTCAGCCTTATTAAGATGACTCAATCTTGTTATAGCTTCTCCAGAGGATTAAAAACATAATTTATTTTACTAGTAAAGGTAGATTGTTATATCCTGCAGGATTACAACATCTAATCCTTACTTCCCCTTGTCTCACTGGAACAGTTGAGTTTGGTAGGGTTAAGGTGATGACCCATTCCAGGATGTGAACCTGAGTAACTGAGGTCCTTTTCCATCAGAAGCCTGCTTTTTGGAATTTCTCATTTTTGATCTTTTGTTACTATAGATCCTGGTCATCTTTCAGACAAGGCATCAAGACATTTAATTAACTAATTTATTTATCTATTTATTTATTTTATTATATTTTTGTTCTTCATTTTAATGTGCTTGTTTGCAGGTCACTCAGTCCCATTCTGAAAAGCAATTAAGAATTGTTGCTGAAATGATGTAACTTTGTTTTTAATTTAAGATAACTAGAAAACTTTGGGTAAAATATCCTCATCCAAAAATACCCTCATCCACTTAATCTAAATGTCTGGGGATTTTTGTGGGGACTTTTCTTGTACTCCATAAAAAGACATTTATTTTCTAACTATGAAACTGTTAGTTCTTAAAGTAATATCATGGTTTTTTTTCTTGCTCTAGAAGTTCCATGCCACATGCTATCAGAATTGTCCGTGCAAGGATTTTAATGGGCAACAGTACAGGAGCATCAAAAAGAAGAGATTATGATAAGCTTCAAATACCTCATTGAAATACTGTATTTGCACAAAACAAACTAACAAAAAACCTCAAGGCTTGAAATCTTTCTAGCAATTTTGCTTTCCCACTAATCTAATTTTCTTTTTGATTTAAATTATCTCGACAGTCATTGGCGTGTTTTTCTTTAAATTCATTTGCTGTAGGTCAAATCATCACAAAAAAATTATTTTTGTGCCTATAATCTTCAAATACATTTATCAATTGATATAAGTTATAATTTTAAAGAATCCAAAATGCTATAAACATTTTTATTTGGGCAGTGAATTTTCTCCAATATTTTCTACCAGCCAGTGTTCCATGCATGAAGCGTTCTTCAAAGACTTACCAAAGCTCCTGTTAGCAACCTTTTTTCCCTCTTGATATAATGTTGTATCCAAAATGTTGTGCAGCAGATCTAAGGGTCAGGGGGGCTCTACTTTTTTTGCTGCCCCAAGCAGGGAAGTCGACAGCCTTCGGCAGCGCACCTGCTGGAGGTCTGCTGGTCCCGCTGATTTGGCCGGTCCCTCAAGTTTGACAAACCTGCCGCCGAAATGCCGCTGAATTTGTGGGACCAGCAGAACTCCCTCAGAAACGCCTCCAAAGGCCATGTGACTGCCACCATGAAAGCAACCCCTGGGCCACCGAAGGCCCCCTGCTGCCTGGAGCCGCCCCTGCTCAGGGTTGATTTGGGGTACCTTAACTGAATGAAGAGTGAGTGTATTTTATATGTCTGGTCTATGGAGATCATCCATCAGTTTTCCACATAAGAATGCCAGGTCTGTTTATATGCTGTTCTAACTGCAGTTATGCTCATAGAGAAACATTTGAGTTTAGTCCACAAAAGAGGTTCTCATCTGGAAATATAAGCACCCGATAAGGGAAGTGCGAGAAGACTTTCAAAGTAAACTAAACAAAAAATGGCTTTGCCTAGTTACAGTCAAATATATAAATATGCCCCTATGTGCTATGGAATATAGTCTGATATATTATTGCATGAATTACTTATTACAGATTGCCTTGACAGGATAAGTAGAATATCCCCTAGCTGACTGACATATACTTCTATTGCACAGGTAGAATGTTGCTGCATTGCTCTTCTTCGGCTCTCTAGTGTGTTTTTCAACCAACTGTGAAATTAAAAATTCTTCCCTGCCAATAGCTGGATGCAGTTTGTTAGTTTGTATGTTATCAAAAATAGTTTAAATGCATCTCAGGTGCTATTTCAACTATAATTGAAAGCCGGCTTTCAAAGTTTTAGGGTGAAGTACATTTCAGTGATTACACAACTCCACAACCATAAATAAAGGCAAGGATTTTAGTCCATCATGGGAAATAGCATGGGCTTTATTTTCTATTGTCTGTTGACCTCATCTCCCTACTTACTTAAACACAGTCATGATACTGATGTGATAAGTGGTCATTGTTGGCCAAAACAAGTAAGAAAATCTCTGTCCTATAAATAAATTTAGCAAGTAAAGTTAAAGTATCCGAAAAGCAATGTATCCCACTTCCATATAACGTAATCTTAGATCTAAGTTTCTATTTTACTTTAATAAGATAGGAAATGAGGTATAATTAACTTTCTAAAGGAACACTAGCAACCCTCTTAACTAGTTTTTTTTTTAAATGACCACATTTTGAATCTTTTTCAAAGTGTACAACTGAGATTCACAATTCCAAAGAGAATAATTAAAAGTTAAAATGTGCAGAGTAATTCAAAACAAATGTTAAAATAAATCCAGCCAGTGTTCTTTGACTACATATGTATTTCTGCTACAACGTTTAAAGGATCATTACAAATGATAAGAGAACAGTAATTTCATAGATTTTTAACACCAGACAAGGCAACTATGTCTCTAGTCTCACATCCTGCTTCATTCAGGCTATAGAATTTCAACCAGTAATTCCTGAAGTGGAGGGAATAGTTTTTCCCTGCCACATAGATAAATACTATCAAGCTTGGTCACTTGTGATTAAACTGGAGCACATCTCATTCCAGTGTAAAGCGGCGGTTCTCAAACTTGCTGCTGCCGCGACCCTTTTTTACGGAGCTCCGTGGACCCTTCTATGCCCGCCGAAAAGCTGCCGGAGCTCTGCGGACCTTTCTATTTCCACCGAAAAGCCACCGAATGAATTACTTCCTCATTCAGCGGCTTTTCGGCGGACATGCCGAACGCTCCCGAGTGTGCGGTGAAAGTGATCACTTTGGGAGCACTCACCATGTCCACTGAAAAGCCGCCGAATGAGGAAGTAATTCATTTGGCGGCTTTTCAGCAGCGCCAGCAGCTCGCGACCTCCTGAGAAACGGACGGTGACCCCTCGGGGAGTTGCGACCCTCGGTTTGAGAACTGTTGATTTAAAGGCTCCAAGTGATGATGAACTTACCACCTCCCTTGGTAAGCTATTTGAATGGTTACTTACCCTCACTGTTAAAAAGTTAAAACTTATTTTAGGGTTCAGTTTTTCTAACTTAGCTTCCAGCAGTTGGTTCTTCTTATGCTTTTTGGTGTTAAATTAAAGAGTTCACCAGCGCCAAATATCTTCTCCTTGTGTAAGCACTTGCAAACCATGATCAAGTTACCTCTCAACTCTCTCTCTCTGATAAACTGGCGATGAAATAGACCTTACAGTTGTAGTTGCATTGTAACTTTATATGATATTAATGCAACTTATTTGGAATACATTTTCATGGTATTTGTACTTACTTCATGACCTGTAAGAGGATGCCTTGCCCCAGGGGCTGGAGAGTCTGGGGCTAACCCAACTCTCATTACAGGATGAGCCACATCTGGGTTAAATGAAGTGATCCCAGGATAAAAAGAGCAGAAAGTTATAGTAAAGGGAGGAAGTCGGGGAAACTGCAGATCTCTATAGACACTCCAGAGAGCAAGAAGGCTTCTGTAGAGTGTCACTCTATCTAGAGTGGCTCCTGAGCATGAGTGACCACTTCAAAGCAGAATGTCAGAAAGCCGGGCAGACATACCAAACTGGTGATATGTTCTATAATTAGATTTCACCAACTCAGGAACCAGTGTGAAATCCTGAAGCACTAAAATAGTCTTATTCCGGAGTCACACAGTCCTCTTGGGCATTCCAGTCTATCTTACCACCTAGGCAAGCTGGACTTAGTGATAGTAGTTGTTATACATCAAAGATCACAAACGTTTCAGGTTGTTTCCAGTACCAAGAGATCAGTCACTTACCCCAGGTCATTTTGTACCTGAGATCTCACACCAAAGATAACCCCTGTAGCCAATTCTATAGCAAACTAGCTAAGGATTTATTAACTAGAAAAAAGATGTTTTTTTACAAGTGATAGCAGGCAGCATATATACATGAATGAGTTACAGCCTATGGGTTCCAAAAGGTGGCAGAGGGGTAATAATCTGTCAGCGCTGAATGTTTTTTTAGGGATAATGCAGGTTGACCGTGGGGATCTCCATTTCTTTTTCGTAGCTCCAGCCCTGTGAGAGTCCAGACAGCAGAGAGAGAAAAAATTCATGTCAGCTGTCTTTATTTCCTTCTTCCAGGATTCAAGATGATGGGACATGCTTTTTTGCATGTAGTCCCTTCAGGGGTCTGAGAGGCCATTAATCAAGTCTTTGAATTTTCGTGTTCCCCATGGCTCATTTAGTTTTGATAGTCCTCCTTTATGGGGAAGGGAACTACTTCTCCTGCCTGGGTTCACAAGTTCAGAGCAAGCATTTTACAGTTATAAAGCAAAATTTCCATATGACCTTATAGCATGAGATACAGACATTACAAGTAAGATTAATGCATGCAGCAATTCCAGTTTCCAGCTATGAATTTTTCAGTGCTCTGCTGATGCCTACAGCATTGGCTGGAACTGGCACCTGGTCTACCAGTGTCGAGGGAAAAATGCTGAAAGAGTGGGAGAGAGATCTCCAGGAAGGGAGGCCTGGAAGACACTATAAAGGGCAGCTGGGATGAAGACCATGTGAGTTTGTGTGTTGATTTTATTTTATTTTCAGGTAAGCAGGAAAGACATTGAACTGCTTGGGGCCTACAGGGCCAGTATGTATCAGAGGCCCAAATAAATGGGATCTCTTGTGGGGATTTTTTTGAACCATCTTCAAACTGTGAGTTCTTTAAGGGCCCTGAAGAGGCAGAAACAGAAGCTGTGTGGTGCCAACTGACTGCCGGCCATGCGGGTGGGGGAGGGGGGTCAGGAGGGGGGTCGGGGGTCCTTGGAGCTGTCTGTATGGTATTACAGATCCTTAGTGAAAACTGAAGGCAGTGTATTACTCAGGATAAGGTTTTTATTTTGTTGTGATGATAGATGTGTTAGCAGTTTTAATTTTACTTTATGCATGTTGAGGTATGGGGTTTGTATTTGATTCATTAAACTCTGTCTATCATGGTAATTTTTCAAAAATGAAGACAGAGCCATGAGTTGACATTAGCTCTCATGAGAGCTAACTGCAACTAAGTAAAGTTTCTAGACACTGACAACAACAGCAGCAACAAAACAACAGAAATAATTTTGGGCCAGTTACACGATGTAAATTAGATTATTGTTGCTCTGTTGGAATTCAGTTGGCCTATAGCGACTAGAGATAACTATTCAATCCTAGACGACTTCTCATTGAAAATAAAGGTTAAAGCAAAAGCACATTTTATTGTAGCTTGATATGAAATAATCAGATATCAGTGAGTAGGGCCAGGTCTTTCTGTGGTGGACAAACTGGCTTAGCCTTTAAAAATAGTAAAAAATTGAGACTTCAGGTACAAACCCCATTGAGATAAATGGTGTGTTATTTGACTGAGGGGGAAACAGGACTGCACTGCTTACAGATGAGATAGAAACATTTAAAATGAATGCTTGGATTCTAGAGAATCCAGAACATATACTAACATTTGTGAAAAGCAAAAAACTCTTGAATCCATACTTTTTTCTACTTCCTCTTCTTTTTATTACCTACTTACATTAATGTGTAGGAAAAGAGAGTGGGAGATGGAAACTGAGTACAGTAAAGCCTCACTTAAAGTCATCCTGGTTAACGTTGTTCAGTTGCTGATCAATTAGGGAACATACTAGTTTAAAGTTGTGCAGTGCTCCCTTATAATGTCTTTTGGCAGCTCTCTGTTTTGTCCACTGCTTGCAGGAAGAGCAGCCCATTGCAGCTAGCTGGTGGGGGCTTGGAACCAGGGTGGACTGGCAGCCCCCCATCAGCTCCCCGTTCCTCTAAGATCCCTGTGTGGCAGCCGCCCAGCAGGCTATCAATTGCCAACAGTTCAGCTGTCCCTCCCCGCGCTGTCATCTGCTGCTCCTGCCCTAGGATGACCAGGTGTTCCGATTTTATAGGGACAGTTTTTGGGTCTCTTTCTTATAGAGGCTCCTGTTACCCTCCACCCCGTCCCAATTTTTCACATTTGCTGTCTGGTCACCCTATCCTGCCCTCTGCCTTGGAGCTGCTCCCCGGAGCCTCCTGGTTGCGGTGCAGGCAGGGAGGGGAGTGAGGGAAGTGGGGTGCTAATATCAGGGTGTCCCCCTTCTCCCCTGCACCTTGCTTACCCCATCTTCTAGCCAATTGCTAGTTCATCGTTTAGCAGTAAGGCATTCCCTGGGAAATAGCCCACCCTCCTTCGCCCCCATTTACATTAATTCTTATGGGGAAATTGGATTTGCTTAACGTTGTTTCACTTAAAATGGCATTTTTCAGGAACATAACTACAGTGTTATGTGAGGAGTTACTGTATATATAAATGGACAATAACTCATGAGGTTATGTAGTCTGGAGCTGAGGGGTAGAGACGAAAGAGTAAAATGGTGGTTTAAAGTCTGCATGGGCATAAGATTAGATGGCCACAACATTCAATATAGAGACTGAGCTACTACATTATATGGTATTCCAGACGAGTGCCAGTAATACATAATGGTATGGTCTAAGAGTATTGTGTGCATCTTACATAGATCACAGTAAATTACTGAAACTTTCTAAAACATTTTAAAATATATTTTCTAGTGGGAATATTTTTGTATCTCTACACCAAGATGTCATCGTACATGTCTCTCTGTATAAGCCTCTCAGAGTAAGGGGAGGAAAATTAACTACTAAGCATTAAAAAGAACTTACTCTTCATAAAATTGTGACAGTTTCAAGTGTGATAGTTTGGAACATTTCCTTTTCTAATGATACAAGGATGGGTCATGAGATATTAGACCATAAACCTGTCACTAGTCCAGGGCTGAAAATTGCCTGACCTGGGCCTCAGGCCAGAGTAATTTGGAGGACAAATTCTACATTGGGAGAGGTATTTTTTTTACCCCCAGGAGGTTAATTTTTTTAAAAAAATGACAGAGGTTTGAAATGTTAAAAGTAGTTCCAGCTTGGATGAGTGTGTAGGGAGAGAATAGGTCAGGTGAATAAAGGTATATGATAGCTAAAATTTGTAACATGAGCTCTGCAATATGTTGCTTGACTCTGTAATTATCAGGTTTATATCAACACCACACCTGCAGTGTGAATATTTTATAGCTTGCTTATTAAATATTTTTAAAGTAATAATTATATTTAAAATATTTGATTTTCTCCTATTCTTTTGCTTTATACTTAAGAAAACTCTCATATATGATTTACATGGAATATACATTTCTTGAGACTAATTATATAATTATTCTTTTGTACAGTAATGACTATTGCTATCAGCACTGTTGCCACTGGAGATAATTTTGAATATATTTGTTTAGGATATCACTATATTCTAAGTCAAAAAAGCACTTTAGTTTACATTTTTCTATGGCAGTCAGAAAATGTAATTTCATTTGGTTGGTGGGCTCACTGTTGTTCATCTATTTTCACATCACTAGTAATACTTATATTCACCAAGTAATGTTAAACATAATGAGAGAATGACATCACACTTAATGACATCGCACTGTTATATTTAAGATATAAAGGTTGTATAGAACCTCTCCTTTCTTAGCTTCTCACAAGTTGCTCTTGGGTAACAAGATCTCTCTTCTCTTTTGTAGTCTCCATTAGGCTTCTCATGGCCTCCCTCCAGGTTAATAGTGATTTTTTCCCCCAAATCTTTTATGTAAGCCCATCTGAAGTTTCTGACTTATGGCTTCCTGTCTCACATCCTTCTGTCTTTAATGAGCCGTAGTGAGGGAAAATGGCTGTGTCCTTATGTATAGTGTGGTAGTGACTACTGTGAGCTGCATTCGGCAGAAGTACTTCTCTGTTATGGTCCTAGTATGGCGATAATCAAGCAAGTGGAGCTTTGCGGAGTGTGTAATTACTTGTTACTGCATACTTACAAATATGACCATTGTAAGCTCATCTGCTCATGTGGTGCATCGAGGCTAACATTCGTAACCTATAGAGTCTCCAATAATAATATTTTAACGTAATTATATATATGATAAGGTGTTTCAGAAGCCAGTTACTCCACAATGAACAAAAGAGTCACAAACGTTTGAGTAACTCTAGTGCCATGACAGTAGAATGATATCCTCCAGTAGAATTTACTCCCCATAGTTAGGCAATGCTACCCCATTGCAGAATGTCTGGAGTTCAATAAAAGTCAGTGCCAATGGATAGCCACAGAAAAGGGCATCGGCTACATTTCAGTTATGGGGAATATCATTCGGAACATTCTGCCATTAAAAATTGATATTTATTGCACTATATTCTACACTCTGAGTGCGAATACTGCAGTGTTTTCAAGTATTGCAGATGATAAATGTCTACTTTTAATAGCTCTTCCTCCTGGATGCACTTTCCTATACATGAGCTATGGGAAAAAACTTACCCTTTTATCCCAGCTGTTACATGAAATTGCAGAAATAATTCCCAAATAAATAGAAGAGATGTTGGTGTGTATCCAAGTAAACCTTTTCAAGGTGACATCTTTAAAATGTTACTGTTAGAGTTTTTTAAATTTTGAGTTTTGACTTTTTTTTGATGGAGGACACATTTTTTCTGAAAACTTCACCACAAAAATCCCCCCACCCCTTTTTGGATCAGTTGTTGTTAGTCTGATTTGGTTATCTTCCAAACTAGAGCTGGGGCACTCCTTCAGACAAGCCTAATAACTGGGGTGACCGAACAGCAAGTGTGAAAAATTGGGACAGAGTGTGGGGTAGGGTGTGTGTGGGGGTAATAGGCTTGTATATAAGAAAAAGCCTCAAATATCGGGACCGTTCCTATAAAATCGGGACATCTGCTCACCCTACTAGCAACAAACAATAAGAATCTTATGGTGCAACATTCTCATCTGAATTGGACACCTAAGGATGGAGCAATCTCATTTTGAAAACATTTTAGAAATATTTAGACTTCAACTTGATTCTTTCAGTTGCATAAAAGAGTGAACTGGAAGGGGCCATGTTCTGCAGTGAACCAGCAGAGATCATCAGTTATTATGCAGAACTTCTCTTTGGTTTTAATTGAATATTTCATAGGAAATTTCCACTTGCAGGCGGATAGCTGTATAAAGGCCTAAGTTTGTTTTTTTCCCTTATGTTATGTGTAAACTAACCACTCAGTTTCATATGTAATTATTACTTAAGATCAGACTGAGAATAATGTAGCTGCAGTGAAACAGCGAGAATAAAATGTCTGCCATTCACATGCTGCTATAATGGGCAGCAGGTTTAAAACAAATAAAAGGAGGTTCTTCACATAGCCTGTGTGAAGCCAGTCAACCTGTGCAACTCCTTGCCTGAGGAGGTTGTGAAGGCTAGAACTATAGCAGGGTTTAAAAGAGAACAAGATAAATTCATGGAGATTAAGTCCATTAGTGGCTATTAGCCAGGATGGGTAAGGAATGGTGTCCCTAGACTCTGTTTGTCAGAGGTGGAGATGGATGACAGGACAATGATCACTTGTTCCTTACCTGTTAGGTTCACTCCCTCTGGGGGACCGGATGTTGGCCACTGTCGGTAGACAGGATACTGGGCTGGATGGACCTTTGATACAGTATGGTCATTCTTATGTTCTTATAATGTAATAAATACATATTTTAATTGTGAATGAATGAAATCAGATTTAGTCTATCTGTGTAAACAGATACAAATCTATATCATCGCTGGAATATATTGTTGACAAGTGACATGAACTGTCAGCATGATTTTAGACATGTCTCACGTCTTGCAGAGTGCACAGCTGAAGTCTTCAGTGATTCAGAGATTTAAAATTTATCTTCATTTTTATGCTAGACACTGATATCAGTACATTTTCTTAAGATATGAATAATTTCTGCTTCAGGTACAGGAAAAAGTGTGATTGTTGATAATGATTGTCTGTTGACTTCCTAAAATAGCATAATTAAAAACAACTTTTTGTAGAGCACTTTAATCTGTGTTCATTTTTTATCCTTTATCGTTGAATAGCTTTAGTGTGTCTCCTTTTCAATTTAGATTAAAATATAGTCTTACATGTGTGTATAATTGGTGGCAAATACAATGAGGCTAAATGTTGCAGTGTGGCAGAAGATACTTACAGCTCAGTATTGATAATGCAGTTCCTCAGTTGTCATGGGAAAAATAATCAGTATGTTTTGACTTAGAGCAAAATCCGTGTGTATTATTATTACCATACATCAATGATTGAGCTAAAGAAAATAAAATATTACATTAATATTTGCTGTGCATGGATTAGTTGAATTGGTTGACTTGGTAGAAGGCTTAAGTAGAGATGTGGGCTTTCATATTATTTAATTATATTTGTAATTTATTGTGGCTCAGCATGCAACATGGTTTCTAATTGTCAGAGGGAGAGGGTTAATTTTACAGATGAAGTGGAGTGGGAGGAAACAGTAACAGTGAACGTATTGCGGCTGCAGGTTGTCGATTGTTTCTTTTTGTGGTTTTGTGTTTGGGGTATTTCTGTTACTGCCAAAGTAGGGTGGTTGATAATAATAATAATAATTGTAAAAAATCCTCATTTGCCAATAGTTGCCATACAGTAGTTCTGGTATCTAAGATTACTGCAATTTTCTGTATATTTAAGATAGCAAATATCTGACTTACCTATCTGGTATCTAAGAGGTAGCAAATGTTGACTTTAAGGCTGGCCTTTTCTGAACATATGTGGATATCTGCTGTGTGCAATGCAATTGAATATATCAGTGATGCTACTGGCTTATTAAAATTGCACGAGGCCCCTCTGATTACATATTTGATTTTGCTGTGGTTGATGTCATGCTTTTCCATACACAAAGAACAACCATCTACATTCAGAATGAATTATTTTTATTTTATGTTAAGAAAAACAACAAAATAACCATAGACAAAGGCGCTTGTTTCTAACTGAAATGTTAGTGTCTCCTTTGTATAATTCCTGTCAACTCAAAATGGCAAAAGATAGCAGACTGAGAAGAAAAGCTTCACAGTCAATTGTCTAACACCACAGTTCAGGGCCTTGAACTCTGAACTGGGTTTTTCTACTGGAACTTACATTAATGCTCATGGGAGCAATGTGAACGGAAGACTGTTATTAATCCACAGAATGGTACAGCAGAGGTGAGGGTATCTACGTTTCTTGTGCTTCCCTTCAGACCAAAACTACAGGAGCCACAGATAGAGGCAATAGGTAGTGGCTACTTGTCACCTAAGAACTGGTTTTTAATCATCTACTTTCTGTAAATAGGCTACCAAACAATTGTCAACTGGTGTGAAAGATTTTGGTCCCCAGCATATGCTGAAATTGAACCAATGACTTGTTGTAAGGTGCCTACCTTTTATATAGGGGTCAGATAAAGTTTTGTCTGTAAAAAAAGTCTAGCTGTATTTTGAGTAAGTCTTATGAAAAATGGTATATAGTCTGTGAAGCAGTTTCAGGTTTAGGTTTTTTCAGTGAAGGGCAATTCATAAATATACAGTGAAGTATTAATACTGTTATTTCACTAAAGCCCTGTGTTCTGACATTGATCAAACCATAAATCTCTAGTGTTACAGTTAAAGATGCAAATCAATCATTATTCAAAGGAGCATAAATAACTTTTAAAGGCTTTAGTTTTAATAACATTTGTGATATAACCATTGTATCACATCTGAACATTAAAGCCTTTGGTGTACAACTCTGGATGAATTTCATTTTTTATTTAATTTTAAATACAGTACAGGTAGTATTTTAAAAAATTGAGATTTTTTTTACAAAAGACTTGCAACAATATTACATTAAAAGTAAGGAAATATAAAAATGTATGGTAAAGTTAGTATTGTCATTAAATTAATGTATTTTCCTTAGAGACCCTCTCAATTTGAAATCTACTAAATTTCAAAATATGAGTTAAAAGTGGTATCTAGAGCTATACCTCCACATAAGACTTCCTGCCAATCATAGGGTTGGAAGAGACCTCAGGAGGTCATCTAGTCCACCCCTTGCTCAAAGCAGGACCAACCCCAGCTAAATCATTCCAGCCAGGGCTTTGTCAAGCGTGACCTTAAAAACCTCTAAGGAAGGAGATTCTGCCTCCTCCCTAGGTAACCCATTCCAGTGCTCCACCATCCTCCTAGTGAAAAAGTTTTTCCTAATAGCCAACCTAAACCTCCCCTCACTGCAACTTGAGATTATTATTCCTTGTTCTGTCACCTGCCACCACTGAGAACAGTCTAGAGCCATCCTTTTTTGGAACCCCATTTCAGGTAGTTGAAAGCAGCAATCAAATCTCTCCTCATTCTTCTCTTCTGTGGACTACGTAATCCCAGTCCCCTCAGCCTCTCTTCATAAATCATGTACTCCAGCCCTCAATCATTTTTGTTGCCTTCTGCTAAACTCTTTCCAATTTTTCCACATCTTTCTTGTAGTGTGGGGCCCAAAACTGGACGCAGTACTCCAGATGAGGCCTCACTAATGCCAAATAGAGGGGAATGATCACGTCCCTCAATCTGCTGGCAATGCTCCTACTTATACAGCCCAAAATGTCGTTAGCTTTCTTGGCAACAAGGGCACACTGTTGACTCATATCCAGCCTGTCATCCACTGTTACCTTGAGGTCCTTTTCTGCAGAACTACTGTCTTCCCACTCAGTCCCTGGTCTGTAGCACTGCATGGGATTCTTCCATCCTAAAGTGGATGGACTCTGCACTTGTCCTCGTTGAATCTCATCAAATTCCTTTTGGCCCAATCCTCTAATTTGTCTAGGTCCCTCTGTGTCCTATCTCTACCATCCAGTGTATCTATCACTCCTCCCAGTGTAGTGTCATCTGCAAATTTGCTGAGGGTGCAGTCCATGCCATCCTCCAGATCATTAATGAAGATATTCAACAAAACTGGCCCCAGGACCAACCTTTGGCGCTCTGCTTGATACCGTCTGCCAACTAGACATAGAGCCATTGATCACCTCTGAAAATAAGCCTCAACAAGCCATTGTTGTACTTTTACAATCACTATTTTTTTTTAATTCCTCTCCCATGAAAAACCCACACAAACACAGTAAAACTGTCTAACAAATTGATCACACAAGGTTGTACACAAAGTGCGGTCAGTTGTGTTGTTAGTGAGATGACTTTCTATCCTTGCTTCTATAGGGTACACAGACCCTGAATCAGTGTTGAAACTCACCCCTTGCTGGAAGTTGGATTTACTACTAATGCTAAAAACAATAATCTAACATAGACTGCAGCCTCCTTGAGTATGGTCATTCCTACACGTCCCCTCCAAGGCCTTGTCTGTCCTACCTTCTGAGTTTTCTCCTCAGATAGTCCTTCCATATCCCCCTCAGCCTGCCATGCCCTCGCTCCTTCACCTTCCAGCCTCCTGCCTGCCACGAAACAGCTGATTGGGAGATAGGGAGAGGTGCTGATTGGCAGGACTGATGGGTGGGGAGGTGCTGGGAGTGGGAGAGAAGGGACTCATGGGGGGCTGCTGACATATTACTGTGGCTCTATGTGAACGTACATTGGTAAATTCTGGCTCCTTCTCAGGCTGAGGTTCGCCACCTCTGACTAGATGATCACAATTGACCCTGCTGGCCTTTGAATCTCTGAATCTGTGATACGATCAAGTTTAAAAAAATGCTTTGTCACAGTTAGTGTAAAGATGCTTCCTCTGTAATATATTAAACAGAGAGGTCTGATGATGATATCACTGTGTAATGTTTCTGTAAACAAAAGCTCACCATTGTAATAATGACTATTTTGTTTCTGATATTTACCAGGCAAGGATTTGTAAACTTATTACAACTTCCAAAACAAATGAATAGTTTAAAAACATTCCACAGGTTTTGCTCTGAAATTTTTTACCGGGTATATTTTACAGGGTATTGAAGTAATGCCTGAGGTTAGTAAAACTAAAAGAAATCTAAAATATACCATTTCATTCTCACTCTTTCAGTTTGCTTACTCTGTGCGTAAACAGGTTGGCAGGGCTCTTTTCTTGATCAGCCCTGTTAGCAGAGGCTGGAACCTGGGAAAAAGGCTTTTGAAGTTGGTCTAAATCACCATTGTGTGTTGTCCACATGAAAAAGTACAATAGAATGTGAATGAACGAACCTGAACTTGATGAGATGTATAATAAATTTGGAGTGGTGATGTGATTCATCTCACTTGCTTAACAACAAGAAGACATTGTTTTACTTTATTCTCAACTCATAGTTTTTATCCACTAGAGGGAAAAGATAATCTGTATCACTTTAAAATGTTGAAAATAACGGAACTTTTCATAAAGAGAGAGAGGCTGGCTTGAAAGGAAATATTTTTCCATTACCTTAATTTTTAAATGCACATTTTATATGTAATTAATATGCATATGATTTGCTGTCAGGATTTCAACAGTTACTGGTTGGATGTTGGTGTGGAGGGGGCATCTGACTGACCTAACTTCTGCTGGTTGATCTGTAGAGTTGTTTTAACATTATCTCTCCACCTTGTCAGTCATCCTTTTACAGTTGCCTTGTGAGAAAAAGGCTATAGGAGAAGGGGGTTGGGAGCTGGATGAAAAAAGAGATGAGAGGAAAGAAAATTCAATATGTCAAGTATGGCAAATCTATCAAAGTAAAACATATACATACATAGATTGGTTTGTTAAGGGAACAAACGTGCTTATATGTTGTTTGGGAAGAAGTCAGTTATACAGTACCAGGAATGTGGCTTTATAAATACTTCAGTTTTCTGTTTTTTTTCCTTGCACACAGAAAAATGTAGAACGTGGCACCAAGTAACTTTGGTATCAAAATCTTTCATCGCTGCAGTTACTTTTAGTGGCTGAATAAGTAGTTGCTTTTGAGACTTAATTAAGTTAAGTTATTAATTTTTATCTTATTTCAGGCTAGTCATTTACCTATTGCATTTTTATTCCTTTTCAGAAGAGTCAAGCATCACATATCACAACTGATATCTGCATTAAAGACTGTGCAAAATTCTCCTCCCTCTTTAAGTCTTGAAACAAACCAAAATGGAAAACTGATTAAAGGAGGTGAGCCCTTTTTTCTTAGTCTGATTTTTTTTCCAGTCTGCCTCTGTATTTGTCTTTTCAGATGTTTATAGCGCTGAACATTTTGGATAAGCAACCATAAAAATAAACTGACCCCAAAATTGGTTGTCTCCTTAGTGAAAATGAATATAAATTTGGTGACTTGATATCTTTCAGTTGGCAAAGTATCTGTAATTGGTGCCTGCATCTGTAGACATCAATGCTTGCAGGTTTTATATAGCATTAACATTGTTAGTCTTCTGTGAACATTATTCCATCTCAGTAAATTGTTTTCATGGGACTTGCATGAACAGAAAAATGTAATATATAAACGTAACTGTTGGGTAAAGCCCCAAAGGACTGCATGCACTGTAACTGTAGAGCCGGATTAGAGAGCATGAGAGAGAGGGTTAGTGTGGCCTGGAGGAGTGGGGCAGGGAGGAGGAGAGGGAGATCAGAACAGAAAAGGAGCATAGAGAAAGCATGGGGGAAGGGCTGCAGCATCTTGGAAGGAACATTGGAATGGCCTAGAGGAGATTTGAGAGTGAAAGAACTGCTCTCTCCACAGCTTCCGTACAGTGAAAGCTGTAGAAAAACAGGATCTTATGGATCTCATACACATGTTCAAGATAAATAAGCCTCTAGCAGCTCTACCCTAATGAGGGCAATTGGTATGATGGTGAAATGTGGCTCAATTTGATTTACAACAATATATTTTTTCTCTTACTTGTAAAAGTTATCCCAACCTTAAAAACACTGGCAATTGCACTCCTGCCAAAAAAACCCCAAAACTATGTAAGTTAGCAGAAATTAAAGAATGACTTCAGAATGCATACTACTCATTATGCAAACCCAGATACATCCTATCTAGATATAAAAAAGAGAGAGAGAAATTGTATTTCCCAATGTTAATTTAATGAAGGCAATAGAAAATTAAATGGTATAGAGTCTGTCCTTCAGCATTAGCACACAACTGGCCTGACAAGCCATGTAATAGAAGAAAATGTTGTGGGGTTTTTTAAGAAAGATTTCCTTTCAGAACATTAGTCGTGCTGCTATAGAGCTAGTTATTTTGTAAAATAACTCTCCGCAGTTGCTTTTAGTGAATCTCTGAAAAATCAAGAACATTTAATTTTGTAGCATATTGTAGCTATAACCAATAAAACATCAACATTGGATATATACCATGCTTATATTGCACCTTTTAGATTTTCCCTGAGTCAGCGGAGCTTGATTTATCAAACCCAGTGTTTTGCAGTCTTTGGAACATTTTTATACCAGTGATTTTCTTCCTCCATTTGGTTATCAGGTTTAAATTACTCTCTGTTGATTGCAAAAGTAACTGCTTATCAATAGATATGTTAATGTGTATTTTTAAGAGTTAATTTGTTCTTTTGAAATAAAGATAGTGCCTGTAATGGCAAGTACATTGCATTTTAATGCATTTGGTAGAAATAAAGTATCAGTGCTGTTGGCAATATTTCTGAAACTGCCAGACTGTGTCCTTGATTAATTGTCCTGTGTGCATATATTAAAGGAAGTATTGACTGCTGGTTAGGACTTGGAACCAGGATGCCACTGTCCTTTTCCTGGCTGTGCTGATGACCCTTGTCAGTTCAACTCTCTATGCCTCTGTTTCACCCTTCTGTAAAACAGCTATAATACTTACCTGAAGGGATGATGAGAGTTAATGCTTTTAAACGGCTTCGACTCTCCCAAATAAAAGCTCCTATATAAAAGAGCAATACATTGTTCAATAATACATTTATTAATTGCTTATATTTTTGGCATCAGCGGCAGTGCAAATTGAAATTTAAAACGTCTCTTCCCGTGTGTGTGCAAGTTATAGTCAACGAAGCCTATGTTATAGATAGCATTGCCTCAGACCATTATATGACCTATGTTTAGTTGCTCATAACTTTACCAACTTCAACCATTTGTGCTGAAATTTTCCATTTTGGGAGTCTGCCTGAGGTGTGGAGTGGGGTTTTTTTTGTTTGTTTTGCAAAACTGCAGTCATTTCTCACAGTGAGGCTAATGAAAATATGTTTTGCGCAAGTTTTAAAAAACTATATTCTTACAACCATTCGATTGAGAAGCGATAGCACTCCATTCTTTGGAGCAATGACTTGAAATGTGGTATTTAGGGGGTGTGAGTTGCTGTTACAGATGTGCCTTTTGCTCTTCCTGTGAAAGTCCACCCGTATTTGGCCAACTTGAGTCTCTGAAAATCTCATTTCACACATGCTCAGTAGACACTTATTAGAATTGGGTGGCTAGATTCTGTCTGCACTGGGCATGTTCCAGTTCCCTCATAACTGGACTGAGCATGTGCACGGAGCGACAGAGAATGCTTCAGTCTCAGGTATAGGTGCTGGAACTACGGGTGCTGAGAGTGCTGCCACACCCCCTGGCTTGAAGTGGTTTCCATCATAATACAGGGTTTACAGTTTGGGTCAGTGACTCTCAAAACACCCACTGTACAAATTGTTCTAGTAACCGGGCCCCAGGCATCAGGGGCTGCACAGGATTTTTCCTTCAATTACACCTTCTGACATCTGAGAGCTGTCATGGCATCAGGTACACTAATGGATAACAGGGAGACTGTCTCCAGTGTTCTCAGTTTTCCCACATCTGGCACTGAGTAGGAAAAGGAGGAAGCCTGGCTGGAACACAGAGGGGTGAGGAGCCAGGCCTGAGGGACTGGTGAGGGAGAAGACTATGATAAGAGGTCAGGAATGGAGTCGTGCGGGAGGGAGAGGTAGAATGTAAGTAGCCAAAGGGAAAGGAGTGGCTTTAAGGGATGGGAGGGGACTAGGATGCAGAGCTGGGAGGCAGAACTGTGATGAGAAAATGGGGGGAAGGGAATGTGAGATGGAGCTGAGTGTAGGCAATGAGATGAGGAGCTGGGGATGGTCACAATGGAAATTGAAATAAAGGCAGGCTGGAAGACCCAGGGCATCCTTTTCTACTCGGCATCTCAGTACTATTGTTGGTGTTAAATTGAGTGGAATAAGTTTCCTCTTTAATGAGTAAGAGGTTAGCACTTGGAACTAGTAATATTGTTTGCTTTAGAAGCACAATCAAGGGCTAGGTGTAAAGAGTTCTATATGTATAGATGAGCATTGCTGTCGTTAATATCATAGCCCTCTGCCTACACACTAGAAGCACAAGCAAGGCCTCTTGGAGTGTGGACAAGACACTATTTCATTAGAAACTGATGGTATAGAATGCCATGGGGGAGGCCTTTCAATATGGCAAAATATTTGGGGAATTGGGAACGGAGCGGAAAGAGAAGACAGGCAGCCATAAGTGCCAACTCTTTGGGTGCTCTGGGGCTGGAAGAAATGGTGGGAGCTGAATTGATGGCATTTCCCCTATCAGAACCTCCCTCTTCCCTCCCCCCTCGCACACCCCGTGCCTCCTGTATGCCGGCGGGCCCCACCAATCAGCACCTACCCCTCCCTCCCTGTGCCTCCTGCCCATCACAGTCTGCTGTTTTGTAGCGTGTGGGAGGCTCCGGGAGAGGAGTGAGGATGCAGCGCACTTGGGAGAGGGGGTGGAACGTGGGAGGAAGGGGGAGGTTGGGGGTGATGTCAGAAGGGGCTAGACAGGGTTGAGAAGAGGTGGGATGGGGGTGGGACCTTCAGGGAAGGGGTGGAGTGGGGGTGGGGCAGAGCCTAGCACTTTGGAAAGTCGGTGCCTGTGCAAGCAACAGATACATTCCCAGTAAAAATAGTGTATCAGATTACTAGAGAAGGAATTGGAAGATAATGTAAGGAATTAACAACTCTAACAGAGGACAATAATTCTCATTAAAATAGCATTAATATAACCAAACCATTATGGGGATGCCATTGATTAATTGCACAACACACAGTGGAGTCTTGGTCTATGACTGGGGCTCCTAGGTGCTATGGTAATGCAAACAATAAGTAATAATCTAATACGCAGGGCTTAAATCAGCTTGTGGGATGACAGAGGGTCATGACTGATCCCATCACGAATTAGTCATTTGTAAAAAGGCTCACATTTTTCAAAGGCTTATAAAAGCCTACTAGACTATGGCTGCTTTGGATAGGAGTTCGTTTCCTGGGCCAGAACAAAATGGAGGGAAGTAACAAGTATCTTGATGTGACGAATGTGAGAATTTTGGTAACATTTTTATGATTCATATATGGACCTCAGTTTCCTTCTGTGCCTTGTACTGCTGTGCACGGAGAGTATAGGGAAGGGACCAGGTGTTTGGCTCACGTAGCCGCCTGGGTGGACACCAGAATAATTACATGAATAGAGCCTATACATGTGAATGGAGGATCTGGATGAGACAATAGAAACTCCAATGACTGGGACATTTACACCTAAGGACCAACAGCCAAGCGGAAGAGGATCCCCTCCAAACATAGCTCTCTGCAGAGGTTCAGAGGGAAGGCCTTTAGCTGGAGAACAAAAGGGGAAGGTGTCAGATGTCTGGGCTAAGACTTGCTGCAGGAAGTCGCAGAGAGAAAGAAGGATTGCTGGCACCCAAAGGCTCAGTTTCAGAGCTGTGGAGGCTGCAGGCCACCTGCGCCATAGAGCTGTGTGGATCCCTGGTTTCTGGTTCACCAAAGGGATACTCTTAGGAGACTAGTGACAGGCCATAGCATAGACCAGACCCTGTGAATCTGAGACACTTGATAAAAGCATTACAACTTGAAACCTTATGTGGTGAAAGAGCAAGGAGAGAGATATTTTAACTAACTACTTACTAATGAGGGAAGAAATGATATGCTCCCTTTATGTTTGAAAAATGAGACTGAATTAATTCACCCTATTTTTGCCACATTTGCATAAGCAAGTATAATTAGAGGGGAGTTTGAATAAATTTGAAACAGGAAAGGCTCATGGCAGAAGAGAAGAAAAGTGTTTAGGAAGGTTAGTGGGAAATTGACTATTTGATATGTGGACGGAGCTGGGCATTCTTACCCCCAATTTCTCTGTGTGAGGATGGGTATTACTGTAATTTCTCCCTCTCTTAATTTCTTCCTCTCACTATTATAGCCAATATTGGACATCTGATATGGTTTGATCATGCTACAGTCTTAGTCTTTCTAACCTATTAGACCTGTGGAAAAAGGGCAAAAGACCCGGAGGACAAATAATCACCAATTTAAAGATGTGAAGTCCTAGATAGCATAAAAGAGGAAACCTCGGTTATTTTACTAATGATGCTAATGTGGAGGTTGTAGCTTATACTATAATGAAGGGCAAACTCATAAGGAGAGCCTCAGGTTTAATTCATAGAAGAAGAAAAGTGTAGATGTCTAGATGAAATAAAGACAGTGGAACAACAGAGGAAAGAAACGTGTTTTAAAGAAATGTTGAAAAAGCTCAGAGCTCTCAGCGGCTAACGGAAATATGATACTTTTGGGGAAAAAACAGTGAGCGGATTTTATTGTGGCTAGAGCAACATTTCTATGAACAGAGAAACAAATCCCATGAGTTCCTAGCATAGATGCTTAGAATGTGGGGAAAAAAACAAATATTTTGACCATTAGAAGAAACAGGGAGTTTGAAATAAAAGTGGCACTTGAATTGTTTCAAAAATTCTATTCTCAGAGCTACCCATGCGAAAATACAGCCTCAAAACAAAAATCAGGGAATGAATCTATAAGGCAAAAATGCCCAGACACACAAACAATATAAAGAGACCTAATAAGACTGAGGATATTCAAAAGGTGATTAAGGGTCTTTCTGAAGGCATGAATCTCTGTCCCCAACTCTGCGTTATAAGAACCGCTGCAGTCTTCTAGCTAGTCATAGTTGGAAGAGGAGACCACTTTTTACAGCTGTCACTCTGTCCAGAAGCAGTGAGGAATCTTAGAAGACTCTTATGCAATGAACCAATTTGACACTCTTAAAGGAAGATTCCTTTGATGGAGGGTGAGATGATAGTTGGAGAGCCTAAGTTAAAGTAACCTAACTACTAAACTCATGCCTCTTGTTCAAGATCCTACTCAAGTTTCCTCAGGAAAATGACAGGACTACATAAGTGAGTATGGATATTTGTTCTTAAACGGATGGCTTGATTGTTAAATATATGTATCTATCTGTTTTCCCCTTACTTTATTTGAGAAGTTTGTAAATAATTTTTTGGTAGATGCATGTATACATGAATGTTTTGTGTAAGTAGTGCCATGAGACTCCCCAACTTAGTTTTGCGAATCTACTGTGCTAGGCATTGTGCAAACACAGTCCCTGACCTGAAAAGCTTACAGTCTAAATAGGCAAGACTGAGTTTGAAGAATGTGGGAGATATCTATATTATTTTTGTTACAAATATGTGTATCTCTGTCTTTTTGATTAACATCAGATGTGTTTTACAGTCCTGGGTAGTTGGTTCTCTGCAGGTAGGCAAATAAGCATCGGCAATTGAGTTAGTAGTTTTAATGGAAAATATAGTGAATTCACAGCTGGAAATCTACATCCGATCCCACCAGTGAGATGCATAAACCAAATCAGCTAGCTTCAAGGGTCTTAGGACAACGGAAATTTGAAATGAATTGAAAACTCAGCTGGCGAACTCAGAGGGACAGATGCTGACTGATGGTCAGGCAGACAGAGGCAGCTGCTGTGAGGGTATAGGCTGCTTTGCTCAGCTCCAGTACTGTAGTGAGGGAGACAAGTAGGACTTATCTAAAGATTATCTTACCTGGCAAGGGGTTTTCAAAAATGGATTCTGGTGAGGGCTTGTCTACGCTTACTGGGGGTTCGACGAGCGGTGATGGATGCACCGGCTTTCAGTTTAGTGGGTCTAGTGAAGACCTGCTAAATCGACAACAGATCTCCCTCCCATCAACTCCTGTACTCCACCAGATTGTGAAGAGTAAATTTAATCAGTGGGTGAAGCCCACTTTCAGCAGGTGATGATCACCTGCTGGAAGTGGGCTTCACGGGGGGCCGACCCCCCGATTGAATTTACCTTGCTTTCTTGCCTGCTATTTATACCTGTCTCTGGAGATTTCCACAACATTCATCTGATGAAGTGGGTCTTAGCCCATGAAAGCTCATGATCTCTAAAATCTGTTAGTCTGTAAGGTGCTGCAAGACTCTTTGTTGCTTTTGCAGATTCAGACTAACATGGCTACCCCTCTGATACTAGGTTGTAACTCTATTTTGGTTGTTCTTTTAAAAGTTTACAACTGGACATTGACTTAAGACAGCTTTGAAACTTTACTACACAGAAGAAAAAAATGCTACTTTTAACCATCTTAATTTAAATGAAACAAGCACAGAAACAGTTTCCTTACCTTGTCAAATCTTTTTTAAATTTTCCCTTTATTTCTTTAGTAGTTAATGTATAACACAGTACTGTACTGTATTTGCTTTTTTGTTGTTGTTGTTGTTGTCTTTGCTGCTACCTGACTGCATACTTCCAGTTCCAAACGATGTGTGTGGTTGACTGGTGAGTTCATAACTCTGGTGTTCATAATTCTCAGGTTCTACAGTATATATTATATATTTTTTTCTAAATCATTTAATAAATTTCTCTCCTAAGATGAAATATAGTAAAAGCTGTGTTATCCAGCACTTAACTAACTGGAATGCTCTAGAAACCAGCATTTTGGGAAAGGATGCATGACATGGGCTCTGGGAGGGAGTTTGGGTGCAGGAGGGGGCTTAGAGCAGCAGATTGGTGGTGCAGGAGGGGTTTCGGGGTGCTGGATCCGGATGGTGCTCACCTTGGGCAGCTCCCCGCAAGCAGCAACGTGTCCCTGCTACTCCTCAGTGGAGGAATGGCCACAATGGCTCCCCATTGTGCCCACCCTGCCCCAAGCACCAGCTCTGCAGTTCCCATTGGCTGGGGACCGCAGCCAAGGAGCTGTGGGGTTGGCACCTGCATGTGGAGGCAGCACGAAGAGCTGCCTAGCTGTGCCTCCACTAGGAGCAGCAGGGACATGTTGCCACTTGAAGAGAGCCACCCGAGGTGAGCGCCATCCAGATCCAGCACCCCAAAACCCCTTCCGCACCCCAACCCCCTACCTGAGCCCTCTCCTGCACCCAAAATTTCTCTTGTAGCCTGTGCCCCAGACCGGAGCCCATCCCGCACCCAAATTCCCTCCCTCTTACTTAAGCAGAATTTTTCACTTACCAGCACCCCTTATTCCTCCAACATGCCAGATAACAAAGCTTTCACTGTATATCCAACTGGTAAATTGTGTGGTATTAAATGACACAACCCATCCTTCCTAGAAGGTACAAATTTGCACTGATTAGGTCAAAATTCGTATTCTTTAATATGGTATGGAGTTTGCCCTCAAGCAGAATAATCCCAGGGCAGGACTGAAGACAATCTGCAAATATGACATTTGGAAGGATATAACACCACTGGGTTGGAGTGTTTCTTTAAATAAAATCTATAGGGCTTCTCTGGGTTTAAGTTCAAGAGCAGTCAAGAGAGTGCACAGATACCACATCTCCTGCAGGATGTTTAAGATGTATCTTATTATATGGTATATTAAGCTGGGTATGATACCAGAACAGGCACCTTTTACCCAGAGGCCATTGAACTGTCCTAGGGTCATTCGGTTTTGGAGGAAAGTTACAAGAAAAATCAGCTTAGTCCTGTAGCAAAATTTCCAATATAACTTTAAGTAAGTAATGTTTGGTGACACCAGTCAGTCAGATTTCATAAGGAATCATGAACAGAGCTAGTTTCTTAGTGCCCCATTGACTCCAAGAAGTTCATGCAGTGGGAAAAATATGACAGACCCAGATATAACAGATATATCTGCAGTGCAGTTTTAGAAATTTCCAAGTTTGGGAGAACACCATTTTTAAGGCTTGGCAGACTAATACATTGGGGCTACTTGCATGATGAATTTGGGCCATACTGAGATCTGTGACCTGAATATAAGAGATAATAGAAAATCATTAATCGTCAAGTATCCTGATACCTGGGGCACAGCCAGAATTTATTTATCTAGTGTTGACTATTTGCTGTTTCCTTGAATACACTTGATGGTTTAGAGAGAAGGTTTTCATTTTGAATTACTAACTCTCACGCTCTCTCTCCTGTAGTGAAGTACACATAAAAGGTTTTGTATGTTGTGGTATGTCTCATCAAGTAAACGGTTAGGAGCCAACGTGTAAGAAGAATAAAAAATAGCTGTATTAATATACAAAACTTGAATATGAATTCAGCATAGTACACATTAAGTGAGCTTTAGATGTACATTTTTGTCTACATATATTTTATTTGCTTTTTGTTAATTTTTGTTTGCATTTAAACAAAAAAACTAATTAAATTTTAAAAACTGTTTTATTTTCCTCTTTATAATGTGTTTCTACCAGGTGAATAAAAATTGTAAAAATATCGGGCATGAGGACAGGAATTCTAGTTTCAGTTAAAATTGACTAATCCTGCTGATTTGTGTTTGACATCAAGCAGTGGAGCAAATTCTGGATGGCAAAATGTAGTTATTTAGTCTACATTCATTACTACTTTCCTGAGGTAATACATTCATTCACTTATTCTTTCCACCCTGTGAGGCAGTAAAGTAGTGAGCTGGAGAGGGTATACCAAAGAGAAAGCCACTCTTCATTGGGAGGCATGTGGATATCTCAAGGAGGAACAGTGTTTTTTGAAATGCATAGGCTTCATGCTCAAATGTGAAGAAGTGTCTCTTTCTTAGTTGGGAGGATTGAGACACTCTCCCCTGCCATTCCTACTGCACTAATGCATGCTTTTAGAGAGGAAACAGAGTGGTCTGCAATGTACAATACCAGAATCCAGGAGATTAAATCCAGGCAGGATGCCAGGCTTCTCCTCTGCTGTTTGGAATTTTTTAAAAGTTTCTATTTTCTCTGGGAGTTTTAAACCATAGTGTTTCCCTCTGGTGGGAACTCTTCCACCCTTACCTCCCTCTCCTGGTTTCTGAGGGAAAAAAACCCAATGCGAGTCACAGAGCTATATTTGGTAGATATTCTGTTGTTCATTGTTTCTTACCTTGAAAATCCATAACATCTTTACCAGTTCTCTCTTATTACTTTTCAAATCTCTTATTCAAAAGTAAATTAACCTAGGTTAAGTAACACATGCTGCTTCTACGCTGCTGCAGTGTAGATGCTTCCTACATTGATGGAAGGGTTTTTTTCTTTCTCTGTAGCTAATCCACCTCTCTGGGAGTCTGTAGGTAGGTCGACTGAAGAATTCTTTTGTCTGCATCTGCACTGGGATTAGTTTGACACCTCTCAGAACATAAAATATTTCATAGCACTGAGCAACATCGCTAGGTCAATCTAATTTTTAAGTATAGACCAGGCCTTAAATATTAGCAGTTGTCTCTCTGTGCAGGAGAGGGTTATCTTGAACTGCTTGTGGCTAGCTATAAATGATCTCTTTTAGAGGCCACTGCAGAGATGCCACAGCTCGTAATCCCACCCCAGCAATGTGACAATTCTGCCCTCAGGAAAAGAACTAATGGGATTGTCATGTTTTTCTTTAGGATAACCAGTCATAAAATGACAGTGAGGCAGATCATGTAGATTGACTAAGGAAACATACGAGTTGGGTTTCTAGGAGTTCAGAGTTGCCATTGACCTGCCTGTAATCATTACAGAATTCAAGTCTGTTCTTTATACTGGGAAACAGTTTGACTGACAGAAAATGCAATTTTCCATTTTAAAGCATGAGAAAGTTGTAAATTGTTGTAAATACACTTCTGTGCTTTAAAAAAAACCTAGAAAGTGTATTGGTTTTTCATTTTCTTAGAAGAATTTATCTTCTAAATCTGCCAGTCTGTGCTTTACACTGGTGAACTGCTTCTTCTTTCCTAATTTAGATCAAGAAATTTTTGGCATGATTAATACTATTTTCTTTACTCTTCTGCGTTACAGATTGTGATCTTTCAGTTAATGACAGAGTAAACTGTTTCATAATTTTTCTTCATAATTCACTGATTCAGTATTCCCTCATCATTTGTTTTGATTAATTCATGGGCAGCAGATATTTTTAATTGCAAATATTACAATCAAATATGCATTTTGTATTTTGTTCTGCAAATGATTTGACAGTGTAAAAATCAAACAGCGTATTTGAATAATAGTTAAGTATGACACAGCATGGCCAGAGGGCAGCAGGAGAGTGTTAGAAGGAAGCCTTATTCCCTGTAGAGGAAAGCAAGTTTACTAGAAGTTGGTTGGAGCACCCGGAGCCAATTAAGGCACCTAAAGCCAATTAGAGTAACTGAAGCCAGGCACATGCTAAACCCCCGCCTGCCTCAGTCAGTCAGTTGAAAGGAGTTGGAGCAGCTTGGAGGAGTTGGAGTGGAGAGCAGTTTGGAGGAGTTGGCATGGGGAGCAGTTTGGAGCAGTCTGGAGGAGTTGGAGCAGAGAGCAGTCTGGAGGAGTTGGAGCAGAGAGCAGTTTGGAGGAGTTGGAGCAGAGAGCAGTTTGGAGGAGTGGGAGCTCTTCCACTCTTCCCTCCCTCTCCTGGTTTCTGAGGGGAAAAAACCCAATGCGAGTCACAGAGCTTTATTTGGTAGATATTCTGTTATTCGTTGTTTCTTACCTTGAAAATCCATAACATCTTTACCAGTTCTCTCTTATTACTTTTCAAATCTCTTATTCAAAAGTAAATTAACATAGGTTAAGTAACACATGCTGCTTCTACGCTGCTGCAGTAGAAGCAGAGAGAAGTTTGGAGGAAAGCAGAGGAGAGTTTGAAGAAATGCTGCGGTGAGCTAAGAAAACCCAGACCATAGGTAAAGGGACACTTGGCTTGTGCAGAGAGAGGGCAGGAGGCCCCACAAGCTGAAGGGTAGGAGAGGAAAGTAGCCCAGGGGAAGGAATAGCTAGTTCAAGTAGTTTACTGCTATCCTCAGGGCCCCTGGGCTGGAACCCAGAGTAGAGGGTGGGCCTGGGTCCCTCCCTCTCCATTCCCCTACTCTAGGATACTAGTGGGGCAGTTAATACCCTGTTCAGGGGCAAGAGATGGTGCCCTGAACCCCCCAACAAGAAGAGAAAGTGCGGGACCCATCCTAATAGTGCAGGCAAATTTGCCACACAAGATAGGGCTAAGGTGTTTTATAGGCTTATGCTGGCTCTGTTCATGAGAATGAATTTCACCCAGTTTGCACTGAGTTGTTTCATGTTGTGCTAGTATTCAGTTAAGCAAAACTTGAGCAATTTGAATTATCCATGGAAAGTTAAGATGACAGCTGTCAGCATGATCAGAGCAGTTCACTTTTAGATTTGGGGAAATAATCATGAACATATCCACTGTTCACCAGGGGTGAAAGTAAAATTTTTGATTTACTGGTACGGGGGGAGGGCACAGCTTCCCCCGGAAGGGGCGGGGCCTCAGACAGAAGGGGGCGGGGCTAGGGAATCAGCAGTTCCCACCTCCCCTCCTGTGGCTGGTCAGCTGTTCCTTCTGCCTCCTCCCCCATCAGCAGTTGGGGGTGGGGGAAGCAAAAGGAACAGGAACCTTAAAGCGCTGCTGCGGCAGAGCTTTAAAGGACCAGCCTTAAAGCGCTGTCACAGCAGCACTTTAACTTTGCTGCTCTTTTTGTGCCCCCCCCCCCCCCCCAATCCACAGCCCTGCCAGGTCCCTACTGGCAGAGCTGCCAGCGGGGAGCGCCAAAGGGGCAGGGACTCTAAAGTGTTTCTCCTGCAGCGCTTTAAGCCCGGTCCTTTAAAGCAGCAAAAGCACCCTGCGTAAAGCACTGCCGGGGCAGCGCTTTAACCTCCCCACCCCTTCTGCGCTCCCCCCG